>OZ007570.1:17235799-17248299 GCA_963931925.1 Onchidella celtica | reverse complement strand
TATTTACTCTGCTTTTTTATTTTCTCTCTCTGTTTTGCTTCTTTCTTTCTGCCTCTCTCAATATCTCCATTCTCCCTCCCGCTGTCCTTTCACGCCCTCACCTCTCTCTCCTTCCCATGTCACTCTCCCTCTCTAACTCTCCCTCGGCGTCCGCCATCCTGCCTCTCCCTCTTTTCCCCATGTGCCTCTTTCTCCTTTCCTCTCCCCCTCCCGCAAATATTCCAAATCATCATTTTCTTCAAATCCCAGGCTTGAATCGTCACCTCATCAGGATCACATACCTGAGGCCCTAATTATCAAAAGCGTGCAGGAGGGCGGGGATTGGGGGTGGGGGTGGGGGTTGGTGAAAAAGAAACGAAATCGAGTGGAGGTATTTTATAGATGGTCTCATATCGTGACAGTTTGCGTCAATAGTTCAAGCTGTCAGTACTATGACTACAATGTATGCAAACGAGTGCAAGTGCTCCTCGAGATTTAAATAATTGTGCCTTGATTTTATTAGGCGTGGAGCATGCCAGTGTTGGGTCCATAGATGGTCACTGCCGTACTTCAGGCACTCTCTTTTCTCTTCTCAAAATCATTTCATTTACTCTTTCATTTATTATATTATTATTATATACTCTATTGTTGTTAACATGTTGTTGTTGTTGTTGTTGTTTATATCTGTCTGTTTCTGTTTCTCTCTCACTCGCAGCTCCGTCTGTCTGTCTATCTGTCTGTCTGTCTGTCTGTCTGTCTGTCTGTCTGTCTGTCTGTCTCCCTCACATTTTAGCCCTTTCCTTCTCCTCCCACCTAACCTTCTAAATATTGCAGTCTCTTCTATTTTAAAATGTCTGCACCCCCCCCCCACCCCCACCCCTAGGAAACTTCGATTATACATCTCCTTCTCTTTCTTGCCCTCTGTCAGCCTGTCTCTCATAGCTTTTTTTCAAGATTTCTCAGTGTGTTTCTATCTCCTCACTTGCCTGTTTCTATCTCCCTGTTCGTCTCTTTCTAACTTCTCAAAGGCTTTTACATTTGGCCCCTCCCCCATCTCTTTCTCTCTGTCTCTCTAGCTCTCGCTCTCCCCCCATCTATCGATTTATCTCCTTCTCTCTCCCTATCTCTCTCTCGGCCTCTCCCGCCCTCCCTCTCTCCGTCCATTCTTTCTCTCTCTTTTTCTCTCTTTCCTTCCCCTCTCCCTTCCCCTCTCTTTGTCTCTTTCTCCGTCTTCCCCTATCTATCTATCTATCTATCTATCTATCTATCTATCTATCTATCTATCTATCTATCTATCTATCTATCTATCTATCTATCTATCTATCTATCTATCTATCTATCTATTTATCTATTTATCTGTCTATCTATCTATCTATCTATCTATCTATCTATCTATCTATCTATCTATCTATCTATCTATCTATCTATCTATCTATCTATCTATCCGTCTATCTATCTATCTATCTATCTATCTATCTATCTATCTATCTATCTATCTATCTATCTATCTGTCTATCTATCTATCTATCTATCTATCTATCTATCTATCTATCTATCTATCTATCTATCTATCTATCTATCTATCTATCTATCTATCTATCTATCTATCTATCTATCTATTCTTTCCCCCGTCTCCTCTCCCTCTCTCCTTCACTGCCTCATTTTTCCGTTCCCTTTTTCTTCTTGCATTCTTCAGATCACCCCTACTCTCTCACTGACCCCCATCCCTTCAACTTCATTCTCTTACATGTAAACACTTCTGCGCATTTTCAAGAGAAAATCATGTCTTTTTGTAATTGAACCAATTTTTCCGCATCTGAGGAATTAACATTATCGATTGGAGATTTGCTAGAAGGTGCCAACAAGTATCTCCTCAGACCCTGTTAAATCTCCCTCGTGTGCTTAATGTCATTCAACTTCTCACGTTTCCGTCCTAATTATGCCGCATATACAAGCATGGTATTTTTGGCTTCTATTTCAAAACATGAAACATATACTCTTTGTATATTTGACTCAAGGAACGTTCCTCATTATTTCAAAAAGTAAAGTATGCAGGCTGCATTGTAATCTGGTCAGAAGGTGGAAAATGGATATTTACGAATACACACCAAAAAAAAAACAACAGTATTGTAACTTGTTATTTGTATGAGTAACTAATAAGCATTTCCTTCTCTTGCAGGTTGGCAAACTGACTTTCGGTAAGATATTGTATAATAAATCTTATATCTACACAATGAAGAAGTGTGGTTTTTCGAAAAAATAGAAATTCAGGTTTATCTATCTATCAGACAGACAGACAGACAGACAGACAGACAGACAGACACTCAGGCAGACAGACAGACAGACAGACACTCAGGCAGACAGACAGACCGACAGACAGACAGATAGATAGATAGATAGATAGATAGATAGATAGATAGATAGATAGATAGATAGATAGATAGATAGATAGATAGATAGATAGATAGATAGATAGATAGATAGATAGATGTCTGTCTATCTATCTATCTATCTATCTATCTATCTATCTATCGATCTACGTACCTATCTAACTGTCTATTTATCTATGTATCTATCTATCTATCTGTCTATCTATCTATCTATCTATCTATCTATCTATCTATCTATCTATCTATCTATCTATCTATCTATCTATCTATCTGTCTATCTATCTATCTATCTATCTATCTATCTATCTATCTATCTATCTATCTATCTATCTATCTATCTATGTACCTATCTAACTGTCTATTTATCTATGTATCTATGTACCTATCTAACTGTCTATTTATCTATCTATCTATCTATCTATCTATCTATCTATCTATCTATCTATCTATCTATCTATCTATCTATCTATCTGTCTATCTATCTATCTATCTATCTATCTATCTATCTATCTATCTATCTGTCTATCTATCTATCTATCATCATCCCAATTATTTCCTGACAAACGACAAGCTATCAACGAAAGGACCTCTTGCCCATCCTATTCACTTCACAGAAGTTCCTAATGGCCATTTTCGTTAACAGAAATCGTTTCTTTTCTTGTGTCCTTGTCATACTCATTCCCTGTTTCCTCCTTTCCCCCACTCACCATGGAAGCCCATCTTCCTTTGCTTCAATCACTTTTCCTCTTAAAAGCTTCTTTAATGTTTGCCTATGAAAGACAGCACAAGGACCTTTTACGTGCGCCTTAAAGCCTCAATCACTACGAACGCAAGAACATAATACATTCCAGCAGCGACACCCAAGAACACTCGAAAAGGTAGAAATCAATACCTATTGGGACGGATCGATAATCTTTGTACCTGTAAGTGGAACGGGGTCGTTCCAATTCTATAAGCTGCTTGCTTGTAGATAAGAATTACACATAGGACATTCAAGTGCCAAGGGAAGGCACCCAAGAGGGTTAGCAGCAAGGGCGATAACGCCGCCATTGAAGTTTTCAAGAGTTCTGTCGCGCGAAGTCCCCCGTCTCGCGGCCCGAGAGACCAGGCCGAGCTAGCTAGTGTGGGCATATAAATGTGTATGGCAGTGTTTGTATAACATTAGTGGCAGGAAAGACCGTTACGAGGGGATTATTATGTGGGCAGGAAAACGCTGTTTGAAGGCCTGTGTGTCGGTAAGTACGATCTTTGAAAACATGCTGGTTACCTCTCAGGTTGGCGGAATTGATTTTTATGAGAGTGGTCGTTTTAGTTCACGCTACTTTAGTTTTTTGTTGTTGTTGTTGTTTTTAAACAGCAGTCACAGTAATGGTTTGATACCCAAGTATATCTATCTATCTATCTATCTATCTATCTATCTATCTATCTATCTATCTATCTATCTATCTATCTGTCTGTCTATCTATCTATCTATCTATCTACCTATCTATCTAGCTATCTATCTATCTATCTGTCTGACCATCTATATATCTATCTATTTATCTGTCTGTCTGTCTGTCTGTCTGCCTTAACTACCTACCTGTCTGCCTACCTACCTACCTTCCTACCTAACTCACCTACCTACCTACAAATCTATCTATCTATCTATCTATCTATCTATCTATCTATCTATCTATTTATCTATCTATCTATCTATCTATCTATCTATCTATCTATCTGTCTGTCTGATTGGCTGTCTGTCTGTCTGTCTGCCTAACCTACCTATCTGCTTGCCTACATACCTACCGACCTACCTTCCTACCTAACCGACCTACCTACCTACAAATCTATCTATCTATCTATCTATCTATCTATCTATCTATCTATCTATCACATTCTTCAATTCATTACGTTTTAGAGCTCTAGGCAAAATCTGTCTAGTTGGCTTTGGGTATTTATTTGTTAAAAATATTACACTCGAGAAAAGTGCCTTTTTCTTGACCTAAATACGAGGGTATTGCCTGTAACAATACTAAACTACAGTATGTTATGGTGTGGCTATCCCTGGACTGATGCAATGGGCTGTTGTTGTTTTTTTTCATTGATATTATTATTATTATTTCTTCAGACTGATAAACCGAACCCAGTTCGTCCTCATCAACGTTCAACTATGAAATAGTTCTGATAACATAAAGTAAAACGGTGCATACTTTGATAGTGTGCCAGGATACAAGCAATATTCTCTACCACACGCAGGTTCTCAGTGCGGTGAGAAATTTTCATAAACCGAAACAGGCAGCCTATTTGCTGATATTTAGTAGGGTTCGTTGAGTATTGTGTCTTCAAATTCCATCTTTCATCAAGAGCTAATGGCCTAGATCCAATTTTAAATATTTTAAATCATCAGTTGCGTAAAATAATCTTGTTGTCTTTCCATTTATTATGGTTCGACGTCTGTATTTTAGATTGTCATTTCTGTGTCGCCACATGGAACTTATATTGGTAGAATAGAATGGTGAGGACATGATTTTAAACATTGAAGTGGTCTTGTCTGCAATATCCGCTCTGCTCCGCTATTTTACGGAAAAAGACGTTTGAAAAAGTATTGTCTGTTTTATAGGCTAAACGAAATTTCTCTTAAAGCCGAGCCAGGTGGATATAAAAATTCATTCGCGATTTGTTTCACATAGTTCAGGATAAAAGAACCAGTGGGACACATTATAGTTTTACTTACATGATTACATGATGCCATTTACTCCTGCATGCCAGAAGCGATAAAAATAATATAACCGATTATTCAGTTACCATTGCTTTTATTTGACATGGGAAGGGCAGACTGGTCATTCGCTACATGTGAACAGCTGATATAATTATTTGGGTTTTCGCGTATAACACAGCTGCATTTTTTATCTTACATTTTTCTTTTCAAACTGTTCAGCGCTTTGAGCATCTTTGAGGTTAAATTTTCTACATATTAATAATGCCGGCACATTGAGATAGTAATACAGTTCTTCGTCTTATTATCATCATAGTATAATAGAGCTAGGGGGTGAACATGAAAGCTTGTAAAACATTCGTGGCTACAAGACTAAAAATGATGAAACAATGTGTGTGTGCTGCCTCAATGAACGATGTCCATGTAATAGGTGAGCAAGGCCATTTTGGACAAAATTTCACCTTTCACCTAGGCGTTGTCCACCCCCTGCAGGGTGTAGCCCCCCCCCCCTCCAACAATGCTTTCCACTCTCTTCTGTCTGTTGTTTTCCTCATCCATGTCGTTCCTCCTCTCTGTGTAATGTCATTCTTCCATCTTCTTCCTGGTCGTCCTCTTGTTCTTTCTCCTGTCCTTGGCTGCCATTCTGTGCAGCGTTTTGTCCATCTATTGTCATTCATCCTCCCCACGTGTCCGGCCCAATTCCACTTTTGTTGTAACATGAATTCCACTACGTCTTTTAGTTGTGTTTGTTTGTGTTATGTCAGGCGTGGGGGATTCCATCTTGCAGTCTGATGCATTTTTCTTTCCATTGCCCTCTGGGTAGTTCTTAGTTTATTAGTGAGCTGTTTTGTGATCTGGCCAAAATTTGGTCTTTAATAATTATTTTTTATTTGCTCCATTATAAACTGCATAAACACACACACACACACACACACACACACACACACACACACACACACACACACACACACACACACAGACCCACTTTCGTCGAGTAGGATTGAAAAGCATGACCGGAATTTTCGTTTTCCCCCCTTCGTTCTTCTTGGCCTTTTCTTACACATCGCTGGCGACAGATCAACATTCATTATCACATCCTGTGTTCTCCGAGTTAAATAACAGGCCCTAAGCTTGCTGGAATATAACAAGTATCCACATCTAGTACATCTTTCGGGCCTACAATGTTAGTTCTTCTGAAGCAGCGATTATGGTTTTTCGCTGATACAAAACTTGAATACCTGAGGAGATTAGCATCACTTCATCAGAACAACACACAGGAAAACTCAGGTTAATCGCTTGTATTCAACTACTGAAAAGTTGCGCGGAGTTGGCAGTTGCATTCTGCCAATGACACTTTGAGGGTAATTACCACGCGAGCGCTCCATGCAAATTATTGTGTGTTGTCATATCGCCTGGCCCTTTACAATTCCTATTTCAATTGATTTTTATCTGTTTCCCCCATACGCTCCTACCCTGGTACACCTGAGAAAACCATTTCAGATTTACATCAGTTTACTCTTTAACTGTACGTATTTATAGCTTCAAAGACAAATGCGATGCAAAAGGGGGGCGGGAGCCGGCGGGGGGCCGGAAATTGTAATGGTTCTGTATTATTGGACTGGCCTAAAACGAACAATATGAAACAAGAACCTTTTTTATTTTTTTTTAAAGTCTTAATGCCATTTTAAAAGGGGCCCGACATCCAAGCATCTTTCTCTTCCTCCCCTCGTCTCCCTCTCTCTCTCTCTCTCTCTCCCCTCTCTCTCTCTCTCTCTCCCCCCTCTCTCTCTCTCTCTCTCTGTTTCCCTCTCTGTCTCTCTCTCTCTCTCTCTCTCACTCTCGCGCACCTTCTCTGTCTCTCTCTCTCTTTCTCTCTCCATCTCTCTCTCTCTCACCCTCGCTCTCTGTCTCACACTTGTTTCTCTCTCTCTCTCGCGCATACGCACATAGGCTCCCTGTTTCTTTCACTCCTTCTCCCCCCGCTCTCTCTCTCTCTCTCTCTCTCCAATCCTTTTTCAATTTTTAAGCCTCTTTTCCCCGGTTGATCTCTGCCCCAGATATCTCATTTGCTCAGTATTTAAAATTACTATCAAGCATTCGTAAGGCTCTCCTACCAATTAATGTTCTCAACTTCACATCTAAGCTTACTCAGTTTTTTTTTCATTTTGAACCTTCTTAGTATATTTGCGAATTAATTTTCTGCCCTACATTTCTAGGAATCTTTTCTAGATCGCTTCCTGCTCGGCATTCTACTCTAATTACTGATCATAACCCATTTTCTAATCAAATTTTCAACCATTTTTCCAATTAATTTCCGATACTAATTTCAAATTCCTTTTTCCTAATTAATGTTCTGTTTCTCAGAATTTGGAATATGTGCAAGGATCTGGCAACATCTGGACTGTATAATACTCGTATATTTTTTTTTATCCTGTGTCATGTGTTGCAAATCGATGTATTAGCAACATTGCAACTCTACGAATTCTTCCATCTGTCCTCCCCATCCGCTTCTCTTTCCACTCTCTCTTCTTGCTCTTTCTTTCTCTCTTTCTCTTGCTATCTCTCTCCTCACTCTCTGTTTTTCTTTTAACCCCATCTCTCTCTTTTCCCACTCTCTTTCTCGCCACATTCTCTCTCTCTTTCTCTCCCTCTTTCTGACCCACCCCCCTCCACTCTCCTTTCCACACTCTCTCTTTTTTTCTCTCTCTGTCCTCTCTCTATATCTCCACTTTCTTTCTCAACCCTCTCTCTTTCTCTTTCTCTTTCTCTCTCGCTTCCTTCCCCACTCTCTCTTTCTCTCTCTCCCCTCTCTCTCTCTCTCTCTCTCACTCTCTCTTTCTGTCTCTTTCTCTCCACTTTATCCCTCAACTCTCTCTCTTTCTGTCTCTTTCCATCACTTTATCCCTCAACTCTCTCTCTCTCTCTCTTTCTGTCTCTTTCTCTCCACTTTATCCCTCAACTCTCTCTCTCTTTCTGTCTCTTTCTCTCCACTTTATCCCCCCTCTCTCTCTCTCTTTCTGTCTCTTTCTCTCCACTTTATCCCTCAACTCTATCTCTCTCTCTTTCTTTCTCTTTCACACTCTCCCTCCACTCTCTCTCTCTTTCCACTCTCTCTCTCTTTCTCATCACACACTCCCTCTCCTCTCTCCTGCAGCCCTCTCCCATCTCTCACATACAAACACACATGTCTCTCTCTCTCTCTCTCTCTCCCTCTCTCTCTGCCCCCCCCCCCTTCTCTATGCAGGCGTGTGCAGAAATATCGCTTGAAAAAGTAAATGGAACACATCCCAGCGGGCCTGACGGAATTCCCACTGTCTGTTTCTCTGCCTTATTAGTGTATGTGTTAGACTTTGCATGCATATAGACGTATGCGTGTGTATTCGTGTACGCCAGTGTAAATTTTCTTCCCGTGTCGAGTTGCATGTTTGCTTAATAGATTTACTGTATGAGCTGTAACTCTCTCATGTGAAATCTCAGCCTGGCCTGCTCCCTCTGCCCCCTTCACTAATGACTGGCTGTTATATAATTTACATCTCCTAACTCGATGCGCCTCTGTGTGTACATAAAGATTAATTAATATGCTTGTACCATATATCTTGGTGCCAGCGTTACTAATTCTCTGTGGCGAGTACCAAGTTTTTTGTTGCCTTAGATAACCCTTTCTCTCTCTCTCTCTCTCGCTCTCTCTCTCTCTCTCTCTCTCTCTGTCTCTGTCTCTCTTTCTTTTCCTCCTCCCCTCTTTCTTTCTCTCTCTGTATCTCTGTCCTCTTTTTCTCTCTCTCTTTCTCGCTTTCTATCTCTCTCGCTGACTCTTTCTCTGTCTCCCTCTTTCTGTACCCCCTCTTAGTCCCAATCTTTCTTTCCCCCTTTCTCTCTCTCTCCCTCTTTCCCTCTCACTCTTTCTCTCTCTGTTGTTAGCTTTCTGTCTCTCTGTGTCTTTGACTGTCTCTCGCACTTACACTTTCTTACCCATCTCTCACTTCTCCCTCCCTTTCTCTCTCTCTCTCTCTCGCTCTCTCTCTCTCCCTCTCTTTCTTTCTCTCTCTCTCTCTCTCTCTCTCTCTCTTTTCGTTCTTTTTCTCTCTTTCTTGAGTATACACAAATCAAGCCTAACCGATTCAGTGTAATATCACACTGAGCTCCAATGAATAACGCAGCCGACTTTGTTAAGAAAGAAAATGAAAATTTTACTGTTACAGCCTACGGATTTTGGCACATTTCTCACAGAAATCTCCCATGTTGTCCATGCAGGGTGTAATATCAACAGCACGAAGCCATATCTCAGTATCAAATTATCCAAAATATTAGAAGACAAAGGTATATTACTGTATGGGGTGCTGCAGAAATCGTGTTGGCTATCTCTAATCATTGGGTAATAGAGGCAGAGACAGACATACAAACAGATAGATAGACAGAGCCAGAGAGATAGATGAGGAGAGAGAAAGTGGGGAGGGGGTAACAGAGATACTTGCACACTAACACACAAATAGAGACACAGACAGACAAATAGATAGACGGAGTCAGAGAGCTAGAGACAGAGAGAGACATACATGTAGGTGGGTGGTGAAAATGCGCTTGCACATACACACACACACATAATACACACAAAGAGAGAGAGACAGGCAGACAGACAAATAGATAGACAAGAGTCAGAGAGAGGCACAGAGAGAGAGAGAGAAGAGTGACAGAGACACCTGCACACACACACACACACACACACACACACACATACACACATACACACACAGGCCAAAGAGAGAAACAGACAGACAAATTAATAGAGAGATAGAGACAGAAAGACAGAGAGAGGGTCGGGGGGAGTGACAGAGTCACTTACACACGCACACACGAAGAGAGATAGACAGATAGACAGACAGACCTACAGACAGACAGGGACAGAGGAAGAGAGAAAGAGAGAGAGAGAGAGAGATGCCTAAATGATAGTAAATGCTTCAACAGGACTGCTAATTGGGATTGTTTCCGCACGCTTAGGCGATTGCAGCTTTCGGGATAAGTGCCGGGACGGGACAGCTACGATTTTGTGTCTTTAGTCGAAACTGTTTCTAGAGGTGCCGGGCGGAAGAGCCATTTCAGCCAGTGAGGAAACGATTCTCGAAAACGATGCACGTCCGTGCTCATAAACTTCAAGGATTGGAATTGTTTGGAATTCCCTTCCTACTAACCCCCCCCCCCCCCCGCCCCGGGCGTGCAGCAGATGTCATAAAAAATAAATCTATTCTCTGCAACTGTCTATCTATCTATCTGTCTATCTATCTATCTGTCTATCTATCTATTTATCTATTTATCTATCTATCTATCTATCTACCTATCTATCTATCTATTTATCTATTTATCTATCTATCTATCTATCTACCTATCTATCTATCTATCTATCTATCTATCTATCTATCTATCTATCTATCTATCTATATATCTATCTATCTATCTATCTATCTATCTATCTACCTATCTATCTATAAATCTATCTATCTATCTATCTATCTATCTATCTATCTATAAATCTATCTATCTATCTATCTATCTATCTATCTATCTATCTATAAATCTATCTATCTATCTATCTATCTATCTATCTATCTACCTATCTATCTATAAATCTATCTATCTATCTATCTATCTATAAATCTATCTATCTATCTATCTATCTATCTATCTATCTATCTATCTATCTATCTATATCTATCTATCTATCTATCTATCTATCTATCTATCTATCTATCTATCTATCTATCTATCTATCTATCTATCTATCTATCTCCTTCCCTCTGTGTCTCTGTCATTTCCCTATCTATCTATCTATCTATCTATCTATCTATCTATCTATCTATCTATCTATCTATCTATCTATCTATCTATCTATCTATCTATCTATCTATCTATCTCCTTCCCTCTGTGTCTCTGTCATCCCCTCCCACTCTTTCTCTCTCCTCTCTCTCTCCCTCTCTCTTTTTCACTCCTTCTCCCCGCCCACTCTCTCTTATTATGCTTCACAAATCTTCAAGTGAGTGAGCACAGAATATATCATGATATTAATTATGCTTTTCACTCTTCAGCCTTTTGCCTAAGAAAGATTGAAATATCAGTGCTATTGTTCTGTCTAAAGAGTCTATCACCGTGCTAGAGAGAGCGTCAATATACAATACGGTATTGTAGAAAAAAGCAATGTACAGGGAGCACGACAAGAAAATGTCAAGTACAAGAGAGCCTGCCCGTCCCCACGGGCGACACGGGGGCGAGTCAATCATAGGGTGTAACTATCGATCATATAATTGTATCCGTTAGATCGGATCTGGATAACAATGGCCGAAAAGAAAGAGGGTCATTTTGTCGGGGGGTGTGGTGGAATAGGGGGTTAGAACTGGGGACCCGGCCAAAGGCGTATCTACTCTGAAACTAATAATGTTTAAGCTTCGGTGTTGGAGGAGGGGGGGGTGGGGGGGGGGGGGAGAGAGAACTGAAGAAACTTTTTGTAATGAGTGAATGTTTGATGTTGCCCTAAAATTGTTGCTGGTTGCGAAGGGGCCCCATAACCGTTCAAGCTTCAGGGTCCCAAAAAATGTTGGCCAAACCAATAATGATGAAAACCAAGAGCTAATAATGGTAATAATAATAATAATAGTAATAATGATAATATTAACAAAATATCAACAATTTGATATGTCTAATACCAAATAGGATATCTGTAAAACGGTATTTTTATGGGAACAAGGATGACTTCGGAAAAATAGGACCCCTGAGAAGAACAGTTATTTTTTTTGTTTATTTTGGGAATATTGCACTGTTAGATACATAATGAGAGTTCACTGCATACTGGTAACAGTTAAACTGATTATTGAAAGTCTCTGCACCTCTCTCAAAACTAGCTTTAAACTGGGTTCTTGGTAATATTAATCGCCTAGGCGTGTACGAACCAATTTCGACCCGCCGGCTTGTTGCATCCTCTCTCTCTCTCTCTATCTCTCTCTCTTCCTGTCTCTCTCTCTCTTTCTTTCTCTCTCTCTCGTTCTCTCTCTCTTTGTCTCTGCCTCTCTCTCTCTCTCTCTCTTCCTGTCTCTCTCTCTTTCTTTCTCTCTGTCTCTTTCTCTCTCTCTCTCTCTCTCTGTCTCTGTCTGTCTCTCTCTCTCTCT
Organism: Onchidella celtica; assembly: GCA_963931925.1. Lineage (NCBI taxonomy): Eukaryota > Metazoa > Mollusca > Gastropoda > Systellommatophora > Onchidiidae > Onchidella > Onchidella celtica. The sequence continues at coordinate 17,236,087 of OZ007570.1, read as the reverse complement.
CTCTCTCTCTCTCTCTCTCTCTCTCTCTCTCTCTCTCTCTCTCTCTCTCTCTCACTCCCCCCCCCCTCTCTCTCTTTTGCGACATTTTAATATTCTTCCAAACAAAACGAATATGAAAATAAAAAACAACAAAACAATAAACTACAACAAACAAAACAATGACTTCCCTGACACCTCTCCACGTCCTCTTCAAGTGAATGAGAAAAGCTGTCTGAAACAACCTCCCAGAATAACAGTCAGCGAATATCTCCAGGCTAGCTTGGATGACAATTCAATTTGTTCGCAGTT
>OZ007570.1:17078428-17235599 GCA_963931925.1 Onchidella celtica | reverse complement strand
TGTATGTGTTTCTCTCTCCTCTGTGTGCGTGCTGTGTTTGTCTCTCTCTTTCTCGCTCTCTCTTTGTCTCTCTATCTGTTTCCTCCTTTCTTTCTCTCCCTCGTTCTCTCTCTCTCTTTCTTTCTTTCTCTCTCTCACTCCCTCTTTCTCTCTCTCTCTCTCTCGCTCTTTCTCTCTCTCTCTCTCCTCTCTCTCTCTCTCTCTCCTAACAATTCAATCTTATTTGTTTTCTTTCATTCTGTTTAATTTCACATCTCCCTGTCTCATGCCGTCTTTCCAATTTCCTCGTCCCATGTATTCATTTTTGCCTTTGTTTTTTAATCATAGTTGCTGTCCTTTCTTTCTGTTTTCCTATTGTTTGTTATTACAAGAGGGTAGAGGGATGTGCGGGGATGGAGGACTGTTTTCTGTATCCTTTTCCTGAGTCTAAGGGAGGTATCGTACTTAGCCCGGTCCGACACAGACAGATGCTCGCAGACAGAAGTGCACACCATAATTTCCTAGATTTTCTTCGTAAATCCAGGGGGAGCCTGTGATACTAAGCCCGGTCAGACACAATCAGCTTTAGCCGTTTTGTTGTTGTCTTTTGTCTACATTTTGCTGGCAGCCTCTGACTGTGTCTGACCGGGCTTAGTATGATACCTCCCTAAAGCTGTGTCCTCGCTTTTTTCAATATTTCTACTCTTTCTGCATTCCTAATGAAAAGGGGGGGGGGGGATGCTTTGTGGACGCATTTGGTATGGGCTTCCTTCTGTCCTATCAGTCTGTTATATTCTGTCTATCGTGTGGCTTCTTTCCAGCACAATCTGGCCATGATTCTGACGTTCCCGTTATCTCCAAACTCAGACTCAAACAAAAACATCATATGGTTTTCCACCTTTGTTTCAGGAGGTTATCTGCTCTTGACATTTACACCTCGTTTTTTTCTTTATTTTGTTTTTGTATATTTTTGTGGTAGGTTTGTTTGTTTGTTTTTTTTTTCGTTTTTTTTTTAATCTTGCACCGGGCAGTCGGCCTGGTTAGGCCTGCTCTTTTCAACCTTTAAGGGGCCGAGGTATCTTTAGCGTGCGCAAAAGTGCACAAGGATCATCCGAATTTTTCTTCCTTATCCGAGAAGACCAGGTGCTCGATCCTACCTATCGTAGGATCAGGGACAAGAACCCCCCCCCCTAGGTGCTTGACTAGGTGCTCGATTCTACCTATCATAGGATCAGGGACAAGAACCCCCCTCCCCCCCCCCCCCCCAAATTTCAACATCCCCCGGTACTTTCGGCATGAGAGGCGAGCACCTTGCTAGGCCAACGTGTCCCCCAAAGACAAAATATCGATACCCCATCCAGTTTTAGGTAGGCCCTTTTCCTCTCCCATCCTCTCCTTCTCCTCCCAATTTTCATCCTCTTACTCTTTCATCAAATCCTCATCCTAAATGTATCCATTGTTTTTCATGGTTTCCCCATTTCCTTTTATATTTTATGTCACACTCGCGGTTTATGATCTCGTAAAATACGGCGCATTACGTTAGTCCCGTGACCTGTTTCTTGCGGAACATTGTTGGGTAATTAACCCCACCGTAAATAGCTCGCTTGTGGGAGTAACAAGAGTTATTTACTTGTTGTCCTTTGTTTTGGTTGCTGTTGTTTTTTCCAAAGCTAATACAAGATCGTTTTTGCCCTCCGCAATTCGCCTCAACAAGCCAACGTTAGGTAGATGAGTTCCATATTTCGCTAAGGTTCCTTACCATGTCACGTCATATTATATACTTGTTGTTGAGTTTATTGAGTTATGATAATATGTTTATGTATGATGCGTAAGAGAACTTCCCTCGTGGGATAATAAAGTGGTTCTTATCTTATCTTATCTTGTCTTAATTTTTTCTCTTACGGAGTGATGCATTTACACGATGCTATAAATAAAAGGCTGTTCCAATGCATCCCCAGTGACGTCCATCAAAGTTTGACCATGGTGTCTCGAATACTTATTGACTTACTCTGGGCTGATTTTATGACTTAAACGAAAAGCCCTCCCCCTTGTTCTTGTTCCCGTTGCTATTACTGTTGCTGTCGTAGAGAACATTTTTCAGAGGTCACACAGAAAAGTACGATAAATATCTTTGTCAGACATCGAACACTGGTCTTTGAGAATCGTCTGTATAAATACACAATATAGTGCGTCATTTTGTTTTCCGTTTATTTTTATAGATACAATTGTGGATGTAATTAAATAGTCAACAGGAAATTCTGCCTCTTAAAAAGAAGAAGAAACAAAAACTTATGAAAAAATTTAGGAAGAAATCAGACAGAATTTGTACAGAAATGCTACCGAAAGAAAACCACTTCCAGAATTTAAAACGACGACAGCAAAAACAAAACAAAAATTGACTCACTTTCAGTACGAAAATGTTAAGATCATCAATTATTACTGCCATTAATTAATTTCTTAGATTACCTGAAATCAGCACGCAGTGAGAAAGTAAATGCGCGCCGAACGCGCGGTGGAAAATGATATTAGGGGCCGCCTATGAAGTCTGTACGCTCGATCTGGGGTGATTCTTAACCTCCCTCCTCCACCTCTGCGCTTTTCATACGCTTGGCTTCAACCCCTTTCCACACTTGTGTGGTCGGCCGACCATTAAAATGGCAAGCGTCCATGATAAAGCCTTGATGTTTTGAAACTTTAAATGGTGGCATTCTGCACTGACTCTCTGACTGTTTCGTTAGAAACATAGAATGTGTAAGATTTTATATAATATGATAAATAACATAAATAAAACCAAACCTCTTAATTCCTGTCGCTCCCCCCCCCCTCCCCCTTACACACACAGGAGGCAACCCCAACCCCACTCTCCCAGCCCGGCGTGATTTTTTTCTGTACGAGCTTCAGCAAATTCAAGAGCGATGCAGCAACACACCCCCAAACACAGGTCATCGGCTAAGGGATTTCTCGTGATATCGAACACTGCCATGGGTGCTTCAATCTCTAGACTGTGCCTGGTGTGACTCTGAACGTCACCGAAAATCCCTGGGATGTGTTTGGAGCTGTCCTGCGTTTGGGGGTGTGTTGCTGCCCCGCTCCTGAATTTGCTAAAGCTCGCACGGGAAAAAAAAATCACGCAGCCGGGCGCACGTACTTTAGGAATGATCCCTACATACATGATGCGATGCTTTCGCCAGCGAGTTTGATCATTTTGAAGATCGCTCTCTCCGTCCGCTCTGTGACCTGAGAGCTGTCAAACATAATAAGTCTGACTTAATCATGGAAATTCGTGATGCTGACGAAGAAAAAGTGTCAAAGTCTCCCGTGCGGCGTCAAAGTCATTTTTTGAAACAAATTATTATGGCTTCTGTCACTGTGAATCCATAATATCAACGTTTCGTCGAGATTTCAAGATGGCCTGTCGGTGGTTTTATCAGTAATTAGTTTTAGCTGCTTTGGAAAGACGACACGACAGAACAGAGTGTTAGGGCTCTCTTTGGGAGTCTGAAAGACCGTGGGGATGAGAATTGAACACCGCTGGCACTGATATGATTTTCTGGGTTATTCAAGTTATTCAAGGGAGGGTTGGGGCATTTTTCTACAGCAGCTGTGGTTCTATCAGTACTGAAGAATATTATTTACTTGCCGATGCTTGGCAGCAATTACTTACTAAACCGCAAACAGGATAGGCTTCAGAATTTTTGTACAGGTTACAAATCGTCAGTCATAGACACTGTTACCAAAGTCATGTTTTAATGTCCCAGAAGAAAAAAAAAGAACGAGGTTAGTTTGGTTTGTTTCCTGAGAAACGAAGTTTTATATCGAGCCCTCAAAGCCTGAATTTTGGAAGGGAACCACTTTTGCAGGAGTCACGAGATTTGCACAGCAATGATACTTTTTCGCGTTCTCTGAAAATGTTATAAAAAATGACCTAGCCAAATATGTTTTGACTGTGGCGAAATGATCATCAGATCATAATGCGACCGTTGATGGTTACCGATGCTAATGCCTCTGTTTTTCAGAAAGTTAATGTTTTGTTGTTGTTTTTTTCGATTCATTTCGTCTTCTCATGGTGTCCTTCTTCGGCTTTGGTGGTTTTTATTTGATTACCTTTCAAGAGAGTTCAATTCGGTGCGTATTTCTTTACTAACAGGAACAGCTTGCATGGCAGACTAGTGCTGAGAGGGAGAGGGGAGAGGAGGAGGAAGGGTAAAGAGATAGGGACATAAGAGAGGCGTACGCGGAGGGGTGGGGGCCGCTGCCCGGGCAAAATTGAAATTAATAGATTATCCATATCATCTCCCCCCCCCCCCCCGCCAGAACAAGAAACAATAAAACAAGTAAAGTGAGGTGTAAATGCCAAGGGCAGCGAACCTCCTAAAATAAAGACCTCAAATCTAGGGGTGGGGGTGGGAGGCAGGTTTAACCCAGGTAATGTCGAGAGCCGCAGCTAGTGTGAGAATATTTCAGCCAGTTTGGCATCTTAGATATTGGCGCCATTTGAAAAGGAGGGGGAGCCAGTGACCATTTTCTGTGAAAGACAGGCGAGACATCCTGGTAAAGTGAAAATATAAGTTTTAGTTGTAAACACGGTGCAGTTATAATTTTCACAGCGCCACAGTCTGTTAATAATTCTTAAAGGACAATCGAGCGTGAATTGTATTTTTCAAATGTTAATTTTATTATGGTACAAAGACATCGAAAAGATAGGTCTTAGTTTCTGGACGTGATCGCAGTTTCAATTCTTGCAATTGGTGCTATTTTCCGAAGCTACGCCCCTGATTTCAGTATTCTATTGCCCGCTTTGCAGCAAAGGGTTTCATTAAGCTCTGATTTTATGTAAAACTATATCAAATATACAAGGAAAATATCAAGCGTAATTACTGACTGAGTTTGGCTAGATATTTTGGATATTCTATTCCTAGCCCCTTTCACTAACTCCTGTGTAAGACATGAAATATTACTGAGCTCCAGAAAGTAAGGGTTAACGTGATTGCGTCATGGCGAGTTTTAAGTGTGTGTATCTTCATGGGCAAATCTGCTTAAATCCCCACACAAATCAAACACTGGGACGAGGGAATGGAACGGACAAACACCTATAATGAATTACCTGACCAAAGTAGGCCACAGTTGCAAACACATGGTAAGCAAGTGTTCTAGAGATTGCCTTGTGTTTATGAGCAATGACAGGCTGGTGACGGTATGAGAGGGGGGGGGGGAAGTATCACATTTCCTGCTTCGAGCAAGCGTTCCATCATCGCACGGAATTAGCGAAGTCGGACAAAGGAGGGAGAAAGTGAAATGGAGGAGAGAGACTGGGGGACGTAATTAAATATGTGATCAAATGACGAAGCCCCAGAGCTGTGATCCACTCTGTTATTCATTGCTTCATCTATATCAAGTCACTTGAAGAAACATTTACCTCACAGTTTTGTTTGTTACCATTTACAAGAGTACAATCTACCTATCTATCTATCTATCTATCTATCTATCTATCTATCTATCAGTGCACAATCATTTTTTTAAGTGCTATAATAGTTTGTTGTTTATGGCTTGACCTGCGCGCATATTATATAGTGTGCTCACATCCAGACTTCTGGATGTACATGACAACAAGTTTGAATAGCTTCATTACAACCATTATTTCTGGTCTCGTAGTCATGCAATTTTAGGGCCATACACATTCACCATCTAGCTCCATTATAGTATAACACCAGAAACTATACACAGCAGACATTACTCAAACAGAGAAAATGCACACAATTCTTCCCAAGTTTCCAGCAAACACTTTGAGAGATACTACCATTATCCCTCTACACGACATTAGCTGTGGAGCAGCACCAAGCCAACGGTCTATGAGGGGACAAAAATAGCCCCCTTTTGGCCCTGTCGATAAACAGGTTTGCTTGTAATATTGTTAAGAAGATTAGGAGATCCAGCAAGGTCTCCCTTGAACCCGTCCGGCCGTCTTTGCTGGATGATGTGACAGAGAGGCCATTGTAGTGCCTTATTGAACTGTCGGCCGAAAGACCAGTGGTTGTCAAACCTCCACGGACACCATACCTTGTAATGAACATAACTGAAATTATAGTTCACCCTGTCGTAGTCGATCCATTTCTCGAATACGTAAACACTTACTGAGGTTAAAGTTCGCGGAACATTGCTCAAAGGCGCTTACACATTTTTGTTTTTTGTTATATTTTATCTTTTTTATTAGCCTAGGGTGTGTCATCTGAATTAAGGGTTCGCAACTTGTGGCAAATTTACATATTTTTACACCCTAGGGGCTAAATTTGCTGAGGGGGGGGGGGGTTGTCTTGACATTGGTGGCCATCAAAACAAAGCACTGGTGTGTGCGCCAAGAACGACCAAAATCATGGGTGAAAAGCAAGAACAAGAGTCTCGTTGAAAGTCTGTTTTGGTTTTGGTATGTTCTTCATTAAAGTTGTTCTTAACCTTCTAGTGCCCAGGGGGAAATTGGCAATTCCAGAACTTCTAAAATAATATGCTGAACTCATTGTAAATAGTCAGAATATTGTAAAAATACCAAATAAGATAAGATAAGATAAGGTATGACTTTATTATCCTGTTTCCAGGAAATTTGTTGTCACAGCATTAAGTAACAGTACAACAGCAAATACAATATCTAAGACCTACAAGTCTTTAACGCACACCACACACACACACACATTGCTCACACAAAATTACCAACAAGTAAGAACATTGCTCACATACAGACAAACACACTCATTGTAAGAACAATCCATTAGGAAAAACTAACAACAGCATACTACATCAGGAAACACTGCTACTTCGAATTGCGGATGGCAAAAAAGATCGTCTATAGCGCTCTCTGTTTGTTTTTAAATACAGTATTCGTCCACTTCTTTGGGATCGGACTATCTGATGGAACAAGGGGTGTGAGCAATCATTTAGAACTGATTTTAGTTTCTGTTTGCACGAATGTACAAATAACTCATCAAATTTCACGTATTCACTGTTAGTTAGATGGCAAGCTTTTTTGATAATAGAGTTGTTAAATGTGCAATTGGACAAATTATTTGATAATGAAATTGGAAGAGTAAGTCTGTCAAAGATAGAGCATTTTTGCTCCAGGTGACCTATTTCAAATATGCTACACTGGGCGCCTTAGGGTTAAACAATACGCGAAATAATACTGTTATATGCTATTAATCAAATGTTCAAGTTTGTTATTATGTGAGCGTAAAATAGAATTGTTAAAAACAGTATGTTAACATGTTCCCAATATCGCTTTATTATGGTAGACGTGTCAAGTCCAAATACTGAACAAAACAGGACGGGGTTAAATTTACTTTCGAAAAGTTGTCACGAGTAACCAGGGCTCAAAAGGCTGGGAACTGTTGCTTTATATTGTACAAACCCCCGGTAAAGGGGCTTAGACCGTGAGTACCGTGGTTTGCTCACAAGTAATAAGAGAAGATTGAAAATGGCCGTTCTTACAGCACCTTCTCTCAGTCTGAAACCGTTAAACACGTCCTCACAGACAAACTAATGCCTTGTACTCAGGATGGTTCTTTGCGGAAATCTTTCGGCAAGAAGCTGCCAGTATGTCCAAGTGACAAATGGACGCATTCGACCATTAATTTCTAAGGTGGAAGATGAAAGGGAAAAGATTTACTTCTGAGGCGATTTGTTTTTTTATATATATAAGTATTATTTCTTTGGTTTTCTCTTCAACTCTCTCTTTAGTCTCTTTATCAATGTTATTGTGTCGCTTTAGAAAGGGAAAGAAGGGAGTCCTATTTTCTTCTAACTAAACAGACGAGTTCTATCTCACAATCCATTCCCTCATTCCACCCTCTTCATTAATCAGCACCAAAGCCTTCAAGCACCATCTTAGCGAGCCAATTCTCCCACTGTCTCATGAAAGTCATTTTGTGCAAGGAGAAGGGGTCTTTGGGGCCATCACAATGCGGGCCTCTAATTATCACTCTTATAAATGCCTCATCAAGACTGCCGTAATTTCACGAGATCAAGACTTAGTATGTGCTTGGGAAGAATGACAGGCAGCATAGTGACAAGAAGGCAAGACAGGCCAGACGGAGTGGCAAACTTGTAATTGACAAACTCTGATTCAACAGTATTGCTCAACGTTCTGTCTGAGTGATATCAAAAGATTTACATTCTTTGGTGATATTAAAGAGGGAAATTTCGTCTCTCATATTAGAAGCAAAGTCAAAATTTTCTGTGGTTTTCTTGATATTTCATATCAGAAGCATTGTGTTTGTGTTGGTTGTTTAATGTTGTTGATGTTATTGTCTTTGTTCCCGGGCCTCGTACCTTTGACGTTATTGTCGTTGTTGTTGTTAATGTTATTGCTGGTTTTTGTCAGCGCTGATGTGGCAGTGGTGGCTATAAGGGTGATGGTGTGCACTGAATCAAAGTCAAAGGTTTAAGATCAGTTAAGATAAGATAAGAATGTAATTATTATCATATGGTGGGAATTCTCTGTCACTGGGTATTTAAGGGCACATACATCTTACACATTATTCTTTTCATTCATTCATTCTCAAAGACAGACAGGCAGAAAGAAAGAAAGGAAAGCTGTATATTCGTGCCAATCACTGGTGATGATAATTATAATTATGATTGTTAATATTAAATACACGCACTTAGCTTACATCCAATCGTTTGTTAATCTACTGGTCTGCTTCTAATAATAAAAAACCTCTTATCTCCAATAATGTCTGCTCCTCCCCATTTTGCCTCAGGTGGTAATTTCTTTTGCGTCGTTCCAACTGTGCCCATGTGCCATAACCGTTGTCGCCAATATTTATTTTATAGACTAACTTTGATTAACTTTGCTTTCCGCCCTCAGATAAGATAATGAACAAACTTTGAGATTCTGACGAAGCTGCCTTTCATGGTAACTACTTTTAATGTACTCGACCAGTTTTGCGTTGGCAATGAAAATCGAGGCTCAGTTTGTTAGAATAGACATTTGGCATTTCTATCTCCGCTGTTTTATGTCTGGACTGGCTATCGTGCCGTCTTCGTAACTCCAAATAAATGATTGTCTGTCAAGAAAAATTACAAAAGCATGATAAATTGGACAAGTTTCTCTTCTTCTGCTTCTTCTAATACTACTGCTGCACACCCACAATTCCATTTTTACAGATAATTGTACCGAACGAAGAAAGGAAGGATGTCCTAAACACCACTTTCTTGCAAAGTACTAGTTTTCATCTGTCCAAAAGAGAGAAAAAGGCTGTAAAGCCCCCAAAGCTTTGAATTCTTTTGTAATTCTCTGCAATGTTCATTGTTTTGTTTCTTACTTGGGGTTCAAAAGATGTAACTTTTGTTGTTGTTGTAGTTGTTTTTGGCCACTTTTGAACCTAATTCCATCTCTGCTGCACCCCCCCCCTCCCCCAGGTTTCTTGTGATTTCTTTGAGATTTTGTGCCACTTTCTGACATGTATTTTGTTGAAATCGTGGCCTTTTATCGTAATTTTTTTTATTGTTTACAAGCAATAAGATCGGATAAGTGAAGGCAATTTATCGCTTATAACACATACCTACAGAATGATAATAAAGTTGGAATATATAAGTTTGATTTGCGATGAAGGCTACTGTTTCCAAGAATACCTGGGTGTATTCTTTTCTTCTCAGGAATTTTATTTCTTTTATACTAAATCTAATCGTAATTTTTTTCCATCTATAAAAACTAAAGGCGTTAAGATAAAGTCAACAGATTTCTCATATTTCAAATGTTATTGTCATTTTTTAACGTCTCGGACTCTTTGAGTTGTAGTTGTTTCTTTATGAGCTGCTTTGATTACTTTAATGATTTTATACTAAACTTTAAAGGTGTACACAGGGGAATCCAGCCGGATTGTAGTCGTGTTTTACAAATTATACTTTCCCTTTTAGATCTCTACTTTCATTATACTTGTCACGACTATGTTGTTGTTTTTTTGTGACAAACACATTTCACATTACTGGCTTTGCTAGTACTGTACTCCGTCGATTATTATGTCAACCATGTCCTGACTTTTACATTTATTTTTTTTTTTCTTTCTTTTCATTCCAGCTTGCCTGCTTAAAGCTGTGATCTTAACACTTGGCCATATTTTTCTTTTTAATTCACGCCCTTCTCCAACCAAGGAATAGAGGTCTCCCAGTCCAACAATGCGAGTCGTTGGCAGGAGAGCCAATCAATCGCCGCTGAGAATCAGATTTCCTAACCACGAAGAGCGGAAGTTACCGCCGCGCCAAATGATGCGTAAACGGCGTTCAAGGCTATTTTCAGACTTGATCATTGTTATGTCTCCATTCTGGCCCGGGCACCGTTGAGTCTTGTAGAGACCTTCTTGACATCGCAGTCTTTAATGACATTTTTTTTTCTATAAAAATTCATTGCGTTCTGACGAGAATAACAACCGAGGCCCACGTCAAGCGTAAAGGGTTAAATACTGAGTATACGCGCAGGACTTGATATGAGATACGATGGTCGTTCTCAGTTCGGTTTTATTCACCAGTTCAGGAGGAGTGGACGCGAACGTGTTGTTCTGTGGCTAAGTTTTGGTATGCTAAGTATGCCAGACTGGGTTTCACTGTGGCTGGAGTACATAGTTCATACCATGAATAACGGTATTTTTGTTGTCCTTAATGTTTACACACACACGCACACACACTCTCTCTCTCTCTCTTTCTCTCTCTCTCTCTCTGTCTCTCTGTCTCTCTGTATCTCCCTACTTCTCTCTTTCTATCTTGTTCTCTGTCTCTTTCCCTCGATTCTTTCTTTCTATGTCTATCAGTCTGCCGTTCTTTCTCTGTCTGTTTAGCTGTCTGTCTGTTTGTCTGTCTGTCTGTCTGTCTGTCTGTCTCTCTCTCTCTCTCTCTCTCTCTCTCTCTCTCTCTCTCTCTCTCTCTCTCTCTCTCTCTCTCTCTCTCGGGTATTCTGTATTAGATCGGCGCTGCACAGTGGCGAAGACTTGTCTGCTCCAGTTATAACTGGGCTGCAATGACACTAAGGCAAAGTTCCCAAATGGGATCAAAGAAGCGCACAAATACTAATACAATAAATACAAAACATTATTCCGGAGAAGTTGGTTATCTACTTTTTAATCATTACACTACAGAATTTGGCCGTTAGACGACATATTTTAAGAAACTTATCTTTCCTATTAAAATACACGTTTTTCTTCAAGTGGGTGCCAGAAACTTGCGTTGCCTGGTAATTATATTACAGTCTTTATTTCCTAAAACCTTTAATACTGCCAAGGTTGGAGGATTAACTTGTTTTATTTAGTTACTAGAGATGTTTGGAGTTGACGTACTGAGAAGACATATAACTAACTATTAAATAGCATATTGCCTTGATTCCAGTGATATTTAGAGTGACATATTTTGACCGCATTTATGTAGATTTCATGCATATCCGAGGAAGGCTCTATGCCTATGGCTCTATGCCTACGGATCCACGAAAGACTTATTTTCTGACGTGGACCATAGCATGGCATTTTCTGTTGTTTTTTTTTGGCACGTCGGGTGAGCTGTATTCGCCTTCCCTGCAATTTTTCTTGAACATCTAAAATGTGAGAGTCCATTTTATTGCCACTCGCAAAAATTGGCCTTGATCCAAAAAGAAGTAGTTGAAACTCGTGGGAGAACAAAACATGGAGTTGGAACTTCCGAAGAAGGACGAATAAAAATTAAAAATTTCATAGAGCTACAAGTTATGTGACGTCAAGTAAAATAGATTAACATTAAGAGGGATAGACAGACCGACGTAGCGGAGTGAGTGGAGGGACAACTTAAATTGACGGAGTCTTGTCAAATGGCGCATACATCAAGCACTTGAAGAGTCCAAGGGAAAAAACGGGCTCAATCACAGATTTCATATTCAGAGAAAACGGAGAAAACTTTGAGCTCTTTCTTTCATAGACTATGTTATTTTTAGATTACAATTTGAGCGGACTGAGCCCATTTCTGTCAAAGATACTGAAGTAGGTTGTACAATGGAATATTCGCTTGGGCTTGAGGCCAATAACCCATAACTTGTATATTGTGACTTTGCCAGTTTTTCCTGTGGACTCTTCACTTGGAAACAAAGAAACAGGAACCAACAATTTAAACAAAGTGCCATTCTATAATGTCAGTCACACATAACTGGGTAATAAACAGATTGCTTGAACAGAAAGGCGAGAGAGAGAGAAACATAATGATTTGAGTGTTAGCGTGACCATGATTGTGCACTCATAGACCTTATAAGCACCGAACGAGTCTGTGATGCCAGAATTTTATGATCTATCTTTGCTTTGCAAGGCTAATGACCGGCGATGTTTCGGGTGGCAGTGAGGCATTCAAAGTAAATTTACAAGGCCTTTTCGTGGGCCGGGGCTGCACTGTGAAACAGTGTGTGGCGAAAATGTCCCTCTGGACTCGACTAATGGCGCCATCATACCAAAGATACTAGAAACAATAAGATGAGACACTGTCTTCTTCACACCACTAAAAAAAACATCCAGACAGTTTGCGCGCTGGTCGGGGGAAGGGCCCATGTCGCGCATAGTATGAAAAGAATGCTTGATATGGTAAATTTATTACACAAAATAGTGGCAGTGCTACTGCGACTAAAAATAGAAAAAGAAAAAACAGCCATGGTTTTTTCCCACAGCGATTGAGGTTATACTTCCACAATAAGTGACGTCAATCAAGGCCTATGGCGATAGCTGAACAGTGAAGAAAATTGAATATTTGCCCTATTTGGCTTTGTAAAATACGGCACTTTTCATGATTTCCGCCCGTTTGCCACTAAGTGGCGGTGCGAAATCTGTGCAGGTTAAAAGCACTGGCTGTCTCATCTTATCAGTTCCAGTATCTATGATCATACTAAGCCCGGAACGGCACAGTCAGCTTCTGGCAGACAAGTGCACACCATAATTTTCCTATATTTTCCTAGTAGGTCCGGAAAAAGATCCTGTCATACCAATCATACCAACCCGGTCAGGCACCATCACATTCTGCCATTCCTTCTTGAGTGCACATTTTGCTGGCAGCAACTGGTTGTGACGTTCTGGGCTTAGTATGATACCACCCTAAGGCGCAAGACACATCGCTGGGCGGCGAATTCATTCCTTAAACATTTGGCTATTTTAAAGTATTACCAGTTTCAAAGGCCAGGCTTTGCATAATTTGTCAAGGACCAGATTCTGCACCCTTTTACTCCTTCTCAATATTTTTCTTGTCAACATGCAAAGACCTTTACTACTCCATATACTGACAAACTTATAACCATGCCGTCTGCTGAAGACAGTCACCAGCTGGCTCAGCAGATAATCGAATACAAGGTCGTAATAATTATAGCCCCCCCCCCCCCTGCATTCGTTTCCCCCGCAATTGTTGCCTATTGACGTGTGCACAAAGCCAGCAGAGGCAATATAAGAATCGAATACTTCATGGTGAAGTCATAGTTTCCTGTTGACCTTTACGTAACATCGTTGGTTCGAAGTTTTTCTTGAACATGTAAAATGTGCGATCCCATTTCATTGCTACATTTTTTTTTAATACTTGTGATGACATTTCGTTGTCTTAGATTTTCTCAGAGAGAAATTACCTGCATTGTGAATGAATGAATGCACACATAATCTGGTGGCAGTTTATCTTGGCTGGGTAATGGTTGGCAAATAGTTTATCGGGCTGGCTTTGTTGGGGCTGGCGGGGAAAGTCAAGACTGGAGATTTAAATTACGTTAATTATCAAGCTGGTGCAGTAGAAAATAGAACGAGTTATAATTCGAGGCAATGGCTTAGCAGGAAGTTTATTGGCAAACTAGGTATATCGCTGTTGTTTACTGTGGGTTGTTTGTGAAAGGTATGTTGTCACAACGGAGTTAAAGTGGACGTCGAGTAGTCTGTCTCTTGGCATTTAAATGTATACAGTGTTCTATCGGGGCAAATTTAACTCAACCAGATATGCCCAACTTTATTTTCAGTGCAGCATCTATCTATCTATCTATCTATCTATCTATCTATCTATCTATCTATCTATCTATCTATCTATCTATCTATCTATCTATCTATCTATCTATCTATCTATCTATCTGTCTATCTATCTATCTATCTATCTATCTATCTATCTAGCTGTCTGTCATCTGTCGATCTATCGGTGTACCTATCTATCTATCTATCTATCTATCTATCTATCTATCTATCTATCTGTCTATCTATCTATCTATCTATCTATCTATCTATCTATCTATCTGTCTGTCTATCTATCTGTCTGTCTGTCTAACTGTCTGTCTGTCTACCTGTCTAGCTATGGCTGTCTGTCTATTTACCTGCCTGTCTAGCTATGGCTGTCTATTTACCTGTCTGTCTAGCTATGGCTGTCTGTCTATTTACCTATCTGTCTAGCTATATGGCTGTCTGTCTATTTACCTGTCTGTCTATCTATCAGCCTGTGTGTCAAATTACCTGTCTGACTGTCTCTCTGTCTGTCAGTTTATAATTTTCGCTCTTTCTTTCTGTTCGCCTGCCCATCCATCCAGTCATCCGTCCTTTAGTCCTTCATTAGGCCCAATCTATCTGCCTACGCTTCTGCCCTACAGGTCTTCGAACTTTCCATATCATTGTTCTAATGTTTTATTTACAACTTCTACTCGTTAGTCAGTCATCAATGAGTGTTTCTCAACAGCTTCTTTTCTGGTCCTTCACTGTCTACAGCCTTTGTTATTTTGCACACCTAGTTGGTTCAAACATATTAAACTGTTACTGAGTACACAAAACGCACGGCCACCCAGTCCTTCAATAGCACGTATCTCTCATTCTTTTGCTGTGTCTTCAATGCATAATATCTTTCCCTCTCAGACAAGCATTTACATTTTTCCAGAATCAGAAAAATTTTTCCAGGCTGATTTTTTTTCTGCGAGATTCGTTCTCTTTTACCCTGATAATTCCTCTATTCTCCTACCTCCACCCCACTTCCATGTCTATTCTCTTTCCTCCGCCCACATCCCTCTCTATTCTCCTACTCCACCCACCTCCGTCTATTCTTCTACTTCCGTCCCACCCCCCTGTCTATTCTCTTACCTCGACCCACCTCCCTGTCTATTCTCTTATCTCCTATCTCCACCCACCTCCCTGTCTATTCTCTTATCTCCTATCTCCACCCACCTCCCTGTCTATTCTCTTATCTCCTATCTCCACCCACCTCTCTGTCTATTCTCTTATCTCCTATCTCCACCCACCTCCCTGTCTATTCTTTTACCTCCAACCCATCTCCCTGTCGTTTCTCTTACCTCCACCCCACCCCTCTACCTATTTTCCTACTTCCACCCTCTCTCTCTCTCTCTCTCTCTCTCTCTCTCTCTCTCTCTCTCTATCTATCTATCTATCTGTAGGTTGTCCACAATTATTCCCACAACCAGAAGCACCTCACATCTCTCGCTGTCATCCTCTGCCTGTGTCTGTCTTCCTCTGTCTGTGTCGCTGTCTGTCTTCCTCTCTTTGCCTCTCTCTCTTTCTCTGTCTGTCTATCTCTCCTTCTTTCTCTCTCTCTCTCTCTCTCACAACACACGCACACACTCTCACGACCTTTCTCTTTCTCTGCCATACTCTCATGCTTTCTTACAGTATCTTCGCATTCCACTCTACCATGTTTCTTTCTCCTAGCTCTTTCACCTAGCCTGTACCTCCTTCGCCCAACAGTTCCATCCTCTCCAACACGCATTGTATACGATAGCCTGAAACTGTCTGAACTTAACACCGCGGTTGGCATGCTAATCAACGGAGGGTCATCAATTTTTAATTAATTTTTTGCCGTGGTGTGGCAGGAATGTTTGCGCGGAGTACGTCAATATACCATGCTGAGAGAATACTAAAATTTAAGCCAGTATAGGGAAATCTTCTTAGCAGTGGCGGCCCTAAATTTTTGGGACCAATAAGCTTGAACTATTATGGGGTCCCTTTGCAACCAGCGACGATAGGTCAACATCCAAAATTCACTTGTTGAAAAAGGTTTCTTCAGGGCACCCCTGGGAACACAGGGGACCCTAAAGCTTAAACTCCATTTAGGTTTCAAAGTAGATCCGCCACTGTCTATAGGTCGGATAAGACATAAACCTACTTGTACATCCCAGTCTCTGGTAAACAAGAAACGCAAAAATTATGACAATAGGGAGCGGGATTAATGACACAATTACTATATTTAAATTTACCGATGACGTCATGGGACATTCGAACTGTCCAACACGGTGGTTAAGCACAGTTGTTATGGATTTTGTAAGGGCGATTCGAGGCACAAAGATCAACTGCGCATGAAAAGTGTGTACAAAGACCATAACTGTGCTTAACCGCCGCGTTGAACAGTTCGAATGTCCCATGTCGTAAATCTAAATAATATAGTAACTGTGTCATTCCATCCCGTTCCCTATAGGTTCAGGAGAGGGAAGAGATGAAAAATAAAAGGTCTTTGCGAAAGAGAAAAGTGTTAACCTTAAAGGCAAGTGAACACTCTTGTAATGTCATCTGTTCTGATGACCTTAAAGGGTTCAATTGCCAAACTTTCCGCCTTAGAGTGGTATCATACTAGGTCCGGTGAGACACAGTCAGATGCTGCCAGCAAAACGTACACCGAAGAAATACTGATAGAAGCTGATTGTGTCGGACCGGGCTTAGTATGATTCTTCCCCGATTTACTAAGTAAATATAGGAAGTTATAGTGTGCACCTCGTGTCTGCCAGCATCTGTCTGTGTCTGACCGGGCTTAGTATGGTACCTTCCTAAAGAACCATCTAAAACATCGTATCAACAGTTATGATATCGCGATGAAGAAGCTTCCTTTCGTATTTTCCAACCAAACAGGAAAAAAGACAACGAAAACGTCGCGGTCGTTAATTTGCTGAAGGTTAGGTTGTGATAGCACTGCTATTTTCACCGCTACCACATTAAGCACAGTGTACTCTCCCTGGTTCCGTTACTAGCAGAAATGATACTGGTAATTTTGTCACGGAGAAAGATGAAAGTGAACGTGGGAGATGGGAAGAAAAATTAACGTTAATTACTGGAGATTCATCGTTGCTTCCATTCCCATCGCTGGTGAAAGCCATCGCCATTTGCTATTTTAATCCTATGTTGCCCTAACTCCGCACCCTCCAGGCTAGTTTACCCTGTGCGTCTGTGATAGTAAATACGCATGTGATTTGCTACTTCTTTTTGTCATAGGCTGGGAATGGAAGGTTTGAAAGACTGTTTGCCTTACCAATGTTACTAGACACTGACATTTTCAGGCTCTTTACTGAAACAATGACCTGATGCCATTTCTAGTGCGTTTATTATCAGATTGATAGACAAATGACAGACACACACACAGACAAGTCAGTAAGTGTGCAGACAGATAAAACTGACAGATGGATAGACGTATAGATAGATAGATAGATAGATAGATAGATAGATAGATAGATAGATAGATAGATAGATAGATAGATAGATAGATACATGGATGGATGGATGGATGGATGGGTGGGTAGGTAGGTGGGTAGGCAGGTGGGTAGGTAGATAGGTAGGTAGATGGGTAGGTAGGTAGATGGGTGGGTAGGTAGGTAGGTAGGTAGGTAGGTAGGTGGGTAGGTAGACGGGTAGGTAGGTAGATGGGTGGGTGGGTAGGTAGGTAGGTAGGTAGGTAGGTAGGTAGGTAGGTAGGTAGATGGGTAGGTAGGTAGATGGGTAGGTAGGTAGATGGGTAGGTAGGTAGGTAGGTAGGTAGGTAGATGGGTAGGTAGGTAGATGGGTGGGTAGGTAGGTAGGTAGATGAATAGATAGATATTTTGTAATATTTACATTTTTCCATTTTCCAACAGCATAGTAGGACATTCATGTCTCTCAAGTGGGAACTTCCAGCCACCGTCCAATCTCACCAAACAGCAAAGACAAGTCCAGCTTAGTAACTGAGTGCATTTGCGTGGGTTTTAGAAGGTCAAGCTGGGGATCTTTTTACCCACATCCACATTATATGTGGTACACAAAATTGTCCTTATTATTAACTGGCATATTTTAAGATAGTGTGTTGCAGTCTTTGGCTTTGCCATTTTGCAATTTTTAAAAACGAAATTGCTTGGGGTAACTTGACACTGCACCTTTGAAAATCGATTGTAAGGTGTCTTGGTGACGTGGTATTTTGTATTTATTTCCAGTTAGCATTTTTACACCATCGTTCAATCCACCTCTTCATTCATCCATCTATCAGTCCACTTTCCACATTTTCCACCTTCTCCCTTCCATCATTCATAAGCCTACTTTGTCATTCTCTGGTCATTCCATCTTTTGGCCTTCCTTCTCTCCCATCTCCCCTTTTTTTTACCATCTTGCTATCTGTATGTCCATTTGCTCTTTTCCCCGTCTATATTCACTCCCATCTCCTATCAACTGTTAGAAGCCTTCAGAATAGCCACATCATCCATCGGTCTTCTATTTTCATTCTCCTGTCTGTCTGTCTGTCCGTCTGTCTGTCCGTCTGTCTAACCACCCACCCACTCATGCTCTCATCCATCCATCTACGGCAATGGTCGCAGATTAACTCTGGACCTTTTACTAAAGGTGAGCATACTATTAAAAGCGACGCCGTCTCTAGAAAGACGTCACCTGGCCTTTATGTGGGGGTTGTGAAACGACGTGATATCACACAATGGAGAAGGGGTGGTTATTATCGAAGTACACAATGAAGTGCGAAACCTTTGATGTTAAAAATAACAATGGAACAATGTTAGTGGCATTTATCGGTGCAGGGGAAGGAACAGAAGTGCGCTGAGAATGGCATGCAAAAATAATAACAAAACTGAACCAAAAAAATGAGTAACAATAATAAATTTAACCCTTCCTCTTTCATTTCTCAGTACAGAGTCGGTTTAAAAAAAGTTGCATCGTGCTAAAGTTAACTCTGTGCAATAGACAATGGCGGTTGTGTCACACGATTAAAATCATCATTACGACAGCAGCTCGAGCTGTTTTAACTATTTCCAAACGTCCATTGGTAGACCAAATACATCTTAAGCAATAGCAACTGTAATTATTCCTGTAGTCAGTTAGCAACCTTAGTTTTTTGTTTGTTCCAACTCCACTTTTTTTTACACAACGGAGAAATTCGACCTTAAACTTTTTGCGGCTTTAGTATTGTGATAAATAGTTGGAATAAATCTGAACTGTGAAACAGTTTGATAAGTGTCACAATTGCATTTTAAACAAGTGTCAAAGTGTGCATTTGTTATACCTCTGCTACATGTAAAAAGGTCTCTAGTTTTTCAGAAAATGGAGATAGAACAAACAAGGACCAAGGTCGCGAATTCTCAGGTAATAAGTAAACACACAGGGCCAGAGTGTGCACACAAAGGCTTGCTCGGCTAACTAGACTGCTGACTCTGCTACACAAGTAAGCGAGTTGGCAACGCGTTTTGCCTGTCCTATTGTTTTTAGCATCAAATGCGTCAATTCACACTTTGTTGTTTTTTTTTCTTTTCTTTATTGAATATTCACCCCCCGGCGGTACAATCGATTGTTTTGAATCGTGTGCTACCACTACTTGGTAATGTTACTTTTTTGTAACGTGGGCACAAAGTTCCACAAAATAATACGCAGAAATCCAGACAGATTGTAACTACTGAAGCACACTGCTTTATGGGGTACGTTGTCGTTTTTTTTGTTATTAATAGAGGCGGTGTTTAGCAAGAATGAATGAAAGTCTGATACATCTATACGGTATAGATACAAATGTCATGATTATTATGCTTAGATATGTAAAATATTAATTTCTTTTTCTTGCTTTCTTTCTTTATTACTTATTTATTTATTTACCTACTTATTATTTATTTATATATTTATTTACTTATCATTTATTTATGTATTTATTTTTGTATTTATTTATTTATGTCAGGAAATAATAAGTTGAAAATAATGAGGGGAAGGTAACATTGAAAGATAGAAGAAAATGTAACCAGTGAATATGCTCAGGTGAAAGACTCAGATTTCACAGCAAGTGGCTTATTATAGCGGTCATGTGAAACTGGGGCACAGTGAAGTGAGAGATCGATCTGATGTTGATGGAAGAAAAGAAAGGAGGAAAAAAAACAACGACAGAGTGAAGAAGGGCAGATAGAGAAGAAGATAGAAACGTCAGTGCCCACATTGATTGCTTTTGCTATTTTAAAAATAACGAGAAGGAAAACGTTTTATCTGATTGCATGGGCCTTTTTCCGATCACAAGAAGCATCAATGGTGTGGTCTTAAGAGAATACAGGGATCTGAGTTTTTAGGGGCAAAATGTATTAGCCACAAATGTACTGAAGGCACCCATTATTAACTCCGCGTTCCGCAATTTCGCTAGTTTAAATATCAATTTGTGATTCGTTTCCCAAAATCAAATGTAGATCTAGTTATCTATTCGATCGCACAAGCAGTATTTCATAAAACCACTTGCTTCGGAAATTCTCCTAGTACTTGAAAAAGAACATTATAATTAAAATTTGTGTTAAATGTTTTCGCACCACTCGAAAAAATGTAAGCATTTTAAGGATGACCGGATGATTCGATATGATTGTGCAGAACGGTGTTGTCGTCACTTCCGTTTAGTGTCGACATTGTTTTTCCGATATTAATTAATGGACTTATGCCAAGAGGTACGTTCTATGCTGCTGCCGTTTTCTTTCTTTATCTCTTCTAATTCACCTCTTGAGATTTGTGATATGTTTTGACTGCAAGTAAGCTTACAAGAATTCTGATTTTATTTTATTTTGCTCTAAAATTGAATTACAGAACAATATAGATCTAGATCTAGTAGGCGAAATTTTTTTTTTTTTTTTTTAAACACACAGAAAAACTGGGGGGTCGCAGCTTAGGCTTAGAAGCACGGTCAAAATATGGCAAATAGAAAAAGTTGCATAATTATTGCAAAGCTTCGCCTAAGATATAATACCAAATAAAATAATTGTATCATTTCGGTATTATTTCTCACGCGAGACTTTCCTATATATAATTTGTTTTCTTTTCTTCTTTTTTTTTTTTGCCGTATTTTGACAGATTTAGGCCTAGATCTAGACTAATAGGTCTAAAGTTTGAAACTCGAATAATAATGAAGTAATGTGCTGTAAAATAGACAAGCGTTAAAATTGGTCTGGGTGTTATAAAGTTAAAATTCTAAATACTTCCATTACTGATGACTGAATACTGATGCGGATTAGGGAAAGGTTTAAGTTATTCTTGGGCTAACGGCACTTGAGACGTGCATGGAGCGGCTGGCATGAAAATGCATGTTGTGCTTGGTCGCAAGGAGTACTCGTTTTTAATATACAGAGAGGGGGTTTTGTGAAAAATCTGAACTCTATTAATACAGTTCTCGTTTACTTTTTGTTTGTTCTTATTTTGGAAAGACTTCAGAATGTGTTTCATGCCAGACTGCACCGTTTAATGTACTCAGCAGTTAAATATCACCGAGCCACGCTTGGGTATGTAGGTATTACTGTAGAGGACTAACTCCATTTTTATTTTTTTTACCTCTATAAATGTCAATGATTTGATAATATCGGAGACACAGAATACCCGGACGAACCATTCCTTCTCAGCCTCTATGACCACAAATTGCTGACGCATAAATTCGGTGAGTACTGGTCTTTTTCGTTCAATTATGAAAGGGTATGGTGCGAATAGTTGCACTGTTGACATCGATGATACGCGTGCAAGTCGACGGACGGAATATAACGAACTGATTCGTCTCGGTAACCTGTGTCTTGGATAATAACCTAGCAGCCTGGAATAGCACTGAGGATTTAAATGACCGGCTCACAAAAAGGGCACTTACCTTGCCTCTTGCATTTCTCGTCCAGGAATGTTCGCCTAGCAATCAATACGAATGCGGCTATTGCCTCCTCATTCTTACCAACTTTCCTGTTTCTTTCATACCTTCATTGTGAAATTGCGAAATGTAAGAGCCCTGTCCCCCGTTTTTTTTTTTTTTTTTCAAAACAGAAAAAGTCATTCTAAATCAGCTTATGTAAGTTGTCTTCACTTGTGCACATGTGCCTTTCATCTCTCAAACGGATTAGGATGGCTTTAAAGGGCGAAAATCGTGTGAGGATGGGCCGTAGAGTTAGAAACTGCTTTCAACATTGCCACCACACTTGCTGCATATCTGACTTCAGCTAAGCGACACAGTTTACTGCCAAATGAAGCGTTATTATGAAATCAAGTGATTTTTTGGGGGGGGGGGGGGTAATCATGAGTGCGCCGTGAAAATGTTTTGTTCTCAAATGCTTTAAAAAAAGGAATCTGCTTTATGCCCACGTATATTTCCAGCATTATCTAGAAGATTCCAAATTTATGGAGGATTCCCTCTGTTTCGTCCGTTGTTGCCTTACATCTATACAATGATCACATTTTTTTTTTTTGCAAGACGAAATTCATAACTACATGTGTATTTTAATTGTATTTCAACAGAACTAACAGTATTCGAGTTATTATGGTAAGAGGAAGTTCAGCGAAACTTCGGTCTCCGCCCATGTTGGTGCCAGGTTTGGATTACTCCTAAAGCCACGCCGTATCAAAATTGACGTCCGTGGTATCAAGGCCCAGATTGATGCCTGGAAAACAGGACAATGAGTGTAGGGGGCAGAAAGTTAACGCCGTTGCCTTTGAACAACAGGGCGGTTCTTGGAGGAGACAATAACGATGGGACGCCATCACCAAATGACGGACAGGAGAACAAACCACTGTTATCCAAAGAGCCAACGAGTTTGCAGGTAACCCTGAAAAGTTCCAGTGTACTAAATGATGCGCCAGAGCTTTTTCCATATGGATCGTGTCAGCCCAAGGAGAACGGCAGAGTTGCACATGAAGAAAAACAGCATGAAACTGAAGACGGCTACCGGTCGGACTATAATACATTTGACAAACCTGGACCTATTCAAAAAAGTCAGCCGGATACGTTTCAAGAGGAAGCGCCGACACTTGAGGTATCGACAACGCAGATGTTTCCACAATCTCCGATACTTCCACCGTCTTCGCCGTCGGTGGTCAGTGCTGAATCGCCGTCACCGTCACCACAAAACGCTAAAATCTCAAGCTGTTTGGACAGTGAACCAAATGCAGTTGCGGCCATAGGGGCTTTGCAAGTTCTAAACGACGACCTCGACAACAGTCGGGTGAAAGGAGAAACGTTTGAGCTTCAGTTTGAGAATACCAGTCTTCAGAAAAGTCCAAGATTAAGCCCGAAATATAGATCTATGTCTTCCAGTGAAAGTAGTCCAAATGTGAAAGGAAATTCAGCAGCGAGAGTAAATACCTGCCAACGCCAAGTGCGGCACCGGAATGACGACTCGAAGCGGGCGCCGTTATCTAGGTCACAAAGTCATCCACTTACCACAGACGAATCTGAATATTCTCAATACTGGCGGGGGCAGGTTACCATCATTGAAACACCAGATGCCATTCTTCCTGCTGTCCAGGTGTGTAGCTACTGCAGCATTTTTCGTTCTGTATTTTGGTGAATTTGGTCTATCCCCTATCTGTCGAATCATTCCCTTCACTATCCATCCTCTTGCGCCCACTTTTACCTTTTGCTGCCCAGTGCCTATCTCTTACAGCTCCTGCTTTTCTGAATATGTCTTAAAGCGCCCCCTTAATGTTTGGACATGTTTCACCATAGTTGACAAATAATTCATCTCCAGGAGCTGGATGTGTAATACACCGCTAGATGTCTCGATGAAC
This sequence comes from Onchidella celtica, assembly GCA_963931925.1. Lineage (NCBI taxonomy): Eukaryota > Metazoa > Mollusca > Gastropoda > Systellommatophora > Onchidiidae > Onchidella > Onchidella celtica. The sequence continues at coordinate 17,211,894 of OZ007570.1, read as the reverse complement.
AAAATAAGACATAACATGTTTAAATACACAACGTCGTATCATGATTCACATTTTGAAGCAGAAAAAGTAAATCACAATTCACCAGCAGGAAATACATTTTCTACCTGAGGCATGGACACACTTTAAAATTATGTATTTATATGTAGTTTCCTCACAAACTGATGATGAATAACCATCACAATGAATAATCATGATAGAGTTAGAACCTATATTTTCCCGTTTTGCTTTCAGAAACAAGCCAGTCTTGAGCTAGACGAGCAGTTTATGGCTTCACCTCTCGCCAGATCGATATTAAAGGGAGATCATCGTCTCGTTTTGGAATGTCTGAAGCAGGGAGAGAACCCTAACGTCACGTGTTCTAGAACGTAAGGACGTTGAATTGACGAAATAGCTACAAACAAAAACCAAAATATGTTTACTTTGCACTCTGGCTAGTAAGACGAAACTCGTGGTTTTCTTAAAATTGTGATTTTAATCAAATCACCTGGCGAGTAAAGGGTTTCTGCAACTGCTACAAAATATATACGGAGCTCATTGTCCATTACCGGTAATTTAAAAAAAAAGATCCTTTAAGGGCAACAGTATGGCTAGCTACAAAGTTGAAACAAGAACATTACTACCTGAACAATTATGTCAAGGCTTCAGTTTCAGCCGAAGGCTAATGGCTGTTACCCATGTGCTTTGATCTTTTATTTTACATTTAAGGCTATTAAATGTGACTGGAAAGAATAATTCATCAACGCAATTAGTATATCTGTCATTTTCAAGAAATGATAAGTTGGGTGGGATATTCAACGATGCTGTGAAAAGTTGTCGGGGATTGCATCTCACAAGGAAATGACTGTGTTTCTGAAGTGATAAGATGGCAGTGGCGGATCTAGGGGCTTAAGCTTCAGGGCCCCTAATCCCAGAGGGGGGGGGGCTGATCAAATTTGTGTTAGTGAGTGAATTTGGATGTTGCCCTGTTGTTTTTGGTTGCTAAGGGGCCTTGTGACAGTTCAAGCTTCAGGGTCCAGAAAAATGTGGGTGCGTCACTGTAAGATGGAATGGTATTATAGCAAAGCTTATTTACGTGGCGTGATTTATGGAAGAAATTTCCAATCAGTGCTCTAAACCTCCACGACAAACATCGTTATGTCATGGCCCGGAGAGGGAGGAAGTCAAAGAGGCGGCTTTCTGATGGGATCCGGTGATTAGCGTGGGGTCGTTGCCTTTGGGCAAGGAAAAGGCAGAAGGGAGGGTGACGAGTGGTGAGTGGCGTGTATTAGATCTGCAGTAAGGATTTGGCTTGGAGAGGAAACGGAAAGAGAGGAAGAATGACGACTCTGTCCTTAGGGGCTAGTGGAGAACTATCTAGGACATTGTCTTCTTCTTCTTCAAATGCCTGATCTGGAACAGATATCAACGATCATGGTTCGCCATTCATTTCTCCGCTCGGATGCTCTCAAAAAGCCCATTATTATGGTCAGTCTATGATAAAATGGTGTCCGTCATCATGGATAGTCATGTCTCGAAAATCATAAATGAGGCATAAGGCTTAGGTAGTTTTGACTCTTTCACCCCCCCCCCTCCTCCCTTTCCCAACCATGCTTCTCATTTCCCACATCTTCAATGTCTTGCCGAAAACTGAGGGGGGGGGGGGGGACACTCGTTAAGTGCAGAGCACAGTTTACACAAAGCGCTTAGATTTCAACATTTTGGGATAATTTTGCCATCAAAGTGGATTTTTGTTGTTTTTTTAAATACGCCCCCCCCCACCCCCCACCCCCACCCCATTTACCGAAAAACAACCACCACAGCAACAAAAAAAATGGAGAAAGCAAGGAGGGAAAAATGAATGTTCCTCTATTCCTCCTGACGGATAATGAGAATGATCACGATTGAAATGATCGACACACACACAAAGGTCATGCCAAACCTTTTTTACATTTTTATAAGAATTAATCATTATTATAGATCATGCATACCTCAGATAATGACACGCCGATTCGCTCAGCAGAAAGGGGCAGGCTGGCTGAATGGGAAAATCATGTTTGGCGACGCCACTCCATTATGTAGGATGCGCCTGTCTGATGACGTCTTTAAAGACGAAGTTGTTGTGGGCCTTTTTTTTTTTTTTTGGGCTTTTTGTTGTTCTGGTCGTTCTGGGTTTTTTTTAGTATTACAGGCCTAGAGCATTTTTTATTCTATTACAACCTGGTCTTACGAACACAGTAGGATTCTTTAAATGTGACTTTCTCGGGCGGAAGAGAGTTGTAATTCCCGTTCTCTATTCTGCTTTGCTTTGTTTTGCATTATTTCGTATTTTTGGCATTTTGAATAGTTCTTTAATCTCATTTGGGAAATTTGCCTTAGTGTCATTGCAGCCCAGTTACAACTGGGGCAGACAGTTCGTCGCCACAGTGCAGCGCCGATCGGCGGTTGTAGTTGGATTGGGTTGTTTTTATTTGTGGGGGGGGGGGGAGGAGGAGGGAGGGCAGCGGCCTGTTCTCCCTGCTCTTCTCGATTTCCAACTGCCAAGGTATCTTTAACCTGTGCTACGTGCACACGGGCCCTCCGAGGTTTCCATCCTTATCCGAGAAGACTAAGTGCTCGATCCGAGGATCAGGTAGAGGAAAATATGAGAAAACTCCCAAAATTCCAACCTGGCTGCACTGACCGGGGTTCGAACCCAGTACCTTAGGCATGAGAGGCGGGCACCTTGACTCTAGACCACCTGTCCCCATGGATTATTATTCATAATTATTGCATTCGACCAAGCTGAATACAAAACACATTTTCAGAAATGTACAGGTAAAACAGCTTTATACCGAACTTTCAAATTTTGTTTGTGGAATCTTAACTGATGAAGCTCTAGGTATCAGGCTTTGATAATTTACCCCAAACAAGAAAAACAAACATGAGAGGCGCAAAGTGGTCGTTATCGTGTCGACGTGCTGTTTAACCCAAACCCAAACTCAACATCGTTTCTAAATATTCATTCCGTTTTGTATGTCACTTTTTCTTAATTCTGTATGTGTAGTTTTCAATCTCACACGTTTTTCATTCTTCTTATAACCATATTCATGCAGGGGAAAAGGCTACCTCCATCTAATGGCCGGCACCGCCACACCCGACGACGAAGTGAAATGGGTGCCAATGATCTATCAGCTGTCCAATGCTGGGGTAGATGTCAACGCCAAGGACGGAGATGGTCGCTCGGCCGCTCGCATTTCTATCATACGCCGTCTAGTTCAGGTAAGGCGCCATCCCTAAAGCACGTTAGCTCGATTTTGGCCATTTCTAGTCCCGTCCCCACCGCCCCCCCCCCTCAAAACGCCCCCACCCCACAACATGTACAACTTCTGTACACTTGACTTCAACTTCCCCCACACCCAGGCGGGGGCCTCCACCTCTTCCACGTATGAGCCTACAGGCATTAGCATGGTGAATGTCCATGACAAGGCCTTGGTATTCTATGACGTTTAAGTTGGCATTGTGCATGGACTATGTCATTGCCACTGATTCATCAGCAACCTGATCTTTATATAATCCCACGACGGTATTTCGTTGAGAAGAAATGAAAATGTGAGTTGAAGAACAAGGTCAAGTCACATTTGGCTGAAAATAGAACGGCCTGCCCATATCAGTGGAAACAAGATAAAAGAGGGCTGTCCATGTATAGTAACACTATCCTTCTATGGTTAACCAGCGCTGAGAAAGTTTGATTAGAAAGTGAGCCACACCAATGCAGGAACAAGATTAAGTCCAATGTTTTTGGGCTATTTTCTCGAAATGACTCATATGTGACTTCTTTACGCTGGTCTTGAAATAACCTCTTCAAAATACGACCAAAGTTCTTAATTCGTTGCCTATAACTGAACATCGTACCTTCATGGTGCCATTTTTGTTTTTTTACCCCCAGGTACTGGCGGCTCTGCTGAAGTGTGGGTCAGAGCTGGATCTAGGGGATGAGTATTACGCTGAGCAGGCCAGGGGAGTGGTCAAGTCACAAATGCTGGAGATCATCAGGCGCTTGACCCCTTCCTACTGGTCAGCGGTTCATGAGCTCACCTCTTTTAAGGTATGCTGAATAGAAGGAGAGTAGTATATTCTATCTATCGTCTTGCTTTTTCCTAGCACAATGAGACCGTTATCGTGTCGACATACTGTCTCTAAACTCAAACTCAAACTCTAGTGATATGGAGTAGAAAGTACATGTAATCTTCTCTGTGATGTCTGATGTCCAGTGATATGTGAAGTTGGTATGTTCTGAATGACATAAACACATACCGTCTTTCAGAAAACAATACTACTATTAACTGAGGACTTTTATGTCTTAATTGAATCTCAAATTATATTTACCCACCGTTAATGCAACCCTTCATTTTAGTTAGCAGTACTGACGTAAGAAAAGAATAAATTTGCATTGATCTGCATCGATGTGCATTGAAAGGAACAATAAAATATTGGTGGCACACCTATTTATAATTATGTATCTGAGATAATGTATGAATAAATTGATGAGCATAAATTTGAAGATGCCCATTTTTGTATCCGATTGTTTACTTTCTTTTCCCAGGTAAATCGTCTAGTCAAATCATGGGCACGCGTGAATGTGTCCAGAAATGGGCAAACCCTGATTGAATACGCCAAACAAAACGCCAAGGAAGGGACTGTGGTGAAGCTTCTTTTACAACACGAAGCTTCTATAGAACTAGCCCACGCCGTCATGGCTGGAGACGCGGACAGGGCTCGTGTTCTTCTGTGTGACAGTGGTGCTGACCTAACAACGGCTGATACATCTGTGAAAGCGAACTATTTTGACTCTTTCGCACCTTTGACGCTTTTTGGTGCGGCTATTAAATACGGACATGAGAACGTTCTTGAAGTGCTACGGTCCGTACCTACATGGAAGGATATGAAGATAGGAACAGTTTATGGAAGTAACGTCGATGCTGAAATCGCAAATCCTTGCCGGCGACCTCACACGGATGGAAGTCCTAGTAAACCTCTTTTGGGAGAAACACACCATTATGGAAGTAACCTACGGGCTCTGGATGTGAAGAGTTCTGACTCGGTGACGTCAATGTTGTGTCGAATTTTGTGACATATTTAATGAACTAACTGTACGCTGATCGCTCTGGAAACAGGCCAAAGAAATGCTAATTTATTATGATATGATTGTTTTCCTGGATGTTTGTGTTTCTGATACGCACAAAACGCATTCTCTGACAAATTGGTAAAGTTTTAGAAGGGAAAAGTGTAATTAGAAACAACCATGTTGTAAATATAATGTACTGCAGTTGTTAGACTGTAAAGCATGGACGAAAACAGATGACGACTAGGAACTAAAATTTCAGTATTACAAAGGGTACGCCAATGACAAGACATCCATGGAGTCAAAACAATAAAGTGGACTGAATGAAATATGTGAACAAATATGAAAGACAGAGAGGGAGAGGGAAAGCTTTTGTGAGAAAGAAAGGGCGAGAGAGAGAGAGAGTGAGAGAAAGAGACCAGGAAGGGAGAATCTAGTCAGCCAGTGAGCGAGCAAATAAGAAAGAGAGAGAGAATAAACTGGACTTTAAAGCATGAACAAACATTAACGAAGCCTAAAGGGATCTAATCAACGAAGTGTACTTTAATCAATGTTATAATTACTGGATTAGTGAAACATTCGAGGGGTTTGGATGTGTGTTGATAATAATTGAAACATGGGCAGTGACTACGGAATTATAACAGGGAAAAAAGAGGCAATTAACTAATTTGTCAAGCCTCTTGCTATTGCTGGCTAATCCATTTTGCAGACATGTTGCACCTTCATGTTTGAATTCATTTTTTGACATTTATGCCAGTGCAAAAAGAGCATTAGTTACCTGAACTGGCCGTTGAGTACCAGGAGGAAATTCTAGTCTGTATTGTTTTTATAATTAGAGTTGCTCTTTTTTTTTCAAACCAAGTTTGTTTATCTGACATACAGCTGCCTGCTGGCCGGTTCCAGAGTCATCCTGGCTAGTGTTAGTGGACCACAGTACTCTACACAAATAAGCTATTAATGAGCAGTGAACATAAGTCAGTATTTGTTGGGCTTTGTAATTACCCTAACAATCATAAAAATGTCTTAGTGTTTCAGTTTTAATTTTAACAAAGGCAGAATGTCTCAATACTGAATATGCAGGGCTCTTAGCAAGAGGCTTGTAATTTTATACTATGGTGTATTTTTTTTTAACTCACATCGTCTGACCGCTTAAACTGACGGTCTCCAGAAACGAAACAAAAAATCCGGAAACCCACTGCTTTTGCAATTCGAACTTTTGAGTTGTAATCGGGGACAGTGTTTGATATTTATAATTATGTTAGATGTTGATTGTTCCAGCTGCTTTGCAAGGTATTTAACGAAAAACGTTGTAAAGACGAGAAACCTGTTTAGCCTTTGTAACCACTTCAAAGAAAGTACTCTACAGTATTACGCACTATGCAATTTGTTTTTCATTTTGCTCGTCTAAAGTTGTGTTTTCATGTGCACGGAAACGGAAATGGCATAAGTCCACCACGTATTTAAAAAATGAGTATTTTCATATGTGCGGAAATAACTTGAAGAGTTTTTGACGTTTCCATTTCCGGACACATGAAAATACAACTTAACGCAAATGGAAATATAATGGACGCCCTACAGTATCAAATGTGTGATGCCCCATGTGTAATATACACGATGGTTAAAGTGCTCTGTATTCGGAAAGTATTATCCACACAGTGATATATACAGATCTGCTACTGAGAATAAAAAACAGCAACAACTGTTATGGTTTTGAAAATACTGTTTTTGGACAAGAACAAAAAAGCCACCAGGACAGATAATTGTGCTTGTTGATTAATGTTAACCAATCGATACTGTATAAACTGTGTAACTGTCAACGCTGAATTACTGACACCTAATATTAAAATGACAATGTTAAAGGCTACTTCATTCCTACATGTAACACCTTGTTATTTCTGTTTTAAGCTTGGGGTGAAATGTGTAATGTCGTTATACCATTTTGCTTGGTGATAACGAATAACCAAAATGATGATGATGATGATGATATTGATGACGTCAATAAATCAGTGTGGTCTTGGACATCCTGCTCTGCTGCCATCAGTATTTGTGAAATAACTGAACTAACCTGTTGCTGTTGTTATGGCATTGTCACTCGATGCAAATTGCATAATTTGAGAAAAATGCTATTAAAGACAATCATATTCTTATTCTTATTGGTTCTCTTTAAAAAAAATTTTTTTTTTTTACTGAGGTCCATAACCGCAGGAAGGGGCTTTTGGAGCCCGATGTTCGTGACCTATTCAAACTGATATTTAAAACACGTATCGACTGTCGTGACCTTACGCGAATAACAATTCTTATATTAAGATAAGCGCCAGGAATATTGGTTTTTCAACAGTTTCTGAACTTTTCATATCACTGGAGCTACTATACAGAGCTTGCCTTTCGTGTTCTTACTTCCATGTTTTGTAGTCATATTTAGAAGTAGCGTAATATATTTTGCTGGCTGCCAGATCACATGATCTGTACTAGGGAGTAATCAGTATATTATCATGTTACAGCCTGCCGTGGTCGTTCACATTAGTACAAGTGTTCGTGTAATAATATGACATAATGTACGGCGTTTGTTTCGAGATTTAAACAGGCACAGTGATGGACCGTGAATTTATAAATGAATGGTGTAATAATGTAAACGATTGTTGTGGCAACCTCACATTCGCTGTCAACGATCATCCATTGTCCAAAAAAAAAAAAAATATGAAAAGCGGATGTCAAATTGTTAATTTAATTTTTAAAACTGCCAATTGCTATTGCTATTTCAGCTAAAATTCTATTGTTGTCATTCCGAGGTACAAGAAAAAGGTTATAAAAACAATAACATTAGACACCTCGCTTGAGTTAGATAGTTTTTACCCCGAATTCTAACCAAGATTTAGATACGGCAATGAGATTATCATAATGGACATTTATTATATAACACTTAATTATAAGCACTTTGATGACATCTGGAAAATGTTGCACATAAAATGTTATTGTACTCCTTGCTGTATGATGGCTGTGACGTGAGCAGGTCCGTGGTTGATTTTCACTCTATCAGCCTCATATTGGCAATACAAACCTTAATGCTGGACTGGCCTCCTACAGGCCAAATGTCACAGGTCAGCACTGGCTCGCTGGAAAGTTGAGCTCCTCTAAGACAAAGACATTATGATGGCTTGTATCGTATCTGGTATCGCCTGTAATAAATTAAACCAATGAGAAAATGATATGGCATATTACAACAGCACTTTTTTCGGTTCTGGTCTTTTGCCCACAGGCAGTGTACATAGTCAGGCAGACACCTATGTAGAAAGAGATAGAGAGGGCGAATATGGTATTATATTGCCTGAATGATTTGTGAAAATAGTAACCGTTCAGTGCGAAATAGCTCCTGTACTGTCCAAATGATCAGTGGCCCAGTCACTTTTAAGAAGAGAAAGGACATTTTAGATAAAACAAAACAAACAAACAAAAAGGAAATACTGACATGCCAGCTATCGCGGATTTTAAAACGATGGGTTTGGCAACACTACGGTTGAAAAACAGAAGTTCCTCTTGCCCTCCTCTCCAATTGTAATCGTTCAATGTATTGAATATCAATAAACACTTTCGGACACTGCTTAGTTTATTAAGGCATGACCAGAATAACTTTCCCATGCACATGTAGTCCATGAACATCTATCACCAAAAATTGAAACATGACAAAATTATGACTTCCGAAGTTTTGATTGGTCAGCGTCGATATAGCATAATATTTAGGCTCTAGCCGGGGAGATCGATCAATGGTGGAATACACCTTATATATGGCCTTTAGCGTCTTTACAGACGGTCTTAGCAGCTAGAATATTCACTTTCACTTTGACTGACAGCTTCTCTCGTGGCTTATTCTACCAATGTTTGACCCGAGAGTGCGATGGCAGTGATTGCAGGTCAGTCTTTTGGGTTCACTTTGGCGAGTGTTTTCATTCCGCCTCTGTCGTTTTGTCAGGTATGTTTCTTTTGCCTTGAAGTCTATTGCGAGCGTGCCACTGCGCAATTTTTGTCTCCATCTGCTTCGATCATTTGCAAGGTTCTCCCATTCATTGGGGTCGATGTTGAATGCTTTCATCGTGACCTTGCAAGTGTCTTTGAATCGCAGATGTGGCCTACCTCTGGGTCGGTTGCCAGTAGCAAGTTCCCCGTAGAGAATTTGTCTGGGGATGCGATCATTTTCCATACGGTGGAGATGTCCAAGCCACCGCAGTCTTTTTTTGCCTAGGAGAGCCTGAGTTGATGGAATGTTGGCTCGGCTCAGAACTTCGATATTTGAGATCCTGTCTTGCCACTTGATCTTGAGAATTTTGCGTAGGCAGCGCAGGTGGAAGGAGTTGGGGGATCTTTCATGTTTGGAGTAGGTGGTCCATGTCTCTGAGCCATACAGCAGGGTGCTTAGGACGCAAGTTTGGTACACGAGTACCTTTGTTTTGATGGTCAGCTTGCTATTGTTCCACACCCTTTTTGAGAGTTTGCCAAAAGCTGTGGCCGCCTTTCCTATTCTGGCATTTATTTCAGTTGTTATGTCTGTGCTACCACTGATGGTTGAGCCTAGGTAGCAGAATTTTCCCACTTGCTCCAGAGGAGAGCCATTCAGCATGATTGGGTTGGGGTTTCTCAAGCCTTGTGTCAAAACTACAGTTTTTGAGACACTGATCCTTAGCATGAATTTGTCACAGGCTTTGGCAAGGCTATTGATGAGAGCCTGGAGCGTGGTTTCATCGTGGGCCACGATTGCAGCATCATCTGCGAAGAGGAGCTCTTGTAACATAATATGCTCTGTACGAGATTTTGCTTTTAGTCTGGCAACATTAAAAATGGAGCCGTCCACTCTGGTGTTAATAAGTACTCCACCTGAACATTGACCAAAGGCATTCTTGAGTAGGGCTGCAAAATATATACCAAATAAGGTAGGAGCAAGAACATATCCCTGCTTCACACCGCTGTTTACAGCAAATGAATTGGATGTGCAGCCTTCAAAGTTGACACATGCCCTCATGTCAGTGTGGAAGGATGCAATAAGTTTTAGCAATGTTGGTGGACAGCCTATGGATTTAAGGACTGCATACAGGCCAGATCGGCTTACGGTGTCGAAAGCCTTTGTTAGGTCCACAAAGCATGTTATAAGCGGCCTATTTTGTTCTTTACATTTTTCTTGGATTTGCCGAAGTGCAAATATCATGTCAATAGTTGATCGTTTGCTTCGGAAGCCACATTTTGTTTCTGGTAAGACTTTTTCCGCCAGTTGTTGAAGGCGGCAGAGGATGACGCGAGCAAAAGCCTTTCCAGTAATGCTGAGGAGGGATATGCCTCGATAGTTGTTGCAGTCGCCTTTGTCTCCTTTGTTCTTGTAAAGTGTGACAATTTTGGCGTCTCTCATATCATGTGGTATCACGCCTTCTTTCCAACACTGCAGTAACAGATTATACAGGTGTGGTAATAGTGGGCCTTTTAGGTCTTTTAATACCTCTGCAGGAATGTTGTCACTTCCTGTGGCTTTTCCAGCAGACAGGTGGTCGATTGCATTGGAAAGCTCGACTAAGGAAGGTTCAGCGTCAAGTTCGGCCATTATTGGCAGTTTTTGGAGGTGTTCCTCAAAATCTGGTGGAATATTTTTCTCAGTTGAGTACAACAGAGAGTAATGCTCTACCCACCTATTCAGTTGTTCATTTTTATCTGTGATGGGTTCACCATTTACAGACTTAAGTGGGGCGCTTTTGGTGATGATTGGCCCAAGAGCTACTTTCATCTGACTAAAGGCGGTTTTCATATCTCCCTTTTCATTTGCCTCTTGTATGCTGTTACACAAGTCTGTCCAGTATTTGTTGGCGCAACGTCTTACCTCCAGCTGAAGTTTAGCTTTTGCATTTTTCAAACAAGTTTTTGTACTCTGATTGCAATTTTTGTTATACTCATTGAAAGCAGATTTCTTTTGCTCAATGAGAGGTAGGAGAATTTCGCTGTTCTGGGCTACCCAGTCGTTGTTTGAAACTTTATGCTGTCCAAAAGACTTGATGGCACAGTCATGAATTTTTGAACTGAGAGCGTTCCATGTTTCATCTACCGAGTCACATTGGGTGACATTATCCATGCTTTCAGCAAATAACTTTTCAAATGACTTTCTATTTGATTCATCTCTGATTGCTGTTACATTGATCTTAGGGATTGAAGGGGCTTTTGATCTGTATATTTTCCTGGCCGAAATTTTGATTTTGCTGACTACCAGTGCATGGTCGGTGTCACAGTCAGCACTGTGGAGGGAACGAGTTATTTTTATACAGCCCAAACTCTTCCTCCTTGAGAGAATAAGATCTAATTGATGCCAATGGCCAGACCTGGGATGGCGCCATGATGTTCTTTGGCATCTCTTAAGGTCAAAGTACGTGTTTGTAACACATAATGAGTTTACGGAGCATAGCTCCAGAAGGCGCTGCCCGTTTTCGTTGATGTTGCCAATGCCGAAGTGCCCAATGCACTTTGGCCATGCGGAGTGATCTGCTCCCACTCGAGCGTTAAAGTCACCCAGAATTAGCAGGCCTTCGGTGAGAGGGATGTTGTGGAGAGTCCTCTGCAATGCCTCGTAGAAAATGTCTTTGGTTTCGTCAGAGGAGGTAAGTGTTGGGGCATAGACACAGATAATGTTGGTAAAACCAGACCGGGTGTTCAGTCTGAGTGTCATGATGCGTTCTGACACTCCAATTGGAGTTGCGATCGAATTGATAAGGGAGTTTTTTACGGCGAAGCCCACGCCGTGGATTCTCGGCTGTTCGCTGCTAAGGCCCTGCCAGAAGAAGGTGTAGTTTTCTTCTTTGACTGACCCGGAGTCGGGAAGTCGAGTTTCTTGAAGGGCAGCGATGTCGATGTTTAGTAGCTGAAGTTCTCGATCAATAATTTGGGATTTCCTGATGGAGTCAATATCAGTGAGATCTTGCTGTTGCAAGCCTGGGCGCATTGTTCTGACGTTCCAGGTACCAAGTTTTAGTATTTTTCTGTTTTTGCCAGGTGCACACTTTACGTCAGCTTTTTGACTTTTGGTCTAGCTCCAACCACCTTATGAAGCAGGCTGACGTGGCGGAACAACACCCAACTGCCTGGGGGCTGCCCAGGTTACGGCGGGCGGTAGTTGATCAATGCAGCTGAAAAGCCGCTCCCACCGACAGAGGGGACCCCTGGCGCTCATCCGTACGCCAAATGGATTGAGCTTATCACCGGTAACTGCCACCTCCCGTGTTGTGCCCATCCGTAACGGATGGCTGGAGTGTCCTCTCCAAATCGGAAATGGGTGGGCTTATAGAGGAGAGACAGACGCTTGCCAAGCCCGAGCAAACGCCTCCTCGTTTTGCTGCCTTGCCTGGGCTATTTTTAAGAGATACTGACATGCCAGCTATCGCGGATTTTAAAACGATGGGTTTGGCAACACTACGGTTGAAAAACAGAAGTTCCTCTTGCCCTCCTCTCCAATTGTAATCGTTCAATGTATTGAATATCAATAAACACTTTCGGACACTGCTTAGTTTATTAAGGCATGACCAGAATAACTTTCCCATGCACATGTAGTCCATGAACATCTATCACCAAAAATTGAAACATGACAAAATTATGACTTCCGAAGTTTTGATTGGTCAGCGTCGATATAGCATAATATTTAGGCTCTAGCCGGGGAGATCGATCAATGGTGGAATACACCTTAACACGACGAAATACACAAAATAGTCTCATTTATATACAGTGTTATCTCCTTTCTGCTATTCCCATCTTATTCGTAAGTTTTCCATTCCAAGTTCGTACATAATTTTCTGTCTTTCAAGCCTCCTTTTCCTGCCATTCTCTCTATGTGTCTCGAAATGAAGTGCGAACTTCAATACTTAAGAGATTCTTTATAATAATACCGTATATAAATGAAGTACATGCATTTTACACAAGTGTTGTAGCAGTTTTCCACAACAAGCGCAAACTTAGCAATAAAGCAACGGCCGAACTCAAGAAATAGAAACTATGTTTAATCTTGCTTTCCTACAGTGAACTGCGACAAGACTAAAGATTTCCTTTTTCTTGAACTGTCGCAGGCTGTTGTCTTATCCTAATTAAACAAAGACAATTAACACAGTAACGTACATTTGCCACAGAACAGTGTATCTTTTTAGGCACTAACACTATTCTTTATTCGCTGTCTGTTATGGGACAAAACACAAGCAAAAACAACACAACGACAAAGACTGGTCCACGATGTTTGGCTATAGCCCAAATATTATAAGGGAGTCCCCGAGCACCCAAAGCACCTTATCAATGTGTCATCTCTATGCCAAGGCGTTCTCACAGCGGATAAGTCACTTTCTTTTCCCAAATGCCAAGTGAAGGCGGAAAGAGATCGATATAGTCATAATGCAATGACATATGGAAATGCTCTGGAGTAGCTCACAAATTCTGTACGTGGGCTGTGCTGTGAAGCTAACAAGTGCACATCGAGCCCTTTTCTGGGGGTGAGTCCAAATCTGTGCCCTTTACTTTTTTTTTTCTTTTTTCATTGTTTTGTTTTGTTTCACAATGGTCAAGTTTAATTTCAGCCTTGGCGCATACTAGCTATAGCTGATTTCGATGGGCCGACTAGATAAATGGTGATGTCAGGACATTTAGACCTCGCACACCAGGACATTTAGACCTCGCACACCAGCCAACTACAGTTGGATCTCATTGAAAATCAGTGTTGTGATGTCACTATCCAACTAGTTGGTCGATCGAAATCGGCTTATGCGTGCCGGGGCTTACAATGGTCAAGTTTAATCATTTAAGTCGACGCCCGAGCCAGGCGTCGTTGATCGACTTAATAGTTGAATGGTGATGTCACGACATCTCCGATTCAGCGGTATGTTTGTTAAGTCAATACGTTCTATGGAATCTCATTTCAATTTTACTTTAGTTACCATAAGATTCAAATGTTACGGAATGTCTGTTGAATAATGCAAACTTGGACTATGAAATATTAATGAAATCAATTTTCTTCCCATGTTTTCTGCGTGGAATTAGCCTGACATGATACAGGATATCGCAAGACAATGATTTCCTACGGAAAGACATTGTCTTACACATCCATGCAGTAATGAAGCGCTATCGAATGAAGAATGTAATATTAATAAACCCTACAGTTCAGGATTTCTGAATTATCGGTACGCTCGTTTTTTTTCTCCTTCCCTTGCAGGATTCGTCGTTAAAATTCACCATTAAATTTCGTTCGTGCGTAAAATTCACTACTGCATTTCATTTCTTTTAAAGTTCACCAGTGAATTAAAATTTCATTCTTGGGTAAGATTTACTGTTGCATTTCATTTTTTCTTTCAGCCGAACTCATTCAAACATTGTAAGCATGAATAACAGTTTCAATGCTATTAGAAATCAATAGAATCGATGTGGCACTCCAGATCTTTTCTCTTGCTTTCCGAACCCGACGTTGCACAATATTTCCGGGGTTGGCATCAATCAATGGACACAAACAACTGTGCGCAGTTTATGGTCTGAGCCACAATGGAATTATGTCCTTTCACACCAGAGTTCAAGAAACACCGTGCGTGTTAAAGCGTTAATTATCTCATAACAGCTCATTCATTGTCGCTGTGAACGTAAAGGAATGATTTGTCTTTCCTGGCATGTAGCTGAAGGGGGTAAAAAAAAGATACGAACTTAAAATGAGTTTTTCTTTACTATTATTCTTGCAAAATATTATATTTCTTACAACAATAAAAAAAAATCAAAGAAAAATGGGATTGCTGACCAACTGTAGCGTGCAAATGTTTCTATGGAATACAAGAAATTAATTTCATAATTATAATTATCTAGGGGATGGAATCAACAAAAACAATAACAACCGGAATGTTTAAAACGGTGAACTTCCATAATAATCGCTGGGTAGCTCATGAAAGATAATATCTCTCCCCCCCCCCCCCCCAACGTATGACTTAACGGCCCTGCGCGGAAGAGTCGATTTTGAGATCGGCCTAAAAGTTGAATGGTGACGTACCGACAATGCGTTTCTGTGAGGTCCAGCTAGGCGACTGATGTGCAAGGTCTCATTGAAACTGATTGTCTTTGTGTCACCATCCAACTAGTTGGCCGATCGAAACGTGCCTGTGATCACGTAGATAAAGGGATGGATCATACTAAGCCCGGAACGACACAGCCACTTGCTGCCAGCAGAGAGTGTGTTCGTATAGATAGGTTTCACTATTGGTCGATTTGCACTGCGAGACACGGGGGGGGGGGGGTGCTGCGAAACCACTGTTAGCATGGAGCGAAAAGTAGGCCGCTGCGGTAAACAATACCCTTTTGTGCATTTCCACGGGGCGTAAGAGCTTACAAACGGCTCTAAATAGTTTCAATCAGCCCAAAAATATGAACAAACCACAATAAACAGATATGCACACTATCTTTGGTGAAGGCGGGCTCTTTCCATTCATGTTTACCGCAGCGACCTAGTTTCGCGATTTGGCGGAAGTGAGATCTCTCTATATTATTATATACATACTCTCTGCTGCCAGCAAAATTTACACCCAAGAAATAATGGCAGAAGCTGACTGTGTGTGACCTAGCTTAATATAACAGGGTCTTCCAGGATATACTAAGAAAATGTAGGAAATTATGGTGTGCAGTTCTTGTTTGCCAGCAGCTGACTGTGCCATTCCGGGCTTACCCCCCTTAGTGACAGTTGTCGCTTTGGTGTCTAAATATTGTTGCTATGGTTAGGATTCGTGACATGTGTAAGGTTGACAATCAGTCGAATATTTCTAACACAGCTGTAAATGAGCACTGAACAATCATCAATAATTTCATCCGAGGTCATGCTCGATATATTGATCGACTTTAAAAAATGACAATAGAGCAAGAGTATCTTTTCTTTCAAAACATTATTCATAATTGATGATATCGCCTTAAAATATTCAGAAAAAAAACTCGTGTCAGGTGAAGTATCGATTTCAAAAAAATCTCTGTGTTTGCCCTAGACCCGTGGTTCTCAGCGAGAGCATTATCGCCCCCCCCCCTCCCCTTTACGAGGGCGATTTTGATTTCCAGGGGGCAAAAACGAAGAAACGGGTGCCTGGGGGCTGGGGGAGGGGGCGAAAACATGAATGGGAACGATTTGGGGTGAAATACGGGGCCGCCACTGTCTTGTGGAACAGCACGCTTCGATGGGCCAATTTTTTTTAGTGCACTTGATTTGCTTTCTGTTTTGTAATGAATGATCAACACGCCTCTTGACAGGGCAGGAGAAGGGATGACAGAACATTTAGAGCCTATAGGGGCGATTGCCTGAAAAAGGTTGAAAACAACTGCCCTAGGCCATAGTTCTCCACGGTCTAAGAATTCGCTTCAGCAAGAACGCGTGTTAACAACAAACAAACAAAAAAATCTAAATGAAGCGTGGTTTATTCAGCATTTAGCACACAAATGTTTTGAGCACAATGTCACACAACACGTACCCTAACAACCGCTCTCTGGTCGAGCACAACATTGTACCATAGGAACAGCTTGGTGGACGCTGTGCTTAGCACTGAATATGCTAGAGTGCTGAGTCCGTCATTTTCCATGTTCCCAATACCGAATTTCTTCATTTCTTTCCTGGAAATGAAACAATGATTTTGCCTTGGATACGGAAAAATGAGAATATCGATGAAGTCAGTCATCCTCCTTTTACTCACCAACGTCATTATTGTATTTAGAGAATGACCCATCAGTTAAAAGGCAGTTGGAAATAACATAAGTACTGTTAAGCAAAATCTTACGTTGGCTCTCGCAAATAGACAACATCAGCCATGCAAACATCTCCACCTAAATACACTTTACGTATCGGTACTACTTGATACCTTATAAGTTTAGATTTGTCCTCCTCTAGTACGTCTCTCCTTTGAAAACTGTATCTTTCAAGTGGCATAACTCTGTGATCCATGGACATGCCTCGGTTGTTGACCCTGGGAGGACAATGAAAGTTTGGATAGTTCTATGAATTTCTACCAAAACACCCAAGTCGAATGGTTTTGTAGCATAAAGCTGTGTTTTCCTGTGTAGAGAGACTGAAACGTAAAAAATCCACTCAGTAGTAAAAAGAAAGAGTCTTTCCCTGTTTACGGAAATGACATTCCAGTACACATGGGAAGAAAACATTCTTTCTGTTTCACTAGAATGGTTTTTAACATTTCCAATGCCGTTTCCGTTTCGGCACGCATGAAAACCCAGCTTAAGGCTGGTGGCACACTGAGTCAAGTCTGTTTTGTCTCATTTTAGCACGAGATATGGGCTATGGAATTGCACGGTACCTCGCGCATTGGCGAGACCGAAACCAATCTGTCTGACTGGTTCGGAGGCCTCAAAACCGTCTTGCGTAAGATGGCGGAAACAGATACTTCGTACACTGAGTCAAAACAGAGGCAAAAAAAGATGTGATTCAGTGCGCCAGCAGCCCGAGTTCCAAAATGACAAGGTCCCATAGTTTTATGGAATTGAGCTGGACACATAGGAAAGATGAATGGCAATAAATGGGTAAAACGCTACACTGAATGGCAACCAAGGATGGAAAGATGAACAAGAGGATGACAATAAAAAAGATGGCAGGAAGACATGATACAGAGAGTGGAGGGGGGAACAACATGGATGAGGAAATCATCAGACAGTAAAGAATGAAAGTCATTGTCGGAGGTTACAGCCTGCAGTGGATGGACAATGCCTTGGTGAAAATTGAAAATTATTCGGCTCACTAATAATTCAGTGTTTGACTTTGCGTCGCCAAGACCAACAAACTCGTCACGTCATGAAGCGGTGACTTCCTACCTTTGCCGTAAATCAGAAATTTCTCCATCAAAGCCAAAAAACAGATTGGACGCTCCATTGATTCGCAGAAATTGTGGTCTGGTGACAGCCAGAAGTCCGGCATTCGGCGGCGGGGGCTGAATTCTGTGTAGTGGCAAAGAACATCTTTGATCGTTTAGGTTTAGTCAAGGAAGAATTTATTACATCAGTAATAGTAAAGTAATGATAATAATGATAATGATAAAAAAAAATTAATGTCAAGCAACTAACCATTGGAGCTTGGCGGTTTTTGTTTTTTTTTTCGTTTTCACATAACATAATGATTATAAAACGCGGATGTATCTTTAGATACCGATAATGATGAAAATTTGAAGAAAAAATGAACAATAAATTAATTAATGTTAGATATTTGGATATTTATAAAGGAAGAAAGTACAAAGAAAAGAAACGAAAATACGCAATTTTTCTTGAAATCCGATCAACTGATTAGGTTGTGTAATTAAATGGTTTCCGTAGTTTGTATTCAATATAATAGGATTATGAATCATGATTAATTTACCCAAGGCACACATTTGTCACTGTGTAAGCCCAAAGCTTTCAGTCTGCAATAGTGCATGATTGTGCATAGCAGTCGTTCGTTTGAACATTTGGGAACAAAAAGCTGCTTCCTGGTCTGCAGTTTCTATCAATGGAAATCTGGAGGCAGTAATTATGCTACGACTCTTAGTTAGTATTAGATACGGAATGGGAGGGTCGGGAGATGTGCACACTTTGATACCATGACCTCAAAGTATCAATTTAATACGGTGGAGTACGTTAATGTGTACTTGTGTTTCTGTGTGTGAAATCAAAGGAACGTGCATATCATTGACCACATAGGACAGATTCGAAGAAAACTTAATTAGATGAGCCACATTATAGTCACCATTGCATTAACACATCGGAACGGTTTGAGATTAATTGGAAACCCTTGAACAAATCAGCATTGCAATGAAGGAAAGAAAACGGCGTCCGTGCGATATTTGAGGGTATTCTTGGTTTGCTTGGAATGTGATATTTTGGCTGGTTTCTCAGTCAGCTCAGCGCTGGCATTGTGAGCTCAAACATTCTCCGTGAATATTCCAGTAACTGCATTATTAAAATATATTGTTATATATTATATAATTTGACCAAATATTGTACCAAAAAAAAAAAAATGGGGTCGCAGCAAGACTTGAAGCCAAGACAAACTATGGCCAACAGAAAAAGAAAGAATTAGATGCAACAAAATTTCAAGAAATAATACAGAAACGATACAATAAAACTTCGGCGTCGAGCCACCATTACATTGACGGAGATGCTGCGCTCCGAAAATCTAGAATAAATAGACCTGAAGTTCGTCAGAGGCTATTTCTTTTTATTGCTTGCATGAACACCAAGCAAAGCGATGTAATAGTAGAAAACAAAGTTTTGGGGAAAACCCAGCAAGTTGAATGTAGGTCAGCCATCAAATAGAGTGGTGAGTGGAGAAGGTGGGGCAAACAACTGGCCATGAGTAAAGCTCAGACTGCTCATATCAACTGGCTAGTACGAAATGCAATGTTTGTCTCACTTAAGTGCAAGGTTAAGGTCACAAAATTTGGGTATTTTTGGTAAAGTTGGTGAAGCCTATTATCTGAAACTATGGCAGCCTAAGTTTTAGACAGGTTGTACCTGAAGTTATACCTCATATCATGCTCAAATGTTTCTGCAACTCCTTCCCAGTAGATTGGACTGTCCCCGCAAGTGTAGGATTTCCTGTCATCTTGAGGGATGAGATCTACGTCGTACAAAATGAAGCAGTCATACTCTCGTAGTTTGGAAGCTTCCACAAAGCCTATGTTGAAAAGAGCCGCGCTGTTAAAGGGACGGGGAAAGGCCAGGGACGGGGAAAGGCCTAAAATAGACGGAGAGGGAGAGAGGGAGAGACAGAAAGAAAAACATATTAATGGGGACAAAGGAAGTGCCAGGATATTTCTGCAGTGATAAACAATAGACGGTTTAATCTGTGTGTGTATATGTGTGTGTGTGCGTTTTTTGCATCATTAATTTGGGAACGCTTTGTCTTGAACATCCTTAACGCTGTTGACAACTGTCATTGCAACCGTGTCATCCTACTGCAACAACCCGAATGAGTCTATCCCTCGCCAATTTTGAAATGTCATGTAATGCATTTTTTTTGTGTGCAACATTATGTTTTTAGGATGGTAATTACTGACACAATTTGTGAAACTAAATTGTGTTTGTTTTTCACTTGCAATCAAATACAAAGAAAGAAATTCTTATACTGAAATTCCTCCACAATACATCCCTTGGCTAAAATCTCTCTCCCCACCCCATGCCCCCCCCCCTCTTCCTTTTTGAGTTTCCAATTCCGCTCTTGGTTTCTAAGTGCCTTCCGTTTGAGGACGACTGACTTATCGAGTACTAAGCTATAAGGACCAGTTTCTCTGAAGACTTAAATTTGCTTTCCAGAATCGCCCATGGCCATTCATCGTACTGACGCTTTCCATTAGTTTCATGTTGTTTGTTCCGGTGTTCAGCCTATCCTACGGTGATCAGCTTTTTTTGTTCTTAACAATTAACATTTTTATACCGAACCGATGACCACAGCCTTGAAGCTGAGCTAATGAACCTGGCCCGCCCCTCCAGTCATTGTTAAGGCCCAGCAACCCCCAGTTAATTGTACATGGACTAATTCATCGACCAGTAATTCTACCTTTGTTGTTTTTGTTGTCGCTGGGTTGATTAGAATGCTTAGTTACTGGCTGCGCTACGCGACAGAGTTACTTCAACTACAGGTTTTGAGCCATGGTATCTGTCTTATAGATCTAATCAAGAACGCTCCATTCATTACTAATATGTATAATAATAATAATTTTTTATACTAAATGGCGTAATAATTGTAATGGATACTGTCTTCAATGTGGTCGCTATGTCTACAAATCATTTCCATAAGATATAATTATCTCTAGTTATGTCGTTACACCCCACTGCGATAGACCCAGTTGGCATAATGTGAAATATGAACAGTTACAACACAGTTCATGTTAATAATAGTTAGTTCTGTATATACGCAAACATTAACATTATAAAACAGATGCCATTGTCTACTTCACATCCAAGTAAGTGCAGTATGACAATATTATTATGATAATGGTGTAATGACATGGTATGGTCTTTTTTTTTTTTTAGTCTATATTTATCATGGTTTGGGCATAATTTGATAATTATATTATAACAAAGGGGAGACGATAGGGCATGATATTATGAGATACATTGTCTATGAAATAAACGTGAGGTAGAAATATATTAAAATATAATTACTACATTATAATATCTTGGCGTTACACTAGATAATACATTGCACTGTGCAGAGAAACAGTTGAATGGCGAATTCATGTACACTTCAGGTGCGGTACGGTCACGTAATCAAAGTAGGTAAGAGAAAATACTCCTACAGTACAGGCCTAAACTTACTTGTTCGATTACATATATGGTGAAGTCCAGCATTAGTCGTTGTAAGAGAGGAATCAGATTATGTAACAAAACTCTCAGTTCCTGTTGGTTATTTCTATATGGTATAATGACAGCGACCCTTTGCCTTGCTCGACAAGTAGGCGGCTGGTACCAAACATGGACATCTGGAAATAACTTCTCTAAAACTGGAATGCTGTAATGTTCTCGATGAGCTGGACGTTTCCCAACTGTTGAACAATAATAAAGTGTAGATGATTTCCTTGGGTACTGAAATGCATTGACAGGACGAATAGATAAAAGAAAGACATGACTAGATAGAAAAGTAGTGGAGAACGATATACGTTATATTTATTATTAAAATGAATAGTGCTTGTTGTTAACTTTTTAGACAACCAGCATCATTAGCTCCTATTTACAACATTGACGTGACCAAGGTGAGAGGATATCAAAATGGCAAAATTCGAATTTCTGGATCCACCAATGTAACCCAAGAAACCATTAAATTGGAAATGCAACTGCTGCAACACAATATAAGTGAGATACAGTAATAAAATCCCATCACAAATCAGATTATCCATTGTTTCATTTGTGGAAATACAGGTTTCACAGTTTTATCCATTTAAATGGACCTCTTTTTGTGCCCATAAGGCGGTGGAGCTGTTGTGGGTATGCATTTCTACAGTTAAGGAACTGCATAATTGCATAATACCGTGATAATCATGTTCCACGCATACGATTCCAACGTGTCTTCAGTGTGGCAGTTTAGGTCTAATCACTGACGCAACTCTATTCTCCAGTCCCCCTCTGTTATTCTTCTGAGAAACAAACGATTACAAACAACATTTACATCTAAAATAGATAAATAGCACTGAAACATACATTCCTATTGAAGTTTCAGTGTTCTGATCACTATACCGCTATGGGTCTCCACAGTAACACTTGCAAACTTGTAACACCCTACTTACGTAAAGTCCTGGGTTTCTCAGGACAATGTGTGACGTCCCTTCCATCAGGTGCATCTATCAGATACTGAATGAACTCTCGTTCTTGACCCATATCCATATAATTCAACCTTCCAGTCCAGGTCAAATATGATGAGTTCGCTTGGACCGTTGGTCTTTGAAAATTTCTCTGATTCGCACGGGTATCATTTCTGGGAAAGCTCTTTTGAATAATCCGTCCGAGGTATTTGCGATGAGAGAACGAATTTGGTGTCAAATACAGAAGTAAGGAGACACAGAAGCCTAACATTGTTAATGGCATTAAATATTTTCTTGATTTCAGAAACAAACACTGTAGAATGGCCATTGGTATAAACATGCCTGTGAAATCACAAACTAGAATCACACTAGATCACACTAGAATGGTACGGAAGAAGAATGATCATATGAACATACCAAACAAAGCACTGTCCTTTCAAAGGTAACTTGATAAAGTACCTTGTACTGTTCATGAGTAAGACATAATGCTTTGGTCATTTCTGTTTTTCCAAGTCATTTAAGATACAAAAAGAATAATTATGGGGGCCACATCTTTTTTTTTCAAAATCTGGGCTGTGGATGTCTTCATCATTGCTTTATTCAAATCAAATGTCTGACCAAACTGCAATTTCAGGGAAATAATTTATTTAATTTGCTTATCTGGTTCATTTTCTGCTAACGACCCCAGACATGTCTGCCGCGAAAAATGATTGCGTTGGGGGTCAATTATTTTTCTTTTCTTTCTTCAGGTAACAGCTAACCACTACCGAGTTGTTACGGTGATGTCCAATTTGAATTTTGACCGTGCATTTTAAAATAATGACAAAGTACTCACCGACTAAAACATAGTAGAGACGGCTGCGTGGTTGGGCGTACAATCATGTATTATCTCGTAAAGAAAGACTCTTGGAGCATTAAACTCGGATTCACAATATTTACACTGGTTCGTGGACGAGGCAAAGTCGGGCCCTGTGAACACACACCCCAGAGCTGCCATGCTGGTTAGTTCTACGGCTGGTTTTGTGACGCGCCCTGCGTTTTTTGCAATTCAGTTACGATGGGAAGGAGATTTTAAAAAATGTTAGCTAAAAGATATTTATACTCCTAACTAGGTGATTCGAAATGACGAGTTTCTGAAATTATTATGGTAGATCCCGACAAGTCCACCCGCTTTTTTTTTCGGGGCCGGTTTTGTGGGGGGGGGGGGGGAGGGGTATGGCCGTTTGTAGTTGTTCCTGTCTATCTGTGCGGCTGCCACCATATGAAGAGTCCACGGGGAAAACGGGCTAAATCAGAATGTTGAAATTATGGGCTATTGGTCCCAAGCCCAAGGTGATGTTCCATTGTACAACCTACTTCAGCTATTGAGCTATGAGAGATAGATAGATAGATCGATAGATAGATAGATAGATAGATAGAGAGAGAGAGAGAGAGAGAGAGAGAGAGAGAGAGAGAGAGAGAGAGAGAGAGAGAGAGAGAGAGAGAGAATCAAACAGAACGACAGCCAGACAAACAGGGACCATTCATCGGCTTTGCCGAGTAGAAGGAATCTATGGCAAAGAGGAATAAGATTTAGAAATTATAAGCTGTTTATATTACAGAACTGATAGATCAATATCTTCTTTTGTCTTTAATTGTTAACATAATCGTTTCTGGAGTGAATGACGGCTGTTTGCAGGGGTTTCTGTCCAACTGTGTAGTGGTACCATAAACGTCACTGAGCTTTGCGATACGAGAGCGAGAGAGAGAGAGAGAGAGAGTCAGACAGACAGACAGACAGAGAGGCAGACAGACAGACAGACCCAGCAACAACTACTTCGCCGAATTATAAAATGTAAGGCAAACCTGTAGATGACAAAATTGTACAGGATTTAGAAATAAGTTAGTCAATGATACAGAGCTGATCAAATAATTTTTGTCTGTCCATATCAAGCACCCATTTCGCATACATGTGAGGATAGTTTTCTACGTTTGTCGTTGATTTGCAGTGCGTGGTCGATCTGGTCACAGCTGATGTTCAAACACGTGTGCAATAACATCGTTGAGTCTAACACCCGTAGAGAGCCCTTGTTGTGATATGGACGAGTACAATGGGCTTCAAGTCCAACTGTAGGGCCATAGCCCTCCAGGATACTTAAATATAATATACCCTCTGTGTGTGTGTGTGTCAGTTGATAGGTCAAATTGGATTTGGCAAATGATTGATGGCAGACCTACATAACATATGCACTGCAAGCACTTCAGCGTGGTTACGCACACTGTGTATCAGTATAGACCACACAAAGTAGATTTGTGAGAAGGGTAAAGAATAGATCTAATAGATAATTTTGCTAAGGATGAGGCAGGGGTGGGGGGGGGGTAGATCTGGCTTTACCAGACATTGCATCCTACTGTTTTGAGATATGATGAAATATTTTTAAAGCAGTCGTCTGTAAACTTCAACTAAAATCACCCTCCCCCCCCCCCTCCCCCTCCTTTCTAACCCATCAAAAACGCCTATAACCAGTATATATTCCCCTACATTGCAAATATTTCGCGTCAAATCTGTCGCACCCATCATTCACTATCATTAACCAGGAATACATGAGCGGGTTCGAAAATAACCGAAGGAGTTTTGTTTTTTCTTCCTTTTTTTTTTTATTTCTCCTACCAATTATGTAGGCCCTATTTTAACGGGCCCATAGAAGTGACATTAGAGGCTAGCTGA
Source organism: Onchidella celtica (assembly GCA_963931925.1). Classification (NCBI taxonomy): domain Eukaryota; kingdom Metazoa; phylum Mollusca; class Gastropoda; order Systellommatophora; family Onchidiidae; genus Onchidella; species Onchidella celtica. The sequence goes on along the minus strand of OZ007570.1, from coordinate 17,186,825 downwards.
GTTGATGTTTAAATAAATGCTTGGGCCTAGGACAACACCAGTAGCTGGAAAGAAATTAAAAGTCACTAACGAACAAAACATCGCGAATCAAATGAATGCAACAAAGTGGTCGAGGGCACAGAAAAGACAATGTAACCTTTTCTAGCACAACACCGGAAACATGTCACCGATGGTACCATGGAGACCTTAGGGCGTCTGTAATGGCGGCTTCGTTTGAGGAAGTCCACAGAGTAGTGTAAACAAACCGGGATTTGGACCGAACGTAATTCACTCAGTTGTACACTTTATTGGCTTTCTCAGAGCCAACCCGTTGAGTACACAATGTTACATATTACAACAGATAAAGGGAAACCGGGAAAGAAAGGTAAGCGAGTGACCTAACACCAGTAACGCATTCTGTGGTTGGGTCTTGATCTATAAAATCCAGTGTTGAGTCAGTGGAGAAGTTTACCATAGCTCCAGCGGCCGTGTGGTGGGCACTTATGCATATTTTTGTGCTAAACTGTTTAAAAATCTGTGTTTCCCACCATTGTGTGATATAAACGTATTTTCTCAGCCGGACTAGACTTTCACAAGAGTATTGATATGAAACCATAGTGAGTGTTTTTTGTGTTTTTTTTGTGGCTTTTGTTTTTGTATTTTTGCTTGATTTGCAGCAGGTTATGTCATGCTATGGGAAAGAATAGTCACACTTTCTGATAACAGCATGCATGTTATTGATGGGATTACTCTTTTATTATTTTTACTGTGAGCATCCAAATGTCTTAATGAAATGCAAAGATCGTTTTTTTTACATTTTTAAACATTGAGGATTTGAGGTTAGCGGAGGATTGGTCCTATATGTTCTCTTACATTCTGTAGACCATGTGATGTCGTGACTTTTATCATGCCTTATACTGTAGTAGGTCTACTGTAATATATACCCTTTAAAGTTTAAACAGGAAATATGGATTCCACGGAGAAATATATTGAACAGTTATAATATGATTGCGGTATTGATAAGTTGAATGGTAGATCAATTCATAAAACAAATGTGAATTTCCTCTATGCTGCATGCTTAGTGTAGTCTTAGATATTGATCTGAGTGAGGAAGACTCTCTCAGTATACCCCAGTGCTCGTACACATGCATTTTACTCAGACAAATAAAATCCCATGAAAATCACTTAAGAATATGTGTGACACATGTTATCATATCAAATTTACTAGAATGCGGATAATATGAGCGTAATAAATACGGATTCATGTTGGATTATCAAGGCATTGTTCATTCACTGGTGTACTAGGAACATGCTGAATTATCACTGTAACACATAAACATACTTTTATATTATCTGTGTTCAGAGAGAGAAAAACGACACTTTCCTGCTTCTCATAATCAACCGGGTCCTATCCACCCCGCAAAACCCAGAGGGAGGAGATATATTCCACATAATTCAGGGAAAGAAGAAGAATGGACGCCACACAATCAGTGCATTGCTCCTCAATACACTGAGTGAGTATAATTACAGATGGTAGTGACTACTGAACAGCACAGTATGGTTCTTGGCTACATTTATTTTGGCTTTTCTTTATACAAGTGCAAATCAGTCGCTGGTGATCTGTCCTTTTGCCATAACATTATTGGTGCCTACCCTTTTGATCACCTTATTCATGCTGATCTTTACCCCAAGCCATCCAGCCATCCACTCATACATTCATCTTTCACTTTGTGATTGTTCATTCTTTGTTTTTATAAAAAAAATAATTTAAGGCTTACATTTCCATGCATTTTCTTAAACAATTTTAACGGAATTATCAATATCTTACAGGGCAGGTCCAGACTGGAGTTCAAAGCTGAAGTACATTCCACATCCAGAAAACCCTCAGTATCCAGCAGCAGAAATATGGCCCAATAATTGGAAAAGCATGAGACCATATCCTTGTAAGTAGCTCTTGCATTCACTCTGAACTGAATTTTAAGTAAAGAGAAAGATACTCATTCATAATTTTCCGCATGGCATGTAAATTCTCTCTTGTGTAGATTTATGAAATGCAGCGATACAAATTAATTTTGAATAAACCTTAATGTGACTATACCACACCACCAGCTAATTATTTAACTGTGCTCAGAAAGTGAGGGCAAAAGCTGTGACAGAATGACAGCCTGAATGCTATTGTTTCCTCTCGTCTCATGTTTGTATTCATTGCTCTTCACCTTATTAGGCTGTAGGACTATAGCTGTAACTTGCCATTCCATGGCACACCCCCAAGATAAAATTTGTTGTTTTTTTATGTTTAAATTTTAATATTGATTTCAATAAAAATTAATATTTGTTGTCATTTCAAATTTGCATATTTTTGTGTATATTGCATTTTAAGTTTGTAAGAAAATAATGGTAAATAGTGTGAAAAACTGAATGTTTGATTCGTTCACACAACAGGAAGGGCCGCATGCGAACGCCAAAAAAAGAATTGATATTCTTTGGAGAACAAAACATGGCAGTGCTGCATATAATAAATGTGGGAAGAAAAACAGTATTTTACAAGTAGGCTACTGTGTACGTTTACAATTGACAGCATTTTTATATTTTGTTCAAGGTGACAATGAGGAAAACATCTAACCCATATTTTGATTTTCCCCCTGGGTTGCTTAATGAAACTTCGTTTAGAGAAGACTTAAGATTTTTGTCCCACCACCTATATGTTTATTTCCTCATTTAAATGTTCATGTAATCCCTTTGCACATTTCTTAAAGGAGCAGTTATTGTAGGTATATTTTTTGTTTCATTTTAGTCACATACAGACGTTCAGACAATGAATGGTTGCTGGATCCAGCTTTAACCAAAGTTGGACTCAGATGTTTTTTTGGTGGTGTTCATAGAGCAACAGCTACATCAGAAGATGAGGTTACCCACTCAATGTTGTATGGAAAAGGAAGAAATGGTTAGTAAAACTTGGTGTATATCTCAGGAGCTTACAATGGACTTACAGCAGAAGTGATTTGCTTTTAATCCAACATTTTTAGTGACAGTCATGAAATTGGATGCTAATGATAATTTCTTAGCAAACTTTCACCGACTGTCCTTTTTTGAAAATATGAAAATACCATTGTATAGTTTCTAATAAAAATTCTGAAGTAATTATATTTTCATATTTGGTAAACTAGTTTCTGCAATGATTTTTCCATTCAGAAAGAGGGACATGTTGATTCCTCTATCGCTAACAAATTAATTTATTCCTACATTTTAGAGGGAATGATTGACAAGAGAAACTCCATGTGTGAGGCTTCTGGGGGAGATAAAAGTTACCAAGCACCTGAATACTCACCAAGCTTCCATAAAACCAGTGCTGATGATGCAATTCCGAAGTTTAGGTAGGCCCTCAAAAGAAGATTATATATGCACCTCACTCACTTTTCACCTCTTACTCTGAATATTTAAGTGAACGTAACCTTCTGGCAAGAAATCATCACCGTTCCTGTAACTTGTTTTGGCTACTTTTCAGAAGAAACAAATGTCTGTTCTATTTTAGCACAAATGGTCTAGGTACGATGAATTTTCAAAGGTTTGCTCTTCGATTAATTTTTGGCGTCTATAGTCAAGACCATTCAATGCGGTTTTGAATGTCGTCAAATGTATACGAATATCAATTTTTCAAAGATTTGAGTCACTACAGTCTTAGGGAACAGTGACAAAATTGTTCCAATTTTTTAAAACTGAGTCTAAACCACAAAAAGAATTCTTAACAGTCTCATTTCCAAGAGAGAGATGTTAAACGATAATATAGTATCAATGAAGGAGAATATAATTGTGCAATCTTGACTGTCTATAAGGAATATTAGTTCTTAATATGAGAGAACATCTGTTTTAAATGGAACTTCCAGATTTGTGCACCTGGTCGCATATTATCTAGTTATATATTTGCACTGTGGCACAGTAAGAAATGAGTGATCATGAACATATGAGTGTATTTGTTAATGTTTAAAAAAAACATTTGTTAATGCTCAATAAAAACAAACTTCTGGATCGTAAATGACTACTACAGTTTGCTGTTCTTTAACTCACAGCGTGTGTAATACACATGCCTAGTACTGATGTTTTCACCCACTGTTTTCATCATACATCACTATCATTTGTGTTCAGCACATTTGGTTTGTGCCTAACATTCTCACCTATCTCAGCATTGGACATTCACCATATGCACCAATTCTGCGGAAAAAGCCAGATACATTTGTTCCGTTGGTTCCAGTGCCACAAGTCAAAAAGTGAGTGCAATTGAGCATAATTTCTGCAGGCAGTTAAGACAAAATTGTGGTTCTTGTAAGCTAACTGCTGTATATATATACGTTGTGCTTCAAGTTATTCCAGATACATAACATTTATACTGCCCTGGTAAGTATATTTGAAATGTCAATCTCCTTGATTCTGCAACATCAAATATATGACATGTGAAGTAACATGATTACATGTATTCTGTGATGAGTATTTTTGTATTAATCTTGTGGATCACTTTAAGAAAAAGAAGTCCTTGTGCTGTTCATAGAGATCCCATTTGGTACGTTCACAAATTCAGTACAAACTTTCGCTAAAAAGTGCTATTACCTGTGTGGTCCAAAAGAGACCAGGAGTACTGCATCATGGGATTTTGTACTTTACTGACATGACACTAAACTTTCAAGATTCAGAAATCAGAACTGATATCTGAAAATAGTGTGGCTTTAAATCTACTGTGTTCCACGGATGAAAAGTGAGATCTCAGGTCTAAGGCATTTAGTAATTGTGACCTGAAACTTTCATGAAGTGTTATTCAAGAATTGAGAAACATTTAAAAAAGGGCACTCTCAATGAAGGTTTAACCCTTTCCCTGCTGTCTAATCCCACTATACTGCCCAGTTCTGGGCCTAGTTCAGTTGCATTTCTTGGAGACTATTCCTGACTTATGATTTTTTTATATTTCCTAGCTGGTAGCGTTACTTACTGGCATCATTTGCGTGTATTTTGAAAGCATGGGATTTATGGTGTGTCATTTTTGAGATTTACTTGTTTTGTCCCTTTTTGCACCCAGCATAATTTATGAATGAAGATATGTGTGGCAGGCAAAGGGTTAATACTGTTTGCTCCCTTTCCTTATACTTTGCACAATAGAGAATCATTGGTTTTGTTTTAACCTCTATTTTTCTAAGAATTTATAAATATTTTATTATGTGGAAAGGCGTGTTCAATACTGCGCTGGTGATCGCTGTGATAATGAAGTTGCTTTCTGTCATTTGTTAGGGAAACCTTCAAACAAAAAACTGAAGGATGGCAAAGACAAGAGGAGATAGACGAAGTGAAAAAGTTGGAAACTTGGCAACCAGCAAAACCTATCTCCACTATCATACCCCCTCTGGACCAGGCAGATGGCAAGAAATACTAGTTCAGTGTGTGTTTCTTAAGGATGGTGGTATATTTTGTTGTTATTTGCAATTAATTTTTTGGCTGTTTTTCTTGATGTTCATGTTCTTGATAAGCATAATGAGTCATGCCACAAACAAAACCCATGTACTGTTACTATTGGTATGTGTAATACAAGAACTGGAAAGATGTAGGTAATGACATCAGTCTTTGGTAAGGTCTTGCCTTGTCCAATTATGATTCTTGGTAAATCCCTTTCATGAAGCTAACCATAGAATTTTTAACTTGATGCAGAGAATGCATGCCACTGATAGAGAATCTACTGTTATGTTGTCTTTTATTATTAATATTGTGTAATTACTTTGTCACAAATTGTAGCATTTTTTCCATTTGATGTGCATGTCTGCAGCAGTAGGAAATCCTCCATTTATGAAATTTTTATTCAGTATTCTCATGCAGGAAATGTTTGTATGATATTTAACACTTGCTTTGTGCAGCCATTAAATATGATGAGATAAATTAGATGCAAGTCACCATAATATTCATGATTTTGATTTTCCTCTTTTCAGAAATACATTGTGTACTTAATAGTTCCTGCGAATTCAGTACAATGTCTGTTGAGTGTTAAGAAGTTATAAGATCATATCTGAAAGAAAACTGAATCTCAGATATTTGGATATATTTAAGATCTCCTGGTTAAACTGCAAGGCATGAGCACTATCATTTCATTTCTATTTGTACTAGGGTGTGTTCAGAATGAAATGTATCACATCTATTTTCTGTCCCAAAAAACCTAGATATAATACATGTACATACTGTTCCTTGCACTGGTCACTTCAAAATTGACAGTATTTTGGATCATGGGTGTTAATTAATCTGTTGATTTAGAAATACATAATTAGTTTTCTGGTTCTTGTGTGGCATATATAATCTGTAAAATATTCAATATGCTGGTATTTTTTGTAGGATACATCAGTTGTGCAGAGTTTGGCACAGAAAAAAACTTTGTACACAGTCATAAAGACCATACTGAAATAGTGTGCCTCTTTATGTTCTGCACAAGTATTCATTCCCTCAGAAAAATTAAGCTTTATTTTTTATGAATTCTTGTGAAAAATACAAGCATATATTTGTATTTGAAATTGAAAACATGTATTACATCTGTTTGACCAGTCAGTTACTGAAGCAATGTTTTGTGAATATTTTTGTTTGTATCAAAAGCTGCATAAAATTTATTTGATCTTCATAATGAAATGATTATTTTTTACCAAACATTCTTCCAGATGATTATTGTGTGGAGACCTCAGATGAAAATTGAACAATTTTGAATAAAAATATTGTAGAATGAATTGACAAAGGACAGATATTACCAGTGTATGCGTAGTTCATGGCTATTGGCCAAACACTGTAGTTTATGGGAGTGCTTTTACCAGTGCAACAATTGTTTATTTTTTTTTTTTTTTTTTCAAGTGTCCATTACTTTGATGATTTTTATTGCTCAACATCGCTGCATGCCTTTATACATAATATCTGTGATAACTCTTCCCGCGACACAAAGTATTATTATACATTTTATAATTTTCTTCTATACTCTACAGTGTTTTTTGTATTGATGGTTATTATGACTTGATAACTCGCACAATGGGTTGGGAAAAATAGACCCATAGCACATCATATTTCAATAATGTCCGCTAAAAGTAGCTAAGGATCATATCATGACCTTAGTTCCTGTTTGTTCTTTCTCCATTTTCTGAAAATGTGGAAATGTAGAAGAGGTATAACAACCGCACAAATTAACACTTGTTTAAAATGTGTTGTGGCACTCGTCAAGCTGTTCCACAGTTCTGATTTATTTTAACCTCTTGTCATCATACTGAAGCCGCAAATGTTTAACTTTGAATTTCTCAGTTCCGCAAAAGGTGGAGTTGGAACAAACAAGAACTACAGTCATGATGTGTTAAATCCTATTTTGAACTTATTTCTGAAGCTGTATTGTTTAAAATGCAGTGTTGTGTCATTTTGTTGGCTTTCATATTTCAAAAAGTGATTTTAACAAATTTTGAATGATACAAGCATTATTGCCTGGTGCATAAAATATTACGGCTTCCAACAGAATCAACAGTGTAATTACACATTCTGAACTCATATTACATTAATACAGTAAAGTCGTTGCTAGAAAAAAAAAATGTTTTGGATCTTTGACATATTTTCTTTGGATTTGTTCCTCTGGCTGGCAACTATTGTCATTAATAGAATCGATCTGAAACAGAGGAAAAAACCATCGCAAAAAACATATTGCATACTTTGTCACCAAGCTGATACATTCATTCACATTCAACATAATATTTTTCAAGTTTGCTGTATAGCTTCCTGTAATTTATTTCCTACTACACAGCATGTTTGTATTCCTCATGTGTACTTGCCTATCTTTTTTTTTCTTTAAATTAGATATTGTATTAAACAAGAATTTGTGCACAAAGATGTAATCACTATGTTTTAAACTACCAGTATTATTTGGTGCATTGCTCTATTTCTTATTGGCTTAAAGTCACTTATAAGGATTAGAGCTGTATTTTCTATCTGCACATTTGCTCAGCATATTAAATTTTATCATATACTGTTTTTATCAAAACCATGTCATTTAAGAAATTTTAGGAACTTGCCATATTTTCACACTGATATTATGGTTTCTGTCATTATGTCTTTCTTCTTCAGTTCATCGACTTTATTTTTACTCAGAGCTCTCTTCGTTTGTACATTTGCGCACAAGTTGAATTGGGTAAGTCTACAATAGGCAACAATTTTACCAGCAGTATTGCACAGCAGAGAATGATGTAAGCAAATAAAATGTTAAGTTATATACTATAGTATCGACAGGTATTTTCCATATTGTTGTATGTGCGTTTTTGCCCCTTCAAGAGAATGAGGATTGAAATTTTGAACAGTTGCGTAAAATCAGTGTTTTTGTTCAATAGGCTTGAAAATCGAAGCTTGCCTAAAAAAATGCCCATGAAAGATACACCCATATGACACTTCTGCATATAAAGTTATGAGTGAGAGAACCACTTTCATGACAAAACCAAAATCAGCAAAATGTTGCATATACAGCAATATGGCAAATACCCTTTGATATGGACTTTTAAATGTGTTGATGATATACTTTTGGCCTTTATTATCTTCCAATATTATCAATCACCGTATGTATTTCTGCTGTCAGCACCACTTATGTATTTCTGTGAAATGTCCATTGCAAAAAAAATTATTTTAAAGAACAGTTCCTGCTTTGCACATTTTCTGTTCATTTTAAACTGATGACTAGGCCATTTGTAAAGTCATGTGGAGTTTTAAGGGGCTGTGATAACCATTTTTATAATGATAATATTCCAAATCCAAAGCAATTTTCATGACATGCTAAGGTTTCATATGTGCACAAATCATATTTTCAGTAGTGTCCAATAAAAGAATATTGGTTTATCTGTTCCTATGAAATAAAAAAAAAGGGGTTGACTATTTTTATTTCAACTTTGACTTTCAGTGCTGCCACCCTGTCCACACTTTGTTTCATGCTTTCCTTTCCCACTATGTCGTCTTCTAATTCATCGGACTTAACGCTTGCACCGTACTTAATCTGTCTGTTACCAGATTTGTTCTTCTCATTTTCATTCTGTGGGTGTGATCATTAATTTTGTTGTGGTTTATTTCTCTTGAATGAAAGTTTCCAGTGTCAAAATACCTCAAAATGTATTTTGTACTTAAAATGAATTTTTTTTTTTTTAACACAACTGATATTGCCAGTCTTGTTAAGAACATTTATGCTGGAACGTGTTGAAAAAACAAGTTTGTTAAGCCTGCATACATTTTTTAAAAAACATGGATTTTAGACAATTTCTGATACATGTACTTGCAATTATTGTTTACAGACACAGTATACTGTACACAGACAACAGAATTTCATACACAAAATAAAACAAATCAGTAGTTTTTCTGTTTACTGAGATTTTAAAAAAACACAGAGAAGCAAAGAAACATTACAGTGATGCAAAAAAGTATCCAGTCCAAATGTCTTAGGGAAAAAGACTTTTATTACTTTTTTTTTTTTAATGGGCAATTACAGGGCGATTACATTATTTAGTTTTACTCTTAGCTTTGAAAATGAAACTCAGGAGATTTAAACCTGATAAAAGCAGCAAAGGGTAGTGTACATATCGTCGCCCGCATGATAAAACCTCACAAAGTCGATTTTGGGCGAAAATCGTTTTTTTGCAAAAATCTATTGTTCAGACCCTTCTCCATCCCCTCACAAAATATTAGAACCAAATTCCATTCCTAAGTGTGAAAATTTTAATAAAACAGTTTCGGCCGCAAACCTCCTTATCCGTCACGGCCAAACAATGCGCACGATCAAACCTCACTAACTCTTTAGCAGGTTTTATCATGCGGGTCAAGCGTTTGGCCCGCCTACCTGTCCGCATGATAAAAACTCCTAAATCCCTAGCGCCGCCCCCGAGGACAGTCTGACAAAAGACTGTTGGTGCTCGTCAGTCAATCAGTAGCTATGTGTGCACAATAGCCTACTAATCCTTTGGTCCTTGTCACCGGCTTATGTTTGCAGCTGTTTAACAGCACCCCCCCCCACCCCCCCAACCTCCCCTCTTCCCTCCCTCTTCTTCTATTCGACTGTTACCGCTCCTCGCAAACAAATTTCACTTTGCATGGTTTAATTAAATACTCACATATTAAATTATTTCAAAAGGATAAAAGACAATTAATGATGTGCTGGTTTATTTTGCTGTATATCACAGATGGTCTTCTTATTTTCATTATTTTTATTATTTTAAATCTTGAGAGTAATTTCTTTTGCTGACAAATCGTATGCAGTTGGTGGGATAGCAATTACACATTCTATTGTTAGACAACAAGACTTAGTGTGCGCTTCTTCCCTTATGTCTGTCTGGGGGGTCCAGATGAACTTCAAAGAAGTAGACAATAATCATATTTTAATCCCCTTACACAATGTCGCGTCAAGCCACTTTGAAGTTCGCCGACGGTGGCAAGTGCAGATGGGTCAGCATTTAACCTTCTTCCATTTCACATGGCAACTCCTGTGGATGTGACATGCCGGCTTCATTTCAAAGGAGATCATTCATACTCGTAAGGGCTTTACTCCTGCCCCTCACCCCCCCCCCCCAACTCCCCAAACCAATGTACATTCTTAATTCCATTGGCTTCAACCCAATCTCCCTCCTTGTAAGAGTGTACGGCCAGTTAAATACTAACTGTCCATGATCGACCCTTGATATTTTAAAGTTTCCAATGGCATTTTGTTTGGACAATTTGGCTGTTTCACTTCAATCATCGCCAGTCTTTGATTTTTCCATAATCGTACAACCTATTTTGTTGAAAGAAATATAAACAAAACCAAAATCAAATAATTTGTCATCGTAAAACAAAAACTCTTGAAAATGCTGTCACTGATACGTGCCATGCTGAAGCACCAGTGGAACTATGCTGGTTAAAAGACGGAAACGCTCCATCTCTACCAAAATTAAAGAGACGGAGATCAGTTAGTATTACAGAAATGAAAGCCAGCCATAGCTTATAGAAACCACCTTGTTCACCTTCAAAGACACAACAAGCAGAATACATCTTGAGAGAAACTGAGGCTACAGTTTCTCAACCAAATTAATGATCTACCATTGCCACACCAACACTCCGAGAACACTGTGGCAGAGACAAGTCCAAAGGGAAATGCCAGCGCTGGACCATCAGTCCTATGTAACGAGTCTGAAATGATTCCACTGTCAATGGCCTGTCAACAGTGGTGGAGAATTAACTGAAATATCCTTCCACTCAAGTGTCTTTGAAGTAGGCTTTATGTGCTCTGAGGTTATACAAATGTTGCAAAGCGATGAGGGTTATCAAAAGAATATGAATGCACTGCAAGATGTCCATGACAACCAGCAAGAAATAAGTATAACTGTCTGTACAGGCCGAGGGGAAGGAAAGTCTATGCTCTGGCACTGAACCAGTGTGGGAACGGCAAACTGGTCAAGAGAATGACATAATCAGCCCATGAGATGTAGTGTGTGAAACAATGATGAAAAAATCGGTGTGGAATTCTTCTAACTCAAGGTCAAGAGGTCATTCCAGTGAAGCAAAAGATTACCTTCAACCAAGCAAAGTGATTGTCATGGCGTGAAACTGACAAAGAGTATACTGAAGGGAAGGTTACCAAAGAATCAAAGGCTTACAGGCTGCAGGCAGTTCCACAGCCATGCCCCAAGGAGAGATATAAGTATACATACTCAAACTCTTGACAAGAATTCACTGATGAAGATCCGCAGCAGCTCATTGATTGCTTCTGGGAACTGTCATGGAAGACTAAAACAATGGCCGCCACGTCTTCTTGCAGTTCTGAAACACCTGACTGGAAGAGGAGGACTCTGTTGTATCATCTGAATTTGAAAGGCATAGAGGCAGATGGTGCACAGACTTCTAAAGCCAAGCAAAAACTACTTGCTGAGCATGGGGATGTTGTCGTGACAACGATGGACTTGCAGCCAAAGCGCCTCGCTCCAGGTCTAAATGCATTGGCCTCATGTTACAAAAACGAACTTGTATGTCCATAACTTTACAATCTACAATCTGGCCAATAAAGATGATGTGGAATGCATCTTGTGGCATGAGGTGGAAGGAGAGCTAATGCCCAGTGAATTCGCATCTTATGTGTCTGATAACTTGGGGCAACAAAGGTACAAACAGTACATCGACGGCTGTACCTTCGAGAGTAGTAACCTTACTCTGGCCAAGACTCTTCTCCGCTTTCCAAGACTAAGAGCTACAGTCATGGAGCAGAAATATCTAGAGGAGGGTCACACTATAGCGGGATGTGACTGTGTGCATTCAGCGGTACATTTCCACTGCACGGGTTAACACCAATTGTCCAGCATACAACATCAGACAGATTGAGACAGCCAGTGTCTGAAACATCTTACAAGAGACACTATCTTGAGCCTTCTTCAGAAACTTCGAGCAAGCCGCTCAGCTGAGGAGCATCCGACCTGGAGAGAAAGCCGGAGACCCTCAGGTTGTGGACCCCCGTGACATGCAGCAGCATCCCGATGGGATAGTGAACTATAAACAGGTGCATGAGTTTCCAGATCTTCCACGAGGACGATGAGAGTCCAGTCTCACCATCAGTGAGCCGGTTAAACTCCACATCAGAAGGGGGAAGATTGCTGAGAAGTATAACCGTCTACAGGTCTTAGGAGTTGTCATCCCCAAAGATACCACAGCCACTTTCTCCCTCATTAACTTCTTTTTCTTCTCGAGATCTTGGCTGTTAAGACGAGAACCTGTAGTTATTTCTAAGACCGAGAGAAGAGAGAGAGAGAAGTGTAAAGACGGCGAGAACGAAGAGAGGGTGGGGGGGGGGGGTGGATGAAGAGAATGTGAGAGCAAAAAAAAAAAAAGCGAAAGAGAGAGAAAGAGAGTAAATTAAGGAGGAAATCGGTCTGGTGAGAAAGAGAGATGGGTGAAGAGAGAGAAAGCGAAAGCGAAGGGGAGGAATGTGTGTGACAGGATGAGAGGGCCACGGTACAAACAAGGGCAGGACAGGGAGAAGAGGAAGAATATCAACAAAAAAGGGGGGGGGGGGCGGAGGGAAGGAGGACAAAAAAGGGAAAGCATGGAGAGATGGATGGAGGGAGAGGAGGAAAGAATGGAGAGATGGATGAAGGGACAGGAGGAAAGCATGGAGAGATGGATGGAGGGACAGGAGGAAAGCATGGAGAGATGGATGGAGGGACAGGAGGAAAGCATGGAGAGATGGATGGAGGGACAGGAGGAAAGCATGGAGAGATGGATGGAGGGAGAGGAGGAAAGCATGGAGAGATGGATGGAGGGAGAGGAGGAAAGAATGGAGAGATGGATGAAGGGACAGGAGGAAAGCCTGGAGAGATGGATGGAGGGAGAGGAGGAAAGCATGGAGAGATGGATGGAGGGAGAGGAGGAAAGCCTGGAGAGATGGATGGAGGGAGAGGAGGAAAGCATGGAGAGATGGATGGAGGGAGAGGAGGAAAGCATGGAGAGATGGATGGAGGGAGAGGAGGAAAGAATGGAGAGATGGATGAAGGGACAGGAGGAAAGCATTGAGAGATGGATGGAGGGAGAGGAGGAAAGCGTGGAGAGATGGATGGAGGGAGAGGAGGAAAGAATGGAGAGATGGATGAAGGGAGAGGAGGAAAGCATTGAGAGATGGATGGAGGGAGAGGAGGAAAGCGTGGAGAGATGGATGAAGGGACAGGAGGAAAGCACGGAGAGATGGATGAAGGGAGAGGAGGAAAGAATGGAGAGATGGATGAAGGGACAGGAGGAAAGCATGGAGAGATGGATGAAGGGAGAGGAGGAAAGCATGGAGAGATGGATGAAGGGAGAGGAGGAAAGCGTGGAGAGATGGATGAAGGGAGAGGAGGAAAGCGTGGAGAGATGGATGAAGGGAGAGGAGGAAAGCGAGGAGAGATGGATGAAGGGAGAGGAGGAAAGCGTGGAGAGATGGATGAAGGGAGAGGAGGAAAGCATGGAGAGATGGATGAAGGGAGAGGAGGAAAGCATGGAGAGATGGATGAAGGGAGAGGAGGAAAGCATGGAGAGATGGATGAAGGGAGAGGAGGAAAGCATGGAGAGATGGATGAAGGGAGAGGAGGAAAGCATGGAGAGATGGATGAAGGGAGAGGAGGAAAGAATGAGTCAGAAATCCTGAAAGAGCAAGCCTGCACGTTGTTGTTTTTTTTAGGTTTATTTTTAATTGATAAACCGTAGTTTTAATTCCCACAATATAAATAATTGCTCATGTATGTTTTTAAAGTGTTTTTATGTGTCCATATTCCAAGCTTTTAATGTCTTCTAGTTTACTTCATTGCGATTACCCGCCTTCCACTTTCTCCAAAATAAATAATTTTATTTCTTGACTTGTCCTAAAATTACTCTATATCCCTCCTGCTGCTATACAACTTCATCCATGTCTGGTACACATCTTATTTGCCTTCGAAAACTAGTCTTTACAAAGGCAAAACGAAGATTCACCTGGATAAAGAGGTTTGCTGGCCAGTGAGAGAGGAGAAATGCGCACAATAAAACCGCCTTAAGGATAAGGAGGTTTTATCGTGCGGATTTCGGGTCAGCAAACCTGCTAAACTACTAAAACATAATTGTAATCAAAATCATCAGGGTGAGACATCAGGCAGTGTATTTGTAAGAGCAAAGGTATACTAGTGAGAAATTTTCAAGAACCTGCGACCTGTGATTTGGAAATAAATCAGTTTTTTCCTTCTCCTGTAAAATTTCCCAAACCGGCTTTGTGAGGTTTTATCATGCGGACGACGATATGCAGTTAAAAAAGTAATGGAAGCGGGGCTGACACATCAAGACAACTGGATATCGTCATGGCTGAGATGAGCCAGGTTTTTTGGGGGGGTTTTTTTTTCTTTCTTTGTATTTAACATTTCTAGCAAAAAAAAACAACCTAAAATTTAGAGGAATTATGTTTAGCCTCAGAGAACTAATTCTATCATAGTTTCAATTAAAATTCATCTTGGATAAACCCACTTTAACTCTTTAAGGCTCAAGCAATGCACAGTGTGTTAATCATGCTGCTTCTGAATGCCCGGACGGTGCAATGTGCATTGACTGGGCAGATCTTTTATTCTTACTTAGTACTTTTGTGATTCCAGGTTCTTTAAACTTTATTCATTTCTATGTACAAAATATACAGATAAACAGGATTAAGTAAATATTACACTAGGTATTTTGTAGGAGGAAATGGTCTATCACACCTAAATCTATCATACTATGGTAAAATTGATGTGAGCAACCAGTGTAAAACATGCCAGCTTTAATAACTTAAATCAGAAAAAAATCAGTTTTTGCTTCATCCTGATAACTATGAAACTGTGTACTTAGAAATGCAATAACTGTTTTTCAATAGTAAGTTGAGTAAAATAAAAGTGACCTGATAAACGACAGACCATTCATAAATAGTATTCTTTTTATTCTGTGCAATGTTTATTATGAAATCTAAATACTATTATTATTCCCCTTCCATTTCTGTGTTTGTCTATATACCCTCAAATATGCAGCCATCTCTGCGCCTATACTAACCAAACTTTTAGTGCAGGTTCCTTTCAGTCTGAAGTGATGTCATGAAACAATTCATCAATATAATTGGTTAGGAAGCGTTTTTTGGAACTGATGATTTCAAATCAACGTTCACTTTTGCATCTGCTTGTCAAACCTGTTATGAAAAATGAGTGCTTGTGCAAAACACTGACACTAAAATATATTTAATGCATTAGCACTTAAGTGCATGGAGTATTGTTCACTGAGTATTCACCAATCATTTCTCCTTCCAGTTCTTGGTGAAGACATGTTAGTGTTTTGCACAGTTTTGTACATTCAGTCTAAAGGATGACCCAAAGCATCATAAAAAAGTGACCCAACAGGTCACACGGTTGTCTGGGGATCATTGTTAATGTGATTTACTCTGGCAAGCAAACCTAGAAAATTTCCATTTGAAAAAGCATCAATTTACAATTTCAATAACCAAATGATGAGGTAGCAGATAATAAAATTATAAAGTCCATCTACTCTGTATTGACTGCCAGTAATTTATGATGCCATCCTCCAGTACTTGTAGCTGATTTTGGTAACTTTTTAACAATTCAATAATTTTTTCGCTGTTATAAGAATGTTATAAATCTATTATCATTTATATTATTTATTATTTGTACTTTTCAAAAACATTTTGCCAGTGTTGTTGTATGTATACAACTCTAAAAAGAAAAAAACACATTACTGTTCAAAATTACACCCCTCAAGAATCTGACTACAGAAAAAGCAATGGTACCATGTTCTATAAGCAAATTCATGTTCTAGAAGAGATTTCTTCATTAGCAGTTTAAATCAGTATGCCATTTACCACATTTAGCCACACTAATATCAGATTTACTTCATAGCCAATTTTGAATTTTACTAAAATGTTTCCCAGCTGCATAACACTATAACATGAATATATGCAAATGATGTAATGAACCCAGGTCTTTAATTTTAAGCAGCTATTAAAATTTTCATTTTAAATTTTAAAGTCCCTGAAAACAAAAATGAATTTCATATGACAGATTAAAGATATATTTATGCTTCCATGTGATATTTTAACCACAATAATCACTTTGTATTAAACATATTTTTCAATAATTTCCACAAATTTTACTGTAAAATGGTCAACCACAAATAAATTTTCCTGACATAAAATTCATTGAACACAGCTTATGAATACTGACAGGAGTTACTGTAAACAAAACAGTAAAAACGACAAGACAAGAAAAGGGCAAAATACTACCTGAATCAGTCCTTAAAATGGACTTTCTCTGGTGGATTTGTGAACCTTCTTCTTTATTCTTTATCTTCAATAAATTTGCTGTGTTAAAATGTGTCTATCTACCCTGCAGATCAACCATTGTATTCTTTTTTATTTATATGTGGGGCAACAGCACAGAACTGTTAATATGTCACAGCTGCTAAGTTGAGAAAAGGGAACTAAGTGATGGCTGAGATTCAAAATAAACAAGTTTGTATTTGTGCCAATGTAGTTCATTATGTCTATACTTATTTTCTGTTAAAGGAGTGGTAATTTTTTTTTTGCTTGTAATCATCATTTGCTAGATTTTCTCAACCTAGGCCACTGTGATACATCACTGACACAGTTTTGTCACCACACACGGATATCATATATACATATTTGTTTTACAAAAAATATTATCAACTGAAGTAAGTTATTATGCTTATTAACCAAATCAATACAATGTCATAAAAATATCTGAGGTATGAAAAATGCACAAGTATGATTTCTTAAGGTAAACCAAAATTTAAAATTTTAGAGAAAAAGCTTAAAAAATTTAACACTAGTCTGATACAGTAAGCTTTGTCAATACTTAAATGTGGAAGACATAACTGAAGCAATTTTCTTTCTCTGTGGCATCAGAGAATATAACACCATACACACCCTCCCCCTGCAAAGAAGAAAAAATAGCTTATATTACAATTTTTTAAATATATTTTAAATGTACTGGGGCTGCGAAAACAAGACATGACAATACAATATTAGAGGGAAGAAAATGCAGGAAAATGTAACAATTGCGTACTTTACAATATCTTTCAAATACATTGCTATATTCACAAAAGAGTTTCAAAGGAATACAAATCCAACATTCAGCACACATGCAGCACTGGCCTCATTCCCACATTTACAGTAAGCATGATTGAAACAAAAATATGTAGTGTGCATCGAAAAGGGGATTCTTAATTCGAACCTAGTATTCAGGTGCAGCAAGCTTTCTGAAGACAAATGGAATAAAAAGCAATGCCTCCTGGCAATAAAACCATGCAGATTTACTAACTACTGGAAGTTTCACTCATGTGGACACCTGGTTCTCGCACAAAATTAATCTTTACCTCAGAAAAACTGACTGTGGATTTGATTTTTATGATTTAAATATCTTTTTTCTGAAGTTACCAGGTACATGACAATTCAAGTTCAAAAGAAGACTAATGTCTTTTGCTGGTGGATTACACATAATACAAAAGAAAGATCTTCTGTCTGAAGCTCTATACTGTATTTTCTGCAAGCTTACAGGAAAGAAATGCATGAAATTACACATGAGAAGAAAAGAGTTATATCATGAAACGAAATAGTCTAATATACGAAAGGAGTGCTGCTGAAAGCATAATTCAAGCATTTAGTAATTGAAATCATTGTAAGTAAATGCCAGTGAACATTTAAAAACTTGTGCATCAAAGGATCTTAACAAAAAATGAAGAATGACCAAAGTCTGCACAGTGAAAATGGACATCATACAGTTGGCTGGTTTTTTGTTGTTGTTTTTAAATACGGGTGAAGTATAGTAAAATAAAATGTTAGTTATGAATCTTTAAAATGCACAAACTGAGGGTTGCATGGTAAACTATCATAACTCTAGTTTTTCAAAAATTGAGATATTTGGCATGCTTGTAGGCCTTGACTGTGTCCAGGTTATGTTACAAGTTTGGGGTTAAATTCTGAAAACTACGTGTTAATAACGTTTCTACATATCATAATTATGAAGTCTGATAAGGAAAGTTATTCAGTTTTTTGCTTCCCTGAAAAAAATTGTAAAAACCAAGTTACAAAATGGCCCTTGAAATAAACCTCATCATTTAAATGCAGTCCAGTTTCAAAGAGATTCTTGAAATAACAGTCATCTTACAGTGCAGTGGGGTGGGCAATGTAATGTATGGTGCAGAATCTGTGCAAATACATGCCTTCAGTAAACCCATTGTCCTTCCCTTGAATTTCATGGTGAAAGAATCACATGTGGGCATGGCAGAAGTGCATAATAAACAATGCTGAGGATATCATTATTTACATATTGGGATACTATATGAAAGAGAAAATGATTCTGATAGTTAAAGACAATATGTGTAATTTGTGAGGACAAGTTAGAGGAATGATACTGTGGATACAACAAACACAGAAGAGAACAATTCAAATATATATACAATTATACAGGATATTGAAAATACACTCAACTCCTGATTCACAACAGACATAGGAAGTGAGGTCATTGAAAGTATTCACAACAACTATGCTCGTAAAAACTTGAGGAAATAAAAATTATTCTTTTTTTTTTTTGGTTTTCCATGT
Source organism: Onchidella celtica (assembly GCA_963931925.1). Classification (NCBI taxonomy): domain Eukaryota; kingdom Metazoa; phylum Mollusca; class Gastropoda; order Systellommatophora; family Onchidiidae; genus Onchidella; species Onchidella celtica. The sequence continues at coordinate 17,167,717 of OZ007570.1, read as the reverse complement.
TTTTTTTAAGCAGAAAATTAAAAGATTCAGCAGTTTCTAAAAGTCTTCAAAATGCACATAAGCATGCACTTTGCTGTTTAAACAATTAGCAGTTTTTTTTTATGATTCTTATTGGACTGAAATTATATGTAACTACAAACTATTTTAACAGCGAATGATAAGTCAGAAAGAATAATGCCAGTGGCATCCATACCATGGCCCCCACAGCAGCCTTCTGAATTGTGAACACAATACCTTCTCATTAAAAGAGGAAAACAAGCAATTTAAAGCCATCTAAGAAACTGATGGTTCATCTACAGAGTTACTTCAACCTGCCTAATTATGCAACCTGTTACATTCAAAAATATTCAAAAATTTAACAGCCACAGTACATCTTGGAGATTCAGACACAAAAAACAACAAAATTAAATCATGAATTGTAAACAACATTGTTAAATGTGTAAAACACCTTTCAAAAAGAAAATGACTTATTCTTCAAAACTTTAGGTACATGATTCACATAGCTAACATGAATATTTAAACATGACTCAGCTGCATTGCCACAGGCAAGGTGGAATAAGTCAATAACAATGTTGACCAAACAATGGAAAGATGAATTTTTATATATAAAAAAATATAACATTTTCATACAAAATTTGTTTTATTCAGGTTTTATTATAAATGGCAAATTTTTCACTAAAAAAGTTTGAATTCATAAAAATATAGGACATTTTCATTTTGGGTTATATCATAGACAGTGTGGAACAATGCAGATTATGACTAGGGGCTTTCAACATACAGTGACATGCTCATCTTAGAGGAAGCCAATAATGACACTAAAAGAAATGTGACACAGAATGCTCACACGATGCAACATACAATGAAAATTTACACTTCAATGAAAACAGCTTTTTTTTTTTTTTTTAGATTTCTTTTAAAAAAAGGAGCATGTTCAAACTTAACAACAAATTGTAATCAAAAAGGAGACATAGAAAAGGTTGTGTAACTTGTATAAGATCTGACTTATTTTCTTTTGCCATCACATGCTATAACCCCTTCACTTCATCTAGTAGGTTATATCACATGCTAAAGACAAAACAGAATTTTGTGAGCCATATCAATAACTCATCAATAACCCCTCATTTATGGTAATATCATCATGAAATTTCACATGGAGAATCTTCAAATATCACTCTTTTTCACTGAGAGTGCCACAGCTACTCTCAGCTGTTATCAGTATTACCACTACACAGGTGCATAATAAAGTGACCTTTTAAATAGCCCAGAGATTCTCCTGGCTCCGAGCGACTGTCATACGTTAGGCAGGCAATTCTTTCGGGCTGTGCAGTGAGGAAGTTACAATGAAATTTGTTGATTTTAACTGGTATGTCAGAATTTATGTCAGTACAAGGTTCTGACTTTGCCTTTTACGAAGGACTTAAAAAGAGTGAACCTATATTAATTTCACAGCTAGAGAATTAGTTGCTCCAATGGGATTTCTTATTTACAAAGAAAGGCTCATTGTAATATATAGTAAAATAGTCAAATCAATTCTAGTTTGTATTATTTTTTTTTTACTCTAAAACTAATGTATAGGAAATGTAACAAATCCACAAACTTCTTTAAATCCATGCTGTGAATACAAACTAAATGGTATGAGGTCTATACTATAGCAAAATATAAAATTTGATCAACCATGAACTCCTTAAAAAGATAGTGTTTACTAATTTGGACACCCACTCAAGAAATACAGTGTCTGTGAAGCCATATGTACAGAATAATGCAGTTAATGATTTAACAATATGCTTTCTTACAAAAAAAAAGGGAATATTTTTTAAATACAAAACTGAACTTTCAATTAACAAAATGATTGCCTATGAAACAAAGCCTTTTCTCTCATGCATTACCTGGTCCGCTCCTGTCCTTTCACACAGTTGTTAATAAAAGTCTTAACACTTACAGAAACAGAATATTGGGCAGAAATTGGGAATTAAATGCATCCAGGAAAATTATGAAAATTCAACAACCATATGCTAGAAATTCATTTTTTATTTTTAATGCTCATGCGACTGATTTTGTTAAGCATCTGGATAATTTCTTGTATGGGAGCAGCTTCAGGTTAAGTTTATAACTCATTATACCAGACACTGTGGCAGGGTTCCAATTCAAGTTTCATATTTCTTATCTCACAATAAAAACTGTGTATGACATTTGTTTGAAAATACAATGTGGCCATAAAATTAATTTCTGGAGAAAAAAACTTTTTTACATTCTTTGGTAAAATCTGATGCTGATAGAGATAGTCATTTCATCATTTTTTTAAAATAAACTACCGAGGACAATGTAACAGAATGGATGAATCCGATTTCTTCGGCCAAGTCACCAGTTGCACATTTTAATTCTTAGACATTTCATTCATTGTAATAATGCTAAATAATTCTACAGAATGAAGATTAGCAGAATGACCCTTCTGCCACTTTTCTCACTAACTCTTCACTACTTTACATGAAGAACCTACAACCACATTATAAATCAAAACCATCTACAATCACAATAAAAACAGAGTTTTTAAATTTGATCTTCAATCCCTCCTCTGTTGCTGTTGGTCAGAGATTTCCTCTTGCCATTTTCACGGGCATCTAGTTCTATGGCGTCATCAATGGGCATATGGGCATCTAGTTCCAGCTCTTTGCGAGATAAATGTTCTACAACAGCAGCTCCGAAACTGTCACCAAGCACATTGGTGGCTGTGCGAAATCGATCCCTAGAGAAAAAGAAGGATATTTTCAAAGCTGTAAACAGTTACATGGATGGAATAAACAAAAAAAAAGTCTTAAATGAAAACAGATTGCCTTCTGATGAGGAAATCTCTTTTCCCTTCAACATTATGGCTAATGCTGTTTAGCAACTCCTGTGTGTGTGACCTGTGTCCGAATGCGAGTGTGAATGCGTGTGTGAAAACTAACAAGGGGACCCTAGCGGCGAGGGATCCCCCTGCGACACTTAACATGTTGCAGCTCAACGTCTGCGGCCTTCGCCCGAAGGTCCTGGAGCTAACTAAGCTCCTCAAGTCAAAACATATCCATGTAGCTTTCCTTCAAGAGACTCTGCTGAATGGGAGAGGCGCGCACGTCACAGGGTATACCATATACACCTGCTCGTGTACCAAATGCCGAGGCATTGCCACACTGGTTCGCAATGACATAACGGCTATGAGGCAGCACGCCCCGACGAGCAAGGGTGAAACTGATACCCTCACTCTTACAGTATGGAAGGACGGCGTGGTCTTCACCATCACGAATGTCTATAACCCTCCAAAGGTCCCCTGCGACCTAGGGTTGACAGAAGCTACCTTGAATAATACAATCATCGGAGGAGACTTCAACGCACGAAGCCCTGAAATGGGGTACGCCCCAGAATCGACGAACGTCGCAGGAAGAAACGTCGAAGATCTCCTCTTAAGTTCTAACCTGGTCCGGATACAATCAGTCGACTCCGCGCCCACCTGCCTGCATCGATCAAATGGCGCGGAGAGTCGGCCCGACATTACGCTTCTATCTGCTGACCTTGTTACCAGACACAGCTACGCAGTCCTCGAGGACGTAGGTAGCGACCACCTTCCCCTGCTCGTACAAATCCAGACTAAAACAGCTAAGAAGAAGGAGAAGCGCTTGAACTGGAACTATAAACAAGGCAGATGGGAAGAGTTCAGAGAGACTTTAGGTTTAACTCTGAACGAGGTGGACCCCTACCAGGGTTCTATAGACGAAGCTAACGCCGTATTGACTACGGCCGTGCTCGCAGCTGCTAAGCGGAGTATTCCGCGAGGACTGCAGCCCCTAAATCGCTTGCAAAAATGAGCACGGCGGCCAGAATCGAATATAACAGATTGACCGCCAAAGTCAAGCTGTTGTCTAGAAGCACAAAAAGGGCAAAGTGGTTAAACCTGTGCGAGTCTCTGAACGTGGACCCGAGTGGTGGCCGAGCGTGGACCGTCCTGAATCGCCTTAATCGGGGGCAAAGAGTGAAGAATGTCGCTCCGATACGGGCAAACGGGACGGTCGCGGTGACAGACCATAAGCGTGCAATCATGCTTAACCGACACTTTGCCAGTACAAATAAGAGTGGCAAAGCTACGAATACGGACAAGGGGCTCCATAAGGTCAGGCGTCAGCTCGAACATTCGCAGGTAGACAGCGATTATGAGGGCCTTAACAGTGAGTTCACCCTAGAGGAACTGGAGAGAGCACTTGGCAAGTGTAAAAATCGTAAAGCGCCAGGCCCGGACAAAATCTCTAACGAGATGTTGCTCCAGATGGGCACCACGGCAAAGAAATGGCTCCTAGCCTTAATAAATAGAACGTGGCATCAAGGAAAGCTCCCTATTGACTGGAAAAAGGCAGTGGTCACAGCTATCCCGAAATCAGGCAAAGATGGTACCGAACCATCACATTACAGGCCAATCTCCCTTACCTCTTGCATCTGCAAAGTAGGGGAGAGGATGGTTAACTACCGGCTGACCTGGTATCTAGAAGAGCGCGGTCTTCTAGACAGACACCAGGCGGGCTTCCGGAGTGGCAGGCAGACGATGGACCAGCTTATCCGATTGACCCAAGCGGTCAATAATGGTTTCCATAGGCGGGAGCATACGATCGCCGTATTCGTCGATCTCAAACAAGCGTACGATAAGGTGTGTAAAGGTGGGCTACTCCTTAAACTACTCAAGGCGGAGGTCAAAGGAAATCTGTATGCATGGGTAAAAGATTTCCTTCACAATCGAACAGTCCGCACCAGAGTGAACGGACAGACCTCAAGCCAACTCACCATGGAGAATGGCCTGCCGCAAGGTTCAGCATTAAGCTGCACGCTCTTTGCAGCTTACACCAGTGACCTTACCCAACACCTGAGATGCGAAAAAGCGATGTATGCCGATGATATGGTAATCTGGAGGACAGGAAAGCAGGTCAAATGGCTACAGCGAGACCTTAACCGGGACCTCGCGACGCTTGCCTGCTACTGCCGATTGTGGAAGATGGAGATAAATGTCGATAGGACCGTTTATCAACTCTTCACCAACGGCAAACACGCCCAGAAAGCCACCATCACTCTTAAGATCAATGGCCAGACACTCAAAAGGGAAAGCGCACCACGATACCTGGGAGTTGAACTTGACAACAGGCTCAACTTGCAGACGCACGTCAACAAGCTTGAGTCTGAGGCTAGGAGGCGATTAACACTGTTAAAAACGCTCGCCAGTACCAACTGGGGTGCCACTGGGAAGGCTCTCAGACAGCTATATCTAGCCTACGTCCGAGCAGGCCTAGAGTATAGCCTGCCACTGCAACCAATGGCCAGCGACCGAACGCTGTCGGCGCTGGACCGAGTCCAGAACAGCGCCATGAGACTCATAACAGGCTGCCTCAAATCCACTCCTACGAATGCTCTCGAAATCATGACCAATGTGGAACCACTGGCAATCAGAAGGGAAGGAAGCGTACTACAGCAGTACGAGAGGTTAAAAAGGCTCGAGCCGGACTATCCGGCGTGGGAGGCGATCGAAACCGACCCGCCACCGAGAATACTTCAGAAGAAGTCGTTCCTGGGCGAAGCCAAATGGCTAACTGAGGAGTATAGGCTAGAACGAGACAGAATGCCCCTTCGGTTATGGACGAAAGAGCCACCTCAAGCCTCCCTGAAACCCCCAGTGTTCAAAACCACGCTTCTAGACACAAACATGACTAAGGAGGTCAATCCCACGATTCTGAAGACGGCTGCTGGCGAAACTATTGATTCGTACCCAGCACACATGATTAAGGCTTATACTGACGGCTCGGCAGTACAGGCGACTACGAATGCGGGGTACGGAGCAATAATCTACTACTCTGACTGCACCGACACCGAAAAGATCTATGGGCCGTGTGGGGAGAATGGCTCCAACTTCGATGCTGAGGCGACAGCGATTTGGAGAACACTGGCTACGGTTTTCAACGGCTTTGAAAACGGAACAGTATCGCCAGAAGACATTGTTGTGTTCACAGACTCAAGGGCCACATTGATGGCCGTCCAATCGCTCAACCACAAGCTCGAGGCACATGGCGCAGACAAAATCAGACATATCTGCCACCAGATCATAAGTGGATACGGTGTCGAGGTCCATCTCCAGTGGATCCCCGCGCACATAGGAATTAGGGGCAACGAGGTTGCAGATAGCCTAGCGAAACAGGGGACCAGGGGCGAACAGCCAAAGCACCCCATGTCTTACCCAGCAGCCCGAGCCAGAATCCGCGCTCACGGACGCAGGAAATGGCTAGATCAATGGGCAAACTCGGATAAAGGACGTAGGGTGTATCATAACCAAACCAAACCAGACATCAAAGACCCGATATTGACACTAGAGCGTAAATACACGACTATTATACAGCGTATGAGGACGGGACATGTCCAGTTGTACGCACATCTAAACCGTTTCAACCCACTCCGTGAGCCAGTATGCCGGCACTGCGGGTCCCCGCAGGAGACAGTCGAGCATATCCTGGTGGAGTGCCAAGGACTAAAACACCTCAGATCCCGCTACCTCCCAGATACCCCGACAGTCTCCAACTGCCTCTATGGGGACGTTAAACAACTTAAAAATACTGCCATATTCGCCATTGCCGTCACGAGTGAAAACTCGATCGGCCAGGGATGAGCACTTGAGCAACTCCTGTGTAATTCCTGACAGTGATGCTGGAAGGCCAGCGTATGTGGACAAATGTGCACCTTTTGAGAGTTTAGAAATGTAGGCTCACTGAATTCGCATTGACTTTCTTTTTGCAGGGATTTGATATCACTTTTGAATAATATCTAGAGACTGAACATTTCTTACTTTATAGATTGTAACTTTGTTCTTAAAAACATTATCATCAGCAGCTCCATGTTCTAATATCTTTTTAAGAATTTCAATCAATCGGGCATACTTTTTTCATTGTTTACTGTTTTGTCATTTTTTAATAAATTCTTAAGTCCTGATATTATAGCAATAACAAGAAGCTGAGTAACAGCTCCAATACACTATGTAACACCGAACCTGTGGCCGTATGCATAATCAATGCGTAAACTAAAGTAAATACGTTGACTGGTGTTAACGCAAGAAATGAATACAATTTCTCGTGTTAACACCAGTCAACGTATTTACTTTAGTTTACGCATTGATTATGCATACGGCCACTGAATCGTTTAGGAAGTAATAGGAAAGTTAGCAAAAACAAAAATTATTCCTGAAAATAAGACTGTGTGCATTATATACTATAACACCTTTGTGAGGCCCTCCCTAGAGTATGGCTGCAGTGTCTGGGACCCCCACTGTCGAATAAACATAGACCAACTGGAAAGGGTCCAGAGGAGAGCTGCCCGCTTTGTGACAAATGACTATACTAGAAGTAGTAGTGTAAATAAAATGATGAGAGACCTCGAGTGGACACCATTAGAAGAGAGGAGAGCAAAAAACAAAGTAAAAATATTTTATAAAGGCAGGGAAGGAAATATCCATATCCCACTGAACCACCTCACCATTAATACCAGAGGCAACAGAAGGAATAATATAAAATATAACATCCCAAGCTCACGGGTTAACAGCCATCTTTATTCTTTTTACCCTAATGTCATCAGGATGTGGAACAACCTCCCGGCAGAAGTCCAAACACTATCGTCTGCAACGACTTTCGACAATGAATTTAAGAACATTATTATCCGTTGCAGCTACCATTGTAACTAAAGTGCGGGTTGTATGTCTGTGCACAATCTGGAAACCAAGAGCTATTTATACCAGAGTTATATATACAAAAGACTTTATACAACTAATATATTTTTAAATGGTCTTAACATCTATGTAAGATTTTACCCTGTTTTTAGCCTCAGAGGAGCGACGTTGAGTCGCATATACTATAGTGCAGTTGGGGAATCGTCTTATAGTTATAGACGAACCAACTATAAAAGAAGAAGAAGAAGAAGAAGATCTGCAGGATAATTATCTTATCTTATAATTTGGAAACTTGGACTTGGATGCTATGTTCTTATTTTTGAGAAAACGCCTGAATGTACAATCATGAAACTTTCGGAGATGAAGAGTAATGGAATAAGCCAGAGTTTTACAGAGCCAGCTTATGAGTAAATTGTCCAGAATAAAAAGTAATTAGACAGAAAATAAAATATTGTGAGGCTGTAGATTTCCTTCAGTTTTTTAAGAACCTTATTCTACACCAATCATCACTCATCTATAAATAGCTCAATAGTGTCATCTTTTGGTACTTGGGCTGCACACTCTGATGCAAACATTAAATTATCATGGTGCACAAAATAATGCAAATTAATGTTGATGAAAACATATTTGTGTAATCCCAGGTTAGGGGACCATAGCACCTTACATAGTCAGCAATATCTGAACAGTGAACACAGCTCCGTATTTACTCTGTTCGGCCTTGTAATTGGGCCACAGTCTCATACCATAAGCCTCCTACAAAAACAGTCCTGGTCAATGTAAACAAATCTTTTTTAACTCATTCTCTACAGTCACTTTTGTGGGTGTGCACAGAAACTCTCAACACTATCCAGTTTGAAATTTAGACGTAGTTCAAAGATGTTTTTTCCTTCACTCAGTATAAACACAGGACATAATACATTAGACATTAAAGTAAAGAAAAATCAATGAACCAGGATGGGATTCAATAGTTTGAGAAAGTTATTCTGACTGTAATTGTTTGAGATCATCAACCAAAATAAATTGGTGGTTTCTGAGATTACTGCAGCCAGGGAAAAATAACAACAGCACTATGAAATCATGTTGTAACTTACAAGAACCAGTCAACAGCCAGAATGAGTGAGATGTCATCAGCTGGCAGACCCACTGATGTCAAGACCATCACCATGGTAACCAGTCCAGCACTAGGTATGGCTGCTGCTCCTATACTGGCACATGTTGCTGTCAGGCTGAAATGCAGCAGGTTTAGTGCTAGGTTAAGTGCAGTAATTTTAAACAATTAAGAAGTGAAGCTGTAGCATTAATTTTAGTAGGCATGAATTGTTCAGTTATATGTTTATATGTAAACAAAGCAATGAATTTCTTTCAATTGAGTGTGCAGACTAACTTTATATTCCTACAGTAGGAAAGTCATCCATTTATTGACTATGACCAATCACAAATCGTACAGACTGGGCTGGATTACACAGAGTTTTCAAAGTATCCAATTGTACAAGAATGTCAATCTAAACAGTTTTTTGTTAAGTGAAGTGAATCACTTCTTTTGACTAAAATTCATTTCCACAAAATTTATTTTCACACTAGGAATTCTTGTTTTCAAAAGTTTTAACTTAAATGCTTCAGAGACTTGTAACAGTTCACTCAAAGTTTACCTTGTACACTTGCTAAACAACATTGAGACTTTTACCTATATCTTATTAACTTGGGACTCCTACCTGATGGCAATGATTTTACCAAAACTCAAGTCCATGCCATTCATTTGTGCAATAAAAATGGGGGCCACTGCTTCATACAGAGCGGTACCATCCATATTTATGGTGGCGCCAATAGGCAGCACAAATCGAGTCACTCTCTTGTCAATGTTTAGTTTTTCTTCCAGACACTGGAATGTGACAGGGAGGGTTGCAGTGCTGAAAAAGAAACAAAGTAATAATGTATTTAACTCTTGAAAGCCCAAAACAATGCGCAGTGCATTGATGGTGCTCTTCTGTTTTCCTAAGCAATGCAGAGTATGTTGATCAAGTTAGACCCTTTTGTCATTACTTTTTACCTTTGCAACTATAAGTATCTTTCACTTTTATTCATTTCCATGTACAAAATATATAGTTTTATATGAATTAAGTGGGGAGAGCCTGTGAAATTGCAGACTTTGTGATTCCGCACTTTCGGTTTACAAGATATAAAGAGAGTAGTAAGACAGTAGTCATGCCCCAAAGATGACAGTGACCTGAATCATGAAATCACAGTTTCTGCTCCCGCATAGGTTAGCTTGACAATGTATATTTTCACTGTGAGTGCAGTGGATGCTCAAGAACACAATATCATGACGATGCAGGTATCATATGTCTGGATTAATGACTATGTCACTTAAATTAGGTTTCAAAGACAAAAGTATTTGATGGAGATATATTTCATGTGCTATATTATTTTTACAGTTATTGTCATTTTGTTGTTGCATGTTTTTTCATTATTAGCTATACTTTAAGGATATATATGTACTTCATAAATTTGTCGTGAATTTTTGCACTTTGTGTATGTGACATGCAGTTTATAAATATTACATTACCTGGATGCCGTGCCGAGAGCAGTGACCCATGCCTGAACCACACCCCACATAATACGGAAAGGGTTTTTTCTGGTCAATATGAAGTAGAGGCCGGGCAGGACGATCAATGTGTGTATTATCAATCCCATAAGAATGGTGATCATATACATGCCCAGCTGTTGGCCAACTTTGGCTGGATCGTCCAGGGCCAAGATCTTACCAGTAATAAGGAACATAATACCAATGGGTGAATACCTGATAAAATGACAATGAAACAGAAAAATTAGGACAGCAATAGCAAAAATCCTTAACATGTATTAATAGTTACAAAAACATATATATGCCTAGTATCTACCATCCCAAAATAACCACTACTGATGAATACAATAAATTATGTAAGGATTGTATAACTGTCAGTGTCAGCTTCAATGATTTATTGGGTAAAATTTAAAATCTGGCAACTGTTTGTGGAATAAGTTCTAGAGTTTCCTTTATTCATCATTTCATAAAAGGAAGAAAAAAAAAAGATCGTCTTTCCAGCACTATGTTGTTTACATCCAAAACCAAAAAGAACAACAAAAAACAAATAAACAAAGGATTATCATGTAGTATCAACAACATAGTGCTCCATGTGTACAAGCATTTTTGAGTGTAACACATACGGATCAAATGCACACAACAATCGTTTATAAAGTATTATGTATTTATAAATCAACACTGAACAGTTATTTTGTATGAATTCTCTTTTATTGAAGACTCACTGAGTGCTCTCTTACTGCCAATTCAAGTGTTGCATTTTTTACCATCTACTTGCGTTTTACACCTTTGACTATCTGCATGGCATGTTTTGCATCTTTGAATATCTATATGACACGTTCTGTACTTCTGATTGTATAAAAAAAACGCATTTTGCACTTTTGACTATCTAACTGTGTTTTGGACTACCTACAATGTTTTGCACCTTTGACTTTCTTCATGTATTCTGACTATATCCAGGCAGCACAAGAATACCTTGTTGTCTACACTATGTTGGTATCCAGTATCAAGTGCCTTATTAGAAAATAAGAAATGAGTAACAAGGAGTCACAACAAAAGGTTTCCAGTCACTTACCACATAACAAGGATGACCATTTTCATGATGATCTCATTGAGAACTGCGAAAAAGTCAATCATGATTTGAGCCTTAGAGCCCATGTTACTGATCAGGATTCCAAAGGCAGTGCAGAAGGTGATGATACCTGAACAGGAACAAGCAACCAATTGAAGTATTATCTCTGTTATTAACTCATTCCCTAACGTAACTTTTGTGGATGAGGACAGGAACACTCAACACTGTCCAGTTTGAAATCCAACTCAAACTAAAAACTCACTCATTCACTCAGGGGACTGTCCTCTGATGGTTAAACAAATGATTCAACTGACTACAGGCACATTGAAAAGCACATGATGTTGTCCACTGTATCATGGCTAAAACTTCACTAATTTCTCTTTTCTCCTCTGCCATGCATGGTGTGCGTCAATATCTTGTATAGTTTTGGTTTAAAATATTTTTTTGTGTACAGTCTGGTAATCCAGTATATCAGCGATCAACAGTACAATCGTCATGGGGCGGGTTAATATTCCCCATATTTGGATAACTATTTATAGTTAATTTAAATCATCCTAAAACTAAAAGAAAGATACGAGTACTCAGTAGATGAATTATCATGCATGTATTTGTACAAAAATTGACTTTAGTTTTACTTGAATGCTTCTCTACAAAATCACGACAATAATTATACTATGTACATTTAAGTACTTCAATTTAAAAAAAACAAATTAAACAAGGAAAATTATATCCTAAATACGGTGCTAAATAACAATACAATGCATAATTGGTCAGTGCTCAATTTCGAGTCAGAGGTAAACTAAAAATGGGCTATAGGTTTCACATCACATAAAATATTGATTTGAGGTGATGTTACATAGAGGGCCTGAATGTGAATCTCCGTATTACTAGTACTAGGGCATGTCAAGTTGTCAAAGGCTATATTGCACCTTGGAGGGTTCACATATGAAAAATCCCAGTGCTAAAATACACAATTTGCATAGTTAGAAGACAGAGAAAAAGTCAAAGGAAGTTAATGTCAATGTCATATTCATGAGGCTACTTCAGCAACACCATCAGCAACCCACCTAGGACATTTACCCCATCATTCATGGGATAGCTTCTGACCCATTTAGTGACCTCTTCTTTCACCATGACAACTGTCTGATTGGTGGAGTTATCGGTGGTGATATCCATGAGAGATCTCTGTGTTGTAGTAACCACAGTAGTCATTGCACTGGCCATTGTGGCATTCAGTTCAGCGAGCAGGTCGGAGGTGTTAGCCTTGGTTATTATAAACTCTTCTGGTTCTTCCACTACATACACTGTCTTTGTGTGCTGGAAGCATGCTTGCATTATGTTTGATGGGAAAATATTTCTGTGAGAAAGCAAAACAGAATAAAGAGACTTGACATGTCAGTATTATTTACATCAAAATTCCATCAATCATTTTTGTTTTTTATTGTTACATACATACTTATTCAACTGATCTTCTGACTTCGTATGTATCAGAATGACATCTAGATCATCAGTAGACCCTAAGAGATCAAATTTCCCAAAATATCCCTGATGGCCATTAATAAAAAAAAATCTTTTTCACTTCAGTGACCTCACATTTGGAATTTTCTCCCGCCGAGATTTGAGAGAGATTGAAAAATTCATGGTTTCAAAAATTGGTTGCAGAACCATGTTTTTACACTCTGAACATCCATGAATGTTTTTGTTTCTTTTATATTTTCAAATAAATTTATTTGTGTTTGTATGTGGTTGTGTACATGCGTTGTTTAGCATAGGTACAAAATAAATTAATAACTTTAGTTTTATCCTGAATGAACTCAGCATACCAGTCAGTGTGATTAGTTACCTGATCAGGTCCAGAAATGCGTCGAGGGATGTTGGAGGATGCTTTTCTTTCTTGCTCCTCTTTCTGACTCCATCATCTGGGTCACCTGGATGGATGCTCAACACAAGAATGATACCCAGTATGATAGCAACAAATGTGGTCATGAAGTAATACACAATGGCTCGTAACCCCATTCGTCCTGAGTTCTTAGCATCAAGAGATGCCAATCCTGTGAACAGAGAATGGAAAATCCACATCACATGAATATTGTTATGAAACAAATGATTAACATGTCTGCATATTAAATTTTGTATTTCTTACAATGCCTTATTGTTCTCAATTTATGCTCTTAAGTAAGAATTTATAGGCCTACACGAAAGTAAAGTACCGTTATATCATAAGATTAGTGAAATGGCCATTTGCCATTCAGAATTTAGAGTCATTACAATGTGTACATACTAGAGTCCAATGGTGTGATAATAAATTACCCAATTAGTAACCCTATGGAAATCCAATGAGGGGGACTGACAGCAAGTTTGCACATAGGAAAGATATCGTTCCTTAGCGAGCATCAGTTTGAAGTACAGAAGCTTCCCCTACAATAATCCTACCAACCCTATATTAATTTTACCAGCCCTGAAAAAATCCTACACAAATGTACATCAGACTGACTAAATCTTGCTGGCAGGGTACCTGCATCTGACTTTTTAAAAGTTCTTCACAGTAACTGTACATGTCCGTCTAATAGTCGGACCTACTCATCGTAACATAATAATTATGGAAGTGAAAGATTTGTTTTTATGTTACTGTTATTGTTATCTTAGTGCTCTGTCTCCCCCCAAGCTTCTGCTTACTTCTATTGTCACGATTAAGGTTGATGACCTTGTACGCCACGAGTATAGAGGGGGTAAACTTAGAAGGGGAGAAGGGGAGTTTTTTTAAGTTGTTGACTAGCATGAAAGATTACTATCACGAGGAAGGTCGGTGGCCTTGTGCACCACGAGTCTAGCGGGGTGAGCTTAGCAGGGGAAAACACGGTTTTTAACATTGTTGACGAGTGTGGATAGATACACACGACTCGCTTTAAACTAGTCGCGTGTGCAAAAACCTCGGGAGTATAAGTAGAGGAGAAGCTCGACACACGTGGTTCCCAAGTTATTCATTCCTAGAGGAAGACGGAGAGAGAAGTGGTCCGGGCGACAGGTGGAAGGTCGTGCCATGGGGACCAGGGGTGTTAAGTATGTGAGGGATCTATGAGGTTCCCAAAGTTATTCATTCCTAAAGGAAGACGCAGAATTTATCGGTCCGGGCGACAAGTGGAAGGTCGTGCCAGTGGGGACCAGAAGTGTTAGGTGTGTGAGGGATCCATGATGTTCACATTTATTTCCCAATAAGAAGAATTTATCGGTCCGGGCGGCAAGCGGAAGGTCGTGCCATGGGGAACAGAAGTTGAGGAGTTCTGATGATAGGATGGGAACCCATCAGAAGCTCGTGAATCTACGATGGCGGGTGTGAACCGTCGGTGTGCTGTGTGTTTGCAAGTTGAAGAGTCTTGAGGACGGGATGTCGAGAACCCCTCAAGGAACAAGTAATCTACGATGGCGGGTGTGAACTGTGTGTTCTTATTTGTGTGAAGCCAGGGGCTTCTGTTTCCCCTTTTATCGTCGAAATTAAAGATCTAGAAAGGATTGTGTGAACTCTGGAGAAGTGAAACTGCATCAACGAGGAGGGCAGCTGTTGACAGAGACTATTAAGTATACGTAGTTAAGTTTATAGACAGAGGGATTAGATCTAGATGTGAAACGGGGAATAGATAATAGCCATGATCCCCAAGAGTAAATTTGCAATATCTCTGTTTTTGTGATTATGTATGTGATTATCATGAGTTGAATGTTTTGACATAAGTTTTGTCATGCATTTATAATTAAATATCGTTTAATTTAAATCTCACTCCATGTGTCCGTTGATCGCTGGTCTGCTTGCTTGGCTTGTTAGCTGGGTTTGAAAGGTAAATAAGTTAGGTACTCATCACACACGTGGTCGTGACCATCTTCACGCACGTGATCGTGACACTATTAAATTCTGTATGAAACTAATGAAGCCTGAGCTTCAGGGCCCCTAATCCAGGGAGGGGGGGGGGGGGGGGGGACCTTGTAGAAACCTTTTTTAAAGAGTGAATTTAGGACGTTGCCCTATTGTTTCTGGTTGCAAAAGGGCTCCACAATTGTTTAAGCTTCAGGGTCCCAAAAATAAACATCCCCCATTGATCTCACCTGTGATCATGCAACTGATGATGAGAGGCACAATTAACATTTTCAGCATTCTCATCAAAATGTCTCCTGGGAAAGAAATGAGCATGATGGCATCAGAAGAAGGTTCAACAGCTCTAAGTGAGAAGCCCAAGATGATTCCAAGGACAACTCCAACGATTGTTAACACCAGCAACAGATTTTCTTTGCCCCATTTTGGTGCCTAAAAGAGTAAAAGACAAGAATGTTAATAGCATTGTGCAATATCACCGAGAAAGTACAATTATGACCAGTTTAAAAAAATATAAAGGAAAGTTGTGTATAATATATTGCTGAAATTGTTGCAAAGGAACTAGATCTACTAAACATAATAACAATGTTCTCAAAAGGTAAAATACAAACAGAACAAAGGCGACACTAACTGAAGTATTTTCATTTAACAGGATTTTTCACATACATTCACAGTATTTCTTAAGCTGTGTTTTCATGTCCATAGAAAGAAAACCGCCAAGGAAGCATCAAAAATCCATTAAGTACTATGAGAAAGAGAGTTTCCATGTGTACCTAAATGAGCAAAATAACACTGCTTCCCAGCACATAGGCCTCCCTTTCAACAGATTCCAGGCCAAGTCACATGTGAGAAATGCCATGATACAAAGAGAATTAAAGTTTTTATCAGTCCACTCAGTCACTCACAAACATAATAACTTTTTTTTTTCAAGCACAACTTCAGATGGGATCTAGGGGGAAATTTAACAGTAATAGCCAAATACCAAATACAGGCAATTTGCTTTCTTTACATGAACAAACTATCTCATCTGTGTATAAAATTAGTGTCTTGAAAGAAACAACAACCTACAGATGTTATGCAGTTAAGGCAAGAACCAACAGGCCCTGTTCTGTCCGTGAACTTGACACCTGGTGATTTTTCTTTCCGGTCTGAGTCCATCATGGGATCACCTGCTCCAGCGTCTGCCATTTTACTGTAACTTGATCAAAGTGGTTGCTGCTTCAAAATCTATAATAAGGAATAGATGACAAGAAATAAAAAGATGATTAGAGCCACAAGACAGTGGAGTGGGATTCTTCAAAACTTTTGGTAGAGGGGCTGAAGCTTATAATCTTTGAAATGATTTGTAGTAATTCCAAAACGTGGATTTTCATTTTTTTTTTTGGGAGGGGTTACTGAACCCATTTATATCCACAAATAAAACGCTAAAGAGGGTTCAGTGAGAAAACATTTTCAAAGATGTTTAAAAAACTGGAATATTACTAGAGTATCTACTACCCTATCTCTAATCCCAGAACTATTATCAAAGCTGTCCCTACCCATTAATCCTGTCCCTAAAACTATCCTCCAAGTCAAGATCACCTAATCTGGAAATCCCCCCCCCCCCTTCCCTTTGTTTTTCTTCAGATAGGATACAGCTGGTCCAAACAAGGGGACATACTTTTAGAAGTTTTAGTCACGGCATTTTATTTATCTATGTTACTTCCCTTGAATAACTATCGCTGCCACGTTTGTGCTGCACTGCCATGCCACAATAGATCTACAGACAGAATCATGCTTTTTAATTTTTTTATGGGCACCGTTCATCATCGCGACAATTTTATTATAATCAGCGTGTTATAATAATTATTATGCTAAACAAATCTAAAGGAACGTCTCTCTGGCTAAAAGGCTGCGGTTTTTTTTGTTTGTCTTTTTTTAAAATAAAATGTGTACACTAAAATGAAAACCAAGTATTCCTGTGGCTGAACAGAGCAAAGAGCGATGATCTTTGTTTCTGAAATATTCATGTTATTATTGTGGCCGAACTGCGGCAATCCGTGTCAAAAAAATTACATACAGCCTTCACCATAAAGGTTCACCCCAAATACTATGGGTAAATTTCAGTTCCCATAACAATGGTTCATCGTGCTCTCCATTAATCTCAGAAGTCTCGCCAAAGTTTTGCTGCTCACTTTGCAATTTGAAAAACCCATGCTATTTTATATCACCATAAATTATTGCAGAGTGAGTAAAGATTTTGACAAAATAAATTTCTCATTCTACTTAACAAAGAATACATTCAAAAACCAACTTAAGATAAGGAGTCGGGCACCAAAAATTAAAATTTGTCACAAAACTACCAACTGTCTCCGCGAAACAAAAACAACAACAACAAAAAACAAAACAATAACATCCTGAACTGATGAACATTGTGGGGGGAAAAAATCCTTTTCGGAAACGAAACACAAGATTAGATTTTCACCCGATACACAAAGCAAGGTGACCCCCTTAACCAAAGCCGGAGAAGCTGTCAGATACTGAGGAGGAAATCGCCATTTCGTGCGCTTGGTCAGAATTCAATTGTGATGGTAAAAGAAGCAATTATTCCGACTCAAGATGGTTCTGACAGCAGGGCCAATATAAACAGTCTTCGCTGGGGACCCAATATACAGCAATGTTTCCACTACCTCAGCTTTTCCAGGCGTCTCTTTCCGCCAGCATAAATAGTGCGGTCGACTGGGCGTCCGCGCATTCATAAGAATGGTGGCTTCTACTGAGAAAGATTCCCATTCCGAAAGGTATGATATAAATCCCTACAATTTGATAACTATAATGCATATTCCCACTTGTTTACGTGCGCATATAGCATGACTACTGGGCATACACGTCGGGGACAAGGTGGTCTAGAGGCAAGGTGCTCGCCTCTCATGCCCGGGCAAAATTGAAATTAATAGATTAAAATTTATCCATATCATCTCTCCGCCCCCCCCCCCACCCGCCAGAACAAGAAATAATAAAACAAGTAAAGTGAGGTGTAAATGCCAAGGGCAGCGAACCTCCTAAAATAAAGAACTCAAATCAAACGTCGCGAACTTAGTTCTTGTTCATTACAACTCCACTTTTTGCACAACAGAGAAATTCCACGTTTGCCGCATTAGTATTATGACGGGGAGTTTGAATAAATCGGAACTGTAAAACAGTTTGATAAGTGCTACAGTGCATTTTAAAAAAGTGTCCAAGTGTGCATTTGTTATGCCTCTTCTACACACTAACAGATCTCCAGTTCGTCAGAAATTGGAAAATAAACAAATAAGAACCAAGGTTGCGATGTGCGCGTGTACATACACATAACATATGGTTACTATGCATACATACGTGGGCGCACACACAAATGCGCACACACTCACACACTCTTTCTCTCTCTCACACACACACACACAAACGACTGCTCCGCATATTATGTACACGCTCATGCACACAAACGTACATGACTCAAATAATAATCAACCCCTTCCATAATCCAACACTTAAGGGTTATCAGGGACAGCGAGCTCCCACGGACTCAGAATGCTTGCGAGAGACATTATTAATGGGCGCCATGCCGCACAGTTCCGGACCAGAATCCTGATCTTACTTCATTATTCAGAAAACAAAGGAAATGAACAATTTTCAAAGCAATGCCAGGGACAGGGCGAAGCCAGTACAGCTTAAGACCATGCCACTGTCGAGTGTTCAGAAACAGGAACAGTAACTGAAAGTCACGTACATCAAGAACTTCAACAAGATTCTAAACTGCTCCTGCTCACATGGTTCAGCAACACGGACATACAATTAGAAGGCTTGTGTGGAAAAGATCCATTTGCTTTCCAAGAATATACTTTGAATTAACAGTTGTTTTTTTTTATTATTATTATTTATGGCATGTCGAGCGTTTGTTCTGCACCATTTTCAGGAGATTTTAGTGTTCAGTGAAGGTACGGTGGCGTTTGAAAAACGGGAGTTGTCACCATTCACCGATATGTTTCCGTGACCTGTTCAATCCACACAGTCTTACTTCCTAACGTGAATATCCAACTAGCTTGTGATTATAATGTAGTTAAAAATGGCTAAGATTTTAAATTTGATTTTGATCTTCCGCGGTGAAGTTGTGCTCGTGATGCAGTTCATCTATTATTTATAGGTATAATCTGAGGCTCTGTTCCAAGCTCTGTGTCGAAACGTGGCAAACAGCGTGATGCTAGGGCTTGCTCGTGCAATGAAAATGTTTTTTAAAAAAAAATCGGCAACAGGACGCCAATGCCCACTAAATCACCCAATAGCTACCTTAGTTCTTGTTTGTTTCAGTTCCACTTTTTTAGGCAGCTGAGATATTCGACAATAAACATTTGCAGCTTCAGTTTGATGCTAAGGAGTTAGAATAAGTCGGAACTGTGGAATAGCTTGACAAGTTTCACAACCCATTTTAAACAAGTGTCAAAGTGTGCAATAGTTACACCATTTCTACATACTAAAAAGTCTCCAGTTTTTCAGAAAAAGGAGATGAAACAAAGAAGAACTAAGGCCGCGTAATTTTCTTTTTCACGTCTTCCATTTAACGTGAGATTTTTCTCCTCTGGCTTCAGATTCGTTGTTCCTATTTAAGAGTCTAATAAACGATTCTGTGAAGGAAGCTTCCAATGGGAAAATACATCATCCAGGCTGACATGCAAAATCACGTTTTAACTGAAAAGGAAAAAAAAAAAAAGGCCACACGATGCCACATATCACCTTACAAGTAATTATCTCCATAAAGCAAAATCATGATTTTCTGCTGTCATTGGCGTTCGAACCTTTCCTCTTTCTTTCAACTGAGGTTGTTTTCCTATGTCACCGTGCTCGATTCTGATCTGTCCTTTAGTGTCAATGTGGGGAAAAACAAACACGAAAATCAAGTTGCAGTTTCTAGCACGGCCAATGTAAAGTCGTATTTGCAGTTACAAAGACAATTTTCTTCGATACACATAATTATGATTAGAACTATCTAGTAACAATTATAATGTTGCTTCAGCTATGCAGACTCTTCAGAATCAGTTGGTTATATAACCCTCAACTCCCCGATGGACTAACTAACATTGTGGAGAAAGAGATTCCTGTCCCCGCGAGAATCATCAAGTTAATGTAGGAAACCCACGATTCGAAAAATACTGACAGAATCACAACTGATACAATTAACCTACACTGCACTGATAAATTTTCACTCCGAAGACCAATAATAAACGATTATACTCTCTTGCCTCAGCCTTCGGACAAAACTACCCTTTTGTAATGTTCAATGCACTTTATTCCATAATTTCATAGGCAAGCATTTACTGCTGATCGAAAAAACTTATGCCGGCTAATACACACAGACTGCCAACTACATAGTCATTTGAAAACAAACAAACAAGCTGAAAAAAATAGACTGTTGAATTAATCTAATTATAAAAAATATAGCGGAGGGAGTATTCATTGTGGTGCAATTTTGGCCCCTTTTTTGCTCGACGCTACAGCCTGAATGACAGTTTCAATAATGATAACATTTATTTTCTTAAGTGTCAACTAATCCAACCCAATGGCTTTTGTATCGACCGAATGTGTTGATTCAAATTTCAAACATTTTAAAATAAAAATGTGTAAAAATGTACAACACAATGATCTTTGCTTTGGCTCCCTGTTGTAAGCCCATCCCAACGGAAACGATGTATTAATACGCGTTCAATTCGGTGTGCCCAATTTCCCTACCAGAAATGAGTGTGAGTGCTCTGGTGCGTATGAAATCTGCAGTAGGACTGTAGAATATAGGAGCTTTCTAGACAAAAAGAGAGAGACACACTGAGCGAGAGAGAGATCGGCGGGTTCAAGGTTTATCCCGCATAATGCCGGAAATTTCATCTTGTAATTGAAAATCAATTGTGAAGGCTACTTTATAAAGACTGTAAGTACACGCCCATTATGAAGAAATCAAAAACAACAAAAATTGATAGATGGACGGACGAACGAAAAAGTGAATGGACGAATGGATGGACGAATGGAACGAAGGACGAACATTCCCGACAGGCGGGTGGATGGGTGGATGGACGGACAAACTGATGGGTGCCATGGTGGGTGGATGTGCTGCATAGCAAACGCCGCACTGAAAAGAAGAAAAGGGTCACAGATGGAAAACGGACGGATCCAAATAGAAATGCGGGCAAGTTACACGTGTGCCCTCAAACAACTGTCCCTGGAGAGGGTCATATTGATAAATCATTACATTGTTGTCCAAATACCTTGTTCTCTCCGATCTCCCTTTTTTTTTTTAAAAATGTTTTCAGAATGATTATAGGGCCAAATCTCTCACAGCCTCATCCACCCCCCCCCCTCCCCCCCCCCCCAAAAAAAATTCACCGCCTCCCCGCTGCAGTTCCATTGCCACAGATTGGGGGTTGTTTATACAAGTCCCCGAGTTTTCCACGAGTTTTGTATCCAGCACGATCACCTCAGTATACTAGCATGTGTTTCCCTGTGTTATTTTCCCTGCTGCCATGCATGCCTCCTGAAAGTGAGCGCCATGGGGGCTTCAGCACGAACGTGCATGCTCACTCACGATCACGAGCAGTTGCATAATCAGATTGGGTAACTCCTGTGGACATTTGAGACGAATACAATTGTCCTTCCCCTCCCCACCCCCACCATCCCCACCCCTCCCCCCTTTTGACACCCATCCCCCTTTTGATTCTACACCTCCACCGATCCCCTTTCGCGTAGCGTTACAAGTTCTCTTGAACTAAGGACAAACTATAAACAGAAAACAACATAATATTAATCTCCTCTCCGGCAATCCTCATAGTTCTCATCATCACCTCAATCATCATCGATTATAAACAATCTCACAACAGATGATTAAAAAAAAAAAAAAAAACTGTTTACTGGCATTGAATTTAATTAAATTTCAAAAACATAATAACATAAAAAGCGCTGTCAGGACGGAAAAAAAAACATTACAAGAGGATAAACATAAAGCAGAAGAAAATATCCCAGTATTCCGGTTCATATTTTTAAAAATCTTTTTCAAAGTATAATTAATTGAGAAATTTAAGGTCAAGTTGACCATCAATATCTACAGAGTCACAACGTCTCACAAAGAGACTGAGGTGTTAAATTGAACTACATTTTTCTTCTCAGGTGAAAAAAAAAAGGATGTTGTACGTCTGTACGTCCCCCAGGTTTTTTGCGCTTTTTTTTTGGGTGCTAGGGGTACGCATTTTAAAGCCTTTTGTGACTCCAGAGCTAGAGAACTCATCCCGAACTGCTCCTTGATAACAGTCCGGTTGGCACTTGGCAGCCTGTTAACATTACTTTATATGTTTGTACCAGGGTTGGCACTTGGCAGCCTGCCAACGCTACTTTATATGGTAGTATCGGGGTTGGCACTTGGCAACCTGCTAACATTACTTTATATGGTTGTATCAGGGTTGGCACTTGGCAGCCTACTAACAATACTTTATAGGGTTGTATCAGTGTTGGCACTTCGCAGCCTGCTAACACTACTTTGTAGGGTTGTATCAGTGTTGGCACTTGGCAGCCTGCTAACACTACTTTATAGGGCTGTATCAGGGTTGGCACTTGGCATCCTGCTAAATGAAAATTTATTATAAATGTTGATATCTTTTTTCAGTTTCAGTGCTGCCCACAGACTAATAAAATACCCCGACTGGATGACCCCATTGTGTTACGTCACAAAACAGCGAAAGGTCATGAACCATCCGCCACATTAGGTTTACGGTAACGACCGACGCTTCAGCATAGCTACAATTTTGAATGACACCATTTTGACGCCCCTACTGAACGCGGAACTTTGGTTCCGCACCAAGAAATTAATACATGTACCACCAATCTTGACAAATAAAAAGAAATTTCTACTGCAGATAGAACTAGAATCGGAATTTCCCCGAGCGGCGGCCATGTTGGTTATACGGCTGCCGCTCGGGAAATTCCGTAAAAAAACGACACAGCCCGAAGCTCGTGTTTCCAGTCTGGTTAATTTATTAGTCTGTGTTGCTGTCTCCCCAAACATTTTTTCTCGTCTCAGTCTATTATCTCTCCCTGTGAGTTTCCGGTGTAATATTTTACAGATCTAGAAGCATGAAAAAGTTATTTATTGCTCACTAATCCTTAAAACCTACGATCATGTCACATGCACGTGCTTTCATCGGCTTCTTATCTTTTCATGATCTTCAGATTAGAAACAAAAAATTCAACGGAGAAAAACTTCACCACTTATCAGCCTTGCCAGGTTTTCTAATTAACTTTGCCGCAAATTTGTTATAATACATTAATGTGATTATAATTAACAACAGTTTTTGTTTAACAGGGGAAAGAAAAAAAAAGGTATGGCCCCATTCATTAACCTTACTTCTGTATACCATGTTTTGTGAATGTGAAAAAATGCCACAAAATGCTAGAAATTATAGTAGTAAAAAAGAAAGCAATAATTTTCAAATCTGGCATCCTATGAGGTCAGTTGGCAAGGTTGCTTCTTATCGTACAGATTGAATCTCTTTACCCCGTCTACTTTTCTCAGCTCTTTTTTAAGTAGAAAAAAATAACGGTAAAAGTTTATTACTATAAAATTTTGGCGCCGCGGATATTTTGATGGGAAAGATAAGAGTTACCAGGCCCTGATTCACTCCACATGTTATAAGCATTCTTAAAACATGGCCAACTAATCTGAAACACACAGAAGCCGTGAAGGAATGGATTACACTGGGGAACACAGACTTAGTTTGCTTCCCAGTTTCCATAGTCATTGTATAGGCCTACGTGTTTGTATCTTTTCTTTAAAACGTTCAATGACTATAAATCGTTTCTGAACGTACCCAGCCAACAATCCTACGGATATCCGACGTGCAGGATTGACGGCAAGTTTGTTCATAGGAATGACATCGTTCCTACATATCTGCTCATTGCAACGTCGGTTTTATGTGAGAAAATCCATCGACCCCAAACCGGACCGTCGGAGGGATGTTGGCTAGGTATTTTATACGTATATTATATCAACGCACCATCTTCCTCGCAATATGAGCTTAGTAACTGATTCACACTGATTCTCTTTTTCATCATCATCATCATTATTAATACATCATCATTATTATCATTGTCTTCGTCTCCTATCATCTCTGTTCTTCTCTTTCCCCGCTGCTGCTGATTTTCAAACTTGGTTTAATCAGATTAATTAAAAACTGGACGGGTTTTAAATTTCCGTGTAAGACGATGCCAAGACCTTTTCGAGGGCTGACAGTGAATGTTCTATTCCTTCCTTCTCTTTTATCTTTCCCAATCGCTGCCCTTTATATGTTTTTTCTTTACCACTTCATCAACAGCGCCATTTTCTTCTTCTTCTTCTCCAACTCCTGCGTATGTCAGCACACGGACTTCTTGGATAAACAAATAGCTGGCTGTATCATTAAAACTCACAAGTGAGCATGCATCTGCAGTTGAGTTGAGTTTGGATTTTACAGCTCTTCGGCACGACAACGGCCACTTTGAGCCCTTCCCGGTCTATTTGGGTCTTTATTCATGTTTGATATCCAGAGCTTCTAGATTTCAGAAACAGAATTAAATAGTTCTGTATTAATTGTATTACACTGTAAAGTTCTCAAAAGTTCTTTCGTATTACATCTGAAAAGAGTTTTGAGTGCAGATGACAATACGTTTTTGGCCCAATTATTCAATGAATCCCTTCAAGGAATTATATTTTTCTTCTATTGATAAGGCTAAGGGAGAATTGAGACGTTACTTGAAATGTGTTTTGGATAAGGAATAAACTTCAAGGCCAACACTGTTTTCCTCTCCTGTCAAATTAGAGCTGTTTCATGACAGCGCCACCAAAGCATACATGTATTTATTTGTACAAGCCAATAACCTTCTCCTGCGTTCTTATTTCTATCTCCTTCTCTGCTAGAGACATTTTCATCCTGTTGTTTATGCTTTGTGACGCTCATTAATGTCAGGGGTAATACGATACGATAAACATCTGGCCGTTAGACAAACCTCGGACCTTTTTTTATCCTTTCTATTTTTTGCGAGTTACTGCAGATATTTTGGCATGTCTTGTCATGTTAATTAAACTCGTCCGTGTAAATCAAATCTCCTGCTAAATGACTTAAAAATAAAAAGTTTCATCTGTGTACTTTGTTTTGATAAATTTGGATCCCAAATCCGGCGACTGTCACAAACTGGCGTGAGAAACATCATGCACACCATTAAATTATCATATGCATGTAGATTTGATACAGGCTCAAAAAACTCAGGTCATGAAATAACATCATACTGTGATGCACAATTTAGTAAACAATGCAAAGTGCCCCTTTGAACAAAAATAGGATCGTCTTCAACAGATTAAAAGGCGGGTTTACTGTAAAGTAAGTTACACTTCCTTTGGCCTGAAATGACTACCATGGTAGGCAGAGATTAATGATCCAGTTTCCTTTGTTTTGTTTCGTTTCTAAAATCTGTTTTCTATTTCGTGTTGTGAGAAAACGTTGGCCTACATTTGACACGAGCTAGCGACGATTTAAAGAGAAACCCAAGCATGCAAAGGCCATGTGGGAACTGCCATTTTATGTAAATTCCAAACAGCTCTCTCGCATACAAACTGTTGAGAACTGTTCAGAACGGAACCACTTGCATTGCTCGCAGAAGGAATAGATTTATTCTTTCTTCACATAAGTTCACATTTCACTATTTATTGCTAAGTCAGTTGGTTGTTTGTTTGTTGTTGTTTTTTTGTCGTTATTGTGCTTTGTTTTAACCCACCTTTAGAAGTTAAACAAAAAAAAAGAGTCATTCGTCCCTTTTCCACAAAATAAAACAGTAGTAAAAAACTGACATAGTTATATACTTTGCCCAAGCCTTCTTATGATCTTTGTTGTACCAGATGTCCTGTCTTCCTGTTTCTTATTTTACCTTCCAAACTCATAACATACACCATATCTAGATCTATAGGCAGTACAATATTGCTCTTACTGTATGAGCTTTTGTTGATTTTAACTTGCAATCTCATGAAGTATCTAGATCTATAGACAGTACAATATTCTTCGCACTATACGAGCTTAGAAACTGGCTGGCCGTGGCTGATGCTCACTATGAACCATTCAGGAATTGTGCAAACAGCCTGGAAATGAAAGACCACAATGTAACGTTATTGTTCTGACCCTGGGCACAGCTCACTGCCGTCTCCAGCCACGATTTTCTAATTCAATCTTTTGTCCCCGTTGCTGCTATTGTCACTGCATTTTTTTTTTTACTTCCATTCTCGCTATGTTATTTGATTGATCTTTTTTTCTCTTCGGTTTTCCGTGGTGACGTTCTTTCCTTCTTTCTTGAGCTATTTCTCACTCCTATGTTCGCATTTCATTCGGCCGCCCTCATTCTTCCACCAACTCTGATTTTCCTGTTCTTTTCTTTTTCCTTCTCTGTTTGTTCTTGTGTTTGTAAATCCGTTGCATCTTTCATTATTCATCTTTCCTATAATATGCGAGATAAAATCTAAAAACAACAAAATAGTTCACTCTCAATCGAGGTACAAAGAAAAAAATTCTTCACCTCTGATTCCTGACATTAATCATTTGTTCCCGATGTCGTCCTTCTCCTGACATGATGCTATGTTTTAGATATCAGGATGGCACTGGAAACTGAACTCCCGCCACTTAGAAGACATAACGCAATGATCACACAGTTGTCCCAACGCAAAAATCTCATGCTGACGGCAGAACATCACCATCTATTATCTCTCCATTCAAGGCATGATCCGACTCCACCCACAGGAAGCTGTCCGATAAATATAAATACATTAAATGTAACACCTTCCTTCACATACCCTAAAAGGTATGTTGCTTGTCATTTACTGTTGCTGCTCTGGACAACGCGGAACTCGGTGATAATTTTAAAATATTATATCACATGTCTCGCTGTAAAATCATATTTCAGGTCTGAAAAAAGAAGTAAAAAAAAACAACAAAAAATGCAGCGGTTCCAACGAGTGCTCTCAACCAGAGAACAGCCATGCTGCATTTAGCTTTGACACCGCGCAATGCTAAAGTCCTAAGGCCGACAGAGATCTAGCTTTTTCTTTTTTTTCTCTGTGTCTCAAGCTCAATTCGTTAAAACCACACGCTGGCCTCACTTTTCACCTCTCCCTGTTTTTGTCACAAACATTCATTCATCTATTTCGGACCACCTCCCACCCCCCCCCCTTTTTTTTTTCTTGGACTCCACTCTGCGGAACACAGTAGACGGGATCGGACAAAATTGCATGCATGAAAACAAAGGCGGATCCTTAAACGTTGCTTTTCTATGTTGATCAGTTTCAATTAACGAACAACCAACAAACTTTGTCAGCGTCACAATTACTCCACATAATTTTGCTATAATATAAAATCTTTTAAGTTGGTCACACGTAGCTAAGTATTTGTCACAATGCATGGGAAACGGAACTCAGCTGGATTTTGTCCAAAGGGACCCAAACAATAAGCAAAAAAGACTAATGGTTTTGACCGTCCTTTGGGACTTTATGGGAATTCGCCAGATGGACGGGCCAGCCCTATCTTCGACATGCCGTATTTATATGAGAGCAAATATCTACAGATTGCAACACTCACACTGTAAAAGTTAACAGCATTCTACGGAATAAAGCACAAACGCAGACTGTTTTCCACAACACTGTGTTCATGTTATGTACCAACCCGCATAAGTCATGCACTAAACTTTAAAGGACTTTACCTTTTGAACGAATCAGATTAATTTAAAGGATTTTTTCAATGAAATAAAACAAGATTGTTCCTGTGAAGTAAACATCTTTCATTTTTCTTATGACGATGTCCTGTCTTGGACAACCAAACAACGAGGTTCAGAATGATGTACAAGAGGTTTGAGCTTGCCAGGTCAGGTGTTTTGAACGTTTCTATTTTGCCTGAAACGCTCATTTAGATCTTGTTCATCTGGGGGATCAATAGAACCTGAATGAAAGATGGCAAGACTTTTTTATTTCATTCAATTTTCTCCAGAGGTTCAAAATTTGCAGCCGTTTGAAAAAGTTTGTTGCAAGACGTATGCGGCCTGGTATATTTATGACCAACACACAGTGAAATGTATTGTGATTCAGGGGTTGGTATTTTTTGTAACCCTGTAGGTCCTGATGGAGAAGGTTAACAATAGAAAGGTAGCTATTGCTGGACAGAAAAGATTAATAAGTTAACACTAATGGAACTGCCTGTTTCCACCACACAATTCTGGTATTATAATATGAGTAACCTTACCATAAAAGTAATACATGTCACGTCATGAAACAACCTGAGCCGCTGGTCTTCATCTCCGGCTGTGGGAATTAAAATTAATTAAATTAATTAATTTCCTTTCGATCAGCTGTGTGAAATTTAGCAGATTCCAGTCTTCTCATGTTGTTGGCTTTCTTTGTTCGTCAGCAGTTATTAATAGGAGCTGGCGTGTGTATTTTGTTTACGATTTATTCTCAACACGGATGGTGGAATTTCGGGTTGGTTTGTTCTGACAACTCTGTTGGAGTACATGTATTCAGCTCCTGTATTTTCTGGCTGAAGTCCAAAAGGTTCACTGCTTACAAATAAGATTCTCGTCACAAAGATGTTGAGGCTTTAATTTATGACTTACCATTTTCGCCGCTGTTTCTGTCCATATTATACAGACTGGCCCTTTTTTTCGGGAGCAACTGTTGCCATTAAAGTTTTACAAACGCTCATGTCTAGTCGTCACATCGCCGCCAAAATAACACACTTTTCCCGGTGACAGTGTCTTTCAAACAGTCTGGCTCACTTTTTTTTTTTCTGTCTTTTGCCTTTCTTTATCTTTGAGAATGTGGCACAAATGCATGACACTTGATCTCTGCGCAGCAGGTTCATGGCGACATAGAATGAGTTGCAGTTGTTTTTTGTTTCCACTGGTTACGGTTCTAATCTGGCCATTCCTGTCTTTCCATTGTTGCCCCCCCCCACACACACAAACACATACACATACACGTACATTTGTCTTTTTCATCAACTTTTGCCAATTTACATATTAAAGTTGTCTTGCAGGTGGTTTACATAATGCTGTAATAAAAGTGCATTCGTACAGACTCCCTTCCGAAACCACAACACAACATTGCACAACAAGTGGAGTGATAGGGAAAACAGAGAAAAAGAGAGAGAGAGAGAGAATTTCTCCACACCGCCAGAATGTCTAAAACTGCCTACTGCACATCATATTTTACCCAGAGTAAGATTTTTAAAAAATAGACGTCATGTTCTGCAATACACACGATCACGACCCAGCTGTATTATGAAATGTAGCTGTTTCTCGACATGCCGAGATTTCAACAGACCACAAAAACAAACGAATGCAAAAAAAAAAAAAATTCAAGCATAGCTGCCGCAGCAACAAACACACGGAGAACGTGTGATATAAATAAGCATCTCAAATGTTACTACGCCAAATGCGTCAACATAATAAACGACCAATACTGCTATAACAGGCACACTGCCTAAACGGAAAGCCAGGCGGATTCTCGTGATTATGTATCTCTAAATCTCCTCCTTGTTTTTGCTTTTTAAGGAGAAGAAACGCCTTTTCCTATTCAGCGGTAACAGGCTATCAGAAAATGCCACGCATACAAAAAGGAATCTAAAAATAAAAGATCTAGAGCTATAGGACGGCAGAAAAGCTTGAAATGTGTAATTTCTTTACCTCTTCTCATTGTAAAGTTTTTGTTGTTGCTGCTGTTGTTGTTTATCTGTTTCCAACTTGCAACTTTTGCAAAATACTTTTTTATTTCTTTTGTGGCGCATTCCGACTGCGTGATCAGTAATAAACATCACTAGCCTTCTAGTTATCTGCTATTACAGTACTCTCGCCGTAAAGGTCTGTTGTCAGTAAGAAAACCAAGACCATGTAGACCAAGACTGCCTTTCTATACAGCCGCAGCTTAAACAGTATTATCCAAAGAAATAAAAGTACTTTACCTTTAGCACAGGGGCCATCCATGAAGTAGGTACGCTCCAATTTGGCAATTTTTTTCGTACTCTTGGCATTAAACTTCCCCCTCTGTGTACGAGCGTTTGGTTATTGGTACAGTGAATGTCCTGGATAAATCATTTATGTTCTGTAACTTTAAGTGGCATTTTACATGGGCTGTTAACTATTAATTCCAAACAGGCTTTTTACACAGTCCCACAAATTACTTTGTTGAAGACAAATTCATAAATAAATACAAGCTCTTTCATTCAGTGCCTAACTGAAAAGTATGCTAGGTCCCAGCGTGCATGGGAGATTCTTGGGCTCTTCGGCAGCCTCTCCTTCTGTCCTATAGTTATGTTATACCCTGTCTATCGTTTTGCTTTTTCCTAGCACAACTTGACCGTCATCTCCAAACTCAAACGTAAACTCCCAGCGTACAGATTTCATGGACCGTCCCCAACTGAAAAGTGGAAAGCCATGTCTCAACTTGTTTCTTATTTTTACTTCTGGACTTCAAGACGACTTCTCCCTTGCTGCGGAGATTTGTATGTGTAGCCTTAGAGACGCAACTGTCTTTTCTGAAATATAAGACGCGGCAATGTGAACGTGATAATTTTCAAATGAAATTTTCAAAGCTCCGTTTCCCCCTTTCGACAGTTCTGAGACATACGACTGTCTGGCCCCTAGCCTCTGGAGATTCTTAGAAACGAAGTGCAGTGTTCCACAATGGAAGTACAAGCGGCCCGTTGCAAAACGTAACACCAGCAAACTTAATTTTGAACCGGGCGACGGAAGCGTGTATTCCGTGAGAAGTGGAAAGCAATTATATTAGGGTAATGCACTTGAGCGGAAGCTGGGCTCGGGTGACAAGTTGTGACAACAGATTCAACAAAGCAAAACACAACACGAAAAAGGAGTATAATATTGATACTTCCTCACACGGACTCACTGAATCTCTTGCATAGTAGTTAGCACACAGAACACAAGATCTAGTTATCTATGATAGACTTACTTCAATCAAAACGGTTCGTTTAAGTGACTATTATTGATATGATCGTTCCTGTCACGGGCCCTTATCCTCAGAGATGTTCCGCTGATTTACAAGCACTGCATTAATAATCACGACTGTGCACGGCAGTGCCCAGATAATGTATCTGTAAAGATCTGTATAAATACAAATATGAAAATGGTTCCTAGTGGCATTTGAATAAATGATGCCTTGCCGATACCCCCATTTCCTCTCCTCATCCACCCCCTCAAAGGTCGTGCCATGACGGGAGGGGGGTGCGGGAAAGGAGTGGGGGGGCGGGGGTATCTGAATGTCCACGAACCCCCTGAAATGACAATTTGGACCCCCCGGGAAACAATGATACCTGCTGCTTCCGGTTGGGCGGATAACTATTCCATAAAAGTGGCCCTCCCTGTCAGCATACCGGCAATTCTAAAATACTCTCAGCAAGACTAAATGCTGCAGCAGAAAACAACTTCCTTTTCAAGTTAAGGGCGTAATGGGAGCAGGCTATCATAATGTTCCCAGTCTCAGTTAAAACCACAAAATGTAGTAGAACGCTATCCAGGTCGACATGAACACCATAGCAACCATACAAACACACCGTTAACCTTATTTCTATGTGTGACTGACGATTATAAACGATATTGTCTTCTCATGCACTGGCCATTCCTCAGATGCATTACACTTTGTTGAATTTGAAGTGAGACACATTCCATTGCGGAAATATTGTTTGTACAAAAAATATTATAGACATTTTTGTGGGGTGGGTGGGAGGAGCAGGGGCTTGGGGGCGGGGGGGGGGGGCTCGTTTTGTGATTGCACACGAGGATACATCTGGCAAGACATTATTTTTCACGATTTTTTTTTTCCTACATTAAATTCATGGTCTTCGGGAATCTTTCCCTAATTCTGGCAGCCTCACTGGAGGTTCGGTAGAAATGCTGCTCAGTTAACACATTTGATCAAGTAATTACGATGGCGTCAAACGTCTGGCGCCCAAGCAAAGATCGCCTTATGCAAACGTTCTGAAACATGTAAAAGCTGATTTAAAATTGTCAGATGAAATTACACAAAAACATCACGCAAAACCGTCTCTTGATAAATTATAGAGAGCTCCAAATCCAGAACATTAGGTATCAGATAATGTATTGCAAACAGGGAACAGTGGGCACTGGGCGATGGTGGACTCTAAACACAATGTCTTCTAAGCAATGTCTCTCCTTCTTCCACCCTTAACTTAGTTATTCTTCCTCCACCCTGGACTAAGCAATGACTATTTTTTTTCCTTCATCCTGGACTTAGCAAAGGGCTGTTCTTCCTCCAACCTGGACAAAGTAATATCTATTTTTCTTTTCTTCATCCTGGACTTAGCAAGGACTGTTCTTCCTCCAACCTGGACAAAGTAATATCTTTTTTTTTTTTCTTCATCCTGGACTTAGCAAGGGCTATTCTTCTTCCAACCTGGACAAAGTAATATCTATTTTTTTTTCTTCACCCTGGACTTAGCAAGGACTGTTCTTCCTCCAACCTGGACAAAGTAATATCTATTTTTTTTTCTTCTTCCTGGACTTAGCAAGGACTGTTCTTCCTCCAACCTGGGCAAAGTAATATCTATTTTTTTTTCTTCTTCCTGGACTTAGCAAGGACTGTTCTTCCTCCAACCTGGGCAAAGTAATATCTATTTTTTTTTCTTCTTCCTGGACTTAGCAAGGACTGTTCTTCCTCCAACCTGGGCAAAGTAATATCTATTTTTTTTTCTTCACCCTGGACTAAGCAGAGTTTCTTTTTTTTCAACACCTTGGACTTAGATTAAGCGATGTCCAATCTTCCCTCACCCTGGACCTAGCAATGCCTGTTCTTTCTTCACCCTGGTTTAAGCATTATCTATACCATTCCTCCACTCTGAACTTACCCATGTCTAATCTTCCTTTTCTCAATCCACCCTGGACCAAGCAATGTCTAGTCCAGGATCCTCCTTGGACTTAGCAAGGGTTATGTTCCCTCACCCTAGACTTAGCGACATCTATTCTTTCCACCCTGGACTCTGCAAATGTCTAGTCTTCCTCCACCCAACATCCACCCCAGTATCTCAGTATTCGTTCTGCCTGAGTACATAAACAGCGTGGAAAAAGAACCCGAAGCTCACGTGACACACGATCCCAAACCCTGCTACAGAACACTGTGCAATCCAAAACCTGTGAAGGAAGAGCATCTAAATAGCAGGCCTTGTCAGCGACAACTAGCATTTAAGGCCGGCGGGTTGGAAGTTAGAAAAGGCAATACAAAGACCAGAAAAACAGAGAATGCAGCTGAAATAGAAACCCACCGGCTAAATTTAGTTTGTTCATATTCAGTGCATGGCATGCACGCTCAATTTTGGCGGTTTTTGACCCGTGGTGTTTCTTTTTATAACTTTATCTTCACCGCCCCACTCCCCCCACCCGTATGATGGCAGAACCGTCAAGACGAACGAATGTGAAGGGTTAGATGTTTTAATATTTTAAGAGGCACAGTCTGACTTGTTTCGCTAGATATATTATAGCCCACATTCGATTTTTATATTATCCTAAAACTTTCTTTTTATTCTGTTGGACTTGGTAAATAAAGCGAAACTTCTTCACTGATTACTATTATCGGAAAGTGCACGTACGCACGCAACATAGAAACCCCCGACGTACGCTTTTCATACTGTGTGGAAGTAATGTATGGTTGGACCCGGCCCCTACTGGATATCTTCGCCTGGTTACTTTCTCTCTGTGGGGCTTTGCCTAGTGCGTGTTTGTGCGCACTGGACATCGTTTGCCTCCCTCTTTGTTACAAATGTTTACAAATAGAGACATAATCACAAAGCCGTCCACAAACCTGCAGACCATACCATTTCATTTTCCCATCTACAGGCGAGTCTTTTAATGTAGCCATGACAGAGTTTCGGGCATGGCCGCTGTTTTGGAAAATTCTACTAAGCCGAAATAACAAATGGAAGCTTTTATTTTTTTATGGCACGCCTGAGATTTATGTTCCAGTGGCTCGTGGCGTGCTACGCAATTGGCTCCAATGCTTCATTGACTGTAGCAATTCCAGTGTTGACTGAGTTATCAAGCTTTTTCTTTTGCTTTGAGCCACACTCTTTCTTTTGTTTGGCTTCTTTCATCCTCAGACCCCCAATTCAAATGCAGGCGAATAATGACTTTTTCAGTAACAGGAAATTGTTTCCTGTACAATTAGTGGCAAGAAGTAATATTTCGGTTTCGATTTGGTGAGGTGTTTTATTTTTACTTCATTTTCGATAATCCACGAACATCTACTAAAACTGAAGAAACTAATAACAACGAGCCACTTTATTCAGACATGAATCAATCATTCAATTCCCTAGATGCAGTTAATAACATTATAGAAATCTATCATCACGAACCTTTATCGGATTATCGACACGACTATCGTCTCATTTTTAATGTTTGATCGCCAGGGACTTTGCCTAATTGCTTTTTGTACTTAAATAATCATAATTATAGTACCCGCATGTTCCCAAGGCCAAATAGCAAACCGAAAACGTTGGACATAATAATCAGGTTCCGTAAAAATCTGGCCTCTTTCTTTTTTTATTATTATTATTAATCTACCACATTCACTATAAGTATGACACTCGGTTTGGGGCATTTTCACTTGTTTGCAAATATAGGTTGTTCGCTTTTTGCCTTTAACATTTGTTTTTCCATAGCCAAAAAATCAACACACACACACACACACGCGCGCGCACACACACACACACACACACACGAATCAAAATAAAACAAAAACAATATTAAAGGCTGTAATGCTGCGTGAAATACATGAAAATTGTCAAACCTGAATACTGAGTGAAAGAGAACAATAAAACTTTCTTGATGCTATGTTTGCACTCGCTGGACGTAGGGCCACGTCTACCTATGTTCTCAACTTTTATTCACCAGGCTCCCTCCACTTGCCGTGCCCAACACATCGCTCCCACAATCCCCTCCTCCAAATTCCCCACTCACCACCTACCCCCCCCCCCAGGCTCTTCTCCTATTCCACAGACACAATAAACACTGGGGTAACTCGACACCCATCATCCTCTACACAGAAGTTCAAAGGTGAAGGATGGTGGAAACACAGGTCTTTAACTGTGTGGCTCAGGGCAAAAGGTTTACAATGTTCCCAAAACAGCGACCCGATTTCACTATAAATATTATTATTTCATTTTTGGTTGGATTCGACGACAT
Organism: Onchidella celtica; assembly: GCA_963931925.1. Lineage (NCBI taxonomy): Eukaryota > Metazoa > Mollusca > Gastropoda > Systellommatophora > Onchidiidae > Onchidella > Onchidella celtica. The sequence continues at coordinate 17,132,226 of OZ007570.1, read as the reverse complement.
AACGAAGCCCTTTCTCATACACAGCCGAAGTCAGTTGCTGCTTTGCATGAAACGTGCCTCCAACCTTCATGCGGATCTATTATGGAACTAATGAAGCTTAATTCTTTCAGGACATCAGTGTGAGGGACTTCGGTATAGTCTGGACGTAATTAATTTTTTCCCACTTTGGGAAAAAACAGCATGGTTCAGAAAAACGCTTACATAAAAAAAAAAGTATTGATAGTAAAGTAAAATGTTATACATCAAATAAAAGAGAACTGAATGTAGAATACAATATAAATCGGCGATGCGTCCAAACGCGTTTTTACAGGAGCCGATAAATCGGCGATACGTCCAAACGCGTTTTTCAAAGGAGCCGATAAATCGGGGATACGTCCCGTGAGAGTTGCTTCATGGCCCTGAAGAAACTTGTTTTTTTTGTGTTTTTTTAATGCTGTCCTATTCTTGTTTGTTGCGAAGGGACCCCAATAATTCAAGCTTCAGGCTCCCAAAAAATTAATTTAGGTCCGCCACTGGCACTGAGCACTCATAATCTGTAAATGACTTATTTCGAGATGGCCGCTGACCGCCAGCAGCTCTATTGTTCCCGAGTCCGTAATTTCCGAAATCTGAGAAGACAACCCATTTCGGCGGCAGGTATTTCGATCAGAGCATAAACCAGATATTATAATATATACCAGATAAGAACATGATCCTCGAAATCTTACGGTTCAATCTGTGGCTTTCGGTTGTTGAGAATACTTGTAACCTAAAGTATGATCTTATCCGAACTAACGATGTCTGTCAAAGTGTGCAGAAACTGGCCTTCAACAAATAATTTATATGAGTAAACATAAAATACCATAATTATTCCGATTGTCGCAATATTGTTTGTGCAAATAGCTGTGAGTCTTTGGAAAAAAAAAAAACTACAAAAGAACATTCGAGACTTCCATGAATGGACAGAATTGCCCCACTGATGACGGTTGCCTCCAGATAGAGAACATTATAATACGTATCTTTCAAAAAGACGCGTCCTTGAGAATTATTATCTGCTCTTGCCCGCTTCCCCCTTTTCAAATACATTTTTATTTCCTTTGATCGTTTTTATTTTTTAAAGTACATGACACACAAAAGGAAAATGTGAACGTTGTCGCATGAAAAATGTGGTAAAACGATCAGACATGCAAGGACTTTCCGGTGTGAAGTTATTCTGTCGTTCCACTCATGTGAGAGAGAAACTTGTAATGGAAAATTAAAAATTCATTTTCCTGAGACACCCCGGGTATTGAGATAATGGCAAAACTACGGCTAAGTTCTGCCTTAGTTTTGAAACTGATGTCAGGAAGCGTCAAACTGAAAACGGAAATAATGCTGTGTTCCTACCTAGTTCACTCGGGTCCGCGTTGGAGACCATTTCCAACAGAACAAATAATATAATATCATTATCACGTTCACCGATAAAACATCACACATTAGACTGAAACAGCTTGCATCCACTTAGTAATTAGTAATTTAAAACACATGACCACGCGTCATGAGCAGGTTTTCTTCTTGCAGAGCACACGCAGTGGTTCTGTGATAGACCGGAAGCGGAAGACTGCGGTTTCCATTCAACAAGCCATCTCTTCATTTTAGAGTTTCCCAGACCTTTTCCAAAATATTTGACAATTCCAACAAACACTGACAATCATCGAGCAGGCGTATAATTGAGACAAACAAAAATTTTTTTTAAAGGGGGGGGGGGTGTTACACTATGATCATTCTGTGCTTCGTAAACATGCATGCTCGTTTCCACATGCGGAAGTAACACATGTCCCCGTGCCTCACACACTGTTTTTTACTAAGGAGGGGAAGATCTCCCAGAATGTGTGGCATGCAATTGCCAACTACCAATAAAACCTATTTTAACTGAATGTGTAGACTTCATGTCTATCCGAAGAGGGCACTATGCCTGCGGATCCATGAAAGAATTATTTTCTGACATGTACCTGCAGCGCATCCTGTCCTCTCTGAGAGAGGCTAAGATCTACATGTTGATTTCAAAACTTCTAGACTCACAAAACTGTTCAGATCTTACAAAACAACTTTTGAGAATTTTACCGATGTGATAAAATTATATAAATGCATTTAATTCTATGTTAAACTTAAAAGCTCTGAATACGAAACATGTACATTTTATAGCGAACTTGCACCCAAAATAGACCGAGAAGGGCGAAAAGTAGCCGTCATCTGCCGACGTGCCGTGAAACCCGAACTCAAACTCAAACTCAAAAAGGTGCCTATAAACATTAGCATAGTTCGTTGTCATATTCCAAACAGATGGCGTAATACTGAAGACAACGTCTTGCCTTTTTCATTCCGCGTTGTAATTTTCCACTATTATTCCTAACTTATTTTTCTTTCTTTCAAACCGTTAGGTAGATCTAGCAATGTAGAATTTGTTACTCACGAAAAAGACTCCGCTCTTAATATAACAATAAATTGCTTAGTGAAACGCTTCGGCAGAATGTGGTAAATTAATTAAGGAAAAAATTCTCGATGCGCCAATGCTGAAACACAGAAGACAGTGACGTATTACTATTATCTCATGGATTAATAGTTGTGTTAGAAACATGAAAATACTGTAATACTCACTCTCAATTGAGGACACTGCTTCTAGAGCATTGAAAACAGGTTTGCAACTGAAACAAGCTTGCTGCGCCTTATTATCGAGTCGTAAACAGGCCCTTTGTCCCTAACATTGTGGATATAATATGCACGACCGGTGCATTAAAACAAGACTGAAAACAAAAACTCCTTGCCGTGAAATTAAAAAGATCATAACACGTGGCTTGGGGAGTTGCGCTGTACATATAAAAATGTGTCCTTTTCTGACGCATTGTCGTCATCTTGCTACGCCACGCCATTTAATGAGAAAAACATACAAATATATTTAAATTATTCGCGTTTTTCATTCTTTGAAGCAGTTGACCACGCACTGTGAGCAAGTTTTCTTATTCCAGAGCACCCAGTGGTTCTATGAGAGAGCGGTTTCCATTGTACAAGTTTATGCCATCATTCTCTTCATTTTATTGTTTTCCAGAATTTCATTCTTTCTTTTCTTCTCTTTTTCTTTCTGTTTTTCTTCTTCTGCTTTTTCTTCTTTTTGTGTTCGTTCTTTCAACCTGTCCTTTTTTTAAAATCATTATTATTATTCTGTTTCTTTGTTATTCTTCTTGGGCGATTCCCAACACTGTTATATATTTTGAAAGTAACAAAGGAATGAAAAAAGAAATAAGCAAATAAACAACATTAGCAAAGACTGCCAATGCTTAGCTGTTGACTGTAAGAGCTGTTTACCTGTTCTGTAAGAGATAATCACTGAAGGCCTTGTAAGTGGAGATCGATGGAATGCTACTTCACTGTCTGACTCTAACTTCCTTATACCTCGTACGTTTATGTTGTCTTCCAACGTAAACAATACCCAATTTCCCTTTATATTTATTCATTTTCAGAGCAAATTTTGCAGTGCTGCTTGCAAGAAAACAATGGAATTCCATTATTCCTGGTTGGCGTAAATAGACGACGTCAAGAATTCATAAGGGAACCACTTTCAAATAGTGCGCACAGACAGCGCAAGTCCTCTAATTATTTGGTGTAAAGTTTTAGGGTGAAATGGAAACAGACATTTATTCAGGCCAAACAACGTTTTCTTGTAATAACTAGCTGAAGTTCCCGGCATTATCCGGGATGGATAAAGCTGTGAACCCACCGTTCCATCTTTCTCTCTTTTTGGTCTAGAAAGCTTCTCATATTCTACAGTGAACAGACTTTACTACTGTTTTTATGCGCACCAGAGCACTACCCACTCATTTCTGGTTGGGAAATTGCGCGCACCCAATTGAACGCGTATTAGTACATCGTTTCCGGTGAGGTGGGCTTTCTACAGGGAGCCAAAACAAAGATCATTGTATTTTACTTTTTTACGACTTTTAATTTAAAAACACCTGAAACTTGAATCAACACAATCGGTCAATACAAAAGCGATTGGACTAGGTTCGTTGACACTTAGGAAAATTAACTTTATAATTGTTGAAACTGTCATTTAGGCTGTAGAGTCGAGCAAAACAAGGGGCAAAATTGCACTAAAATGAATTACTCCAACCACTATTTTTTTTTTATAACTAGATGAAGTTCCCGGCATTATCCGGGATAAACCTGTGAACCCACCATTCTCTCTCTCTCTCTCTCTCTCTCTCTCTCTCTCTCTCTCTCTCTCTCTCTCTCTCTCTCTCTCTCTCTCTCTCTCTCTCTCTCTCTCTCTCTCTCTTGGGTCTACAAAGCTTCCCATAATCTACAGTCTCACTACTAATTGCGTGCGCTCCACAGCACTACTCACTCATTTCTGATAGGGAAACTGTGCGCACGGAAGTGAACGCGTATTAACCATCCTTTCTGGTGCGATGGGCTTACTACAGGGAGCCAAAACAAAGATCATTGTATTTTACATTTTTACAACTTTTATTTGAAAATATCTGAAACTTGAATCAACACATTCGGTTGATACAAAAGCGATTGAACCGGATTAGTTGACACTTAAGAAAATTAATTTTAGAATTTTTGAAACTGTTATTTAGGCTGTAGCGTCGAGCAAAAAAAAGGGGCTAAATTGCACCACAATGAATTACTCCCACCACTATTTTTTTTTATAATAAGATATATATAATAAGATTTGCACCTTCTTCTTATAATATGAGCCATGTTTCGGGCCATTAAATTCATGGCCAGTACGCAACAGCTGCAGTGTTAATTAGTATTACTCTAAATGAAGCGCTAACCACTAGATCTGGGAAAGCCGAGTACTACAGCTAGGAAATACCCGTACTAGAGCCAGGAAACAGTGGTAAATATTGCGGGAACTTTTTTTTTCAACCAAGAATGGATATTACAACAAAATGAAAGAAAGAAAGGGAGAAAGGAATTAAAGGAAGAAAGAAAAAATGAAAGGCAGAAAGAAAGAATGAAAGGCAGAAAGGAAGAAGGTACGAAATTAAGACAGAATGAGAGAGAGAATGATTAAAAAAGAGACATTTATTCATGCTCATTTATGCTTAACTCTTAGAGCACGTTGTTGCACTAGTAAGCGTTTAAAACAATGAAAAGCAAACAATTATCAGTTTGTCACTCTGATGAAAAATAGGGAGGGAAGCCAGAAAGTCGTTCCACGAGAGTTAAAATGCTAAAGTTCATGTGCCTTTGTGTGGCAGTGGACGTGGGCATAGAGGCAAATTGGCGTGGCGCGGGGATGATCTCTGTCCTGCCTTTAGTTAATTTACAGCGGTTATTTAACTCTTTCATTACTAACCGACCAGGAATAATGATGATGATGACCTAGTAAATTGATCTCTGTGACTGGTTAATCAGGTCTGAGTCTGGACTGTTAGTTAACATTAAAATGCCAAACTTTCTTCTATTGAATGATTGTGTGGTTTGACAGTCTATTTTACCGACTTCAATCCTATGGGTATGAAACACTTTTACCCAGTTTCATTCATACCAGATTCTACGACCGCAATCCTTTCGCATCTTTTGCCCAGAACTACTGTCCACGGTTGCAGTTTATGCCGTTTACTGGCACTGATTTATGTTTAACTGTTCTTTCCCTGTCTACAATTCATGAAAACAAATCCGCTCATAAACAGTCGCCTGACCAGGTTTAGGTGCCCAAATAATCGCACTTGGAAGTTGATTACCACCCTCATTCACTCAATAGGTTGCCGGCGGTTAGAGTCTCCTTAGTTTTGTAACATCGTTCTGTTATTATTCTGTCTATCGTCTTGCTTTTCCCTAGCACAATGTGACAGTATATCGGCTCGACGTGCTTTCAGTAACTCAAAACTCAACCCTTAACGGGTTATTATTGTTTCATTTGTTATCAAATTTAGACAAAAGAACATGAAATACAACATTATTTACCTATGTTCAGGCTTTCCCCAGCCCCGCACTCCTCTTTCCGCAAGAGATTACTCTCAAAATGTTCGCCTTCATTATCCCAGTGAGAGTACAGGCTCCGACCTTTGACCTCTTGAAGTAATTCGCCCTTTTGCCTTGTTGTTGACTCGCCTGCGGCCAGCTAAATGCCACACTTATTTAATCCACCGATGCAGAGTTGATAAACGACCCATCTTTGGTGAACAATGGTGACCTCGCCGCACAAATCCGAGACAAACTGAAAAACAACACCGCGGTTGTTCACGTGCATGTATGTTTCCCCATCGCTTAATTCTGCACCCTAGTCCGCTCCCAGGCGCTGAACAGATCTTGTTTTCTTGATAATATGAAGAGGGTGGCCGTAGACGGAGCGTACGCAATAATGTGTGCCATTGAAAGACGCGTCATTTCAAGGCGCGGTGGTAAGGTGCTTAAAGACAAGCTATTATCCTAATGCCTCTTTAGCCGAAAGTTCCATCTGTCTACAGTTTGAAAACTGCGAAAGTTGTGGTTACTGAGGCCATGGTTTCAGATGATTTTTTTTTTTCTCATGGGAAAAATGTATTTCTTTTATAAAACATTCAGGGCACCACAACGTACAGGCCTACCTGGTGTTATAGTTAGCACACTTGACATTTGTTGTTGTTTTTCAAAAGTTACAATTGTCCGTCTGGGAAGATGGTTAACTTAGATTCAGTCTTCCAGTACACATGATTTGGTCCTTTCTTTCCTTAGTAGTCCTTGCCCTGCTATCGCCTTTCACTTTATGACTCATCCGCCTTTCTGTCTCTCCATCCAGCTATTCTGTGTCTGTGCCCATCCAAGTGTTCCTTCTATCCATCCATCTGTTACGTGCCTCCTTCTGCTCACCTATTCGCCTATCCATCCACCAACCATCCACCCGTTTATTCTTGTTAACCTTTATATTTTCAGACTGCATTATTTCAAGTTACGTCGCACAATCGAAGGCACTGATAAATCGACCTTTCATAACTCATATTTTGAGATATTTTGGAAAGTCCAGGATAATTATACTATACCGATTTGAGGTGCAACAAAGCTTTGCCAAATGTTACTGTTTGTAATGTTCTGTGGTATGGGCTAGAGCAAGTCACAAGACTAATAATCCTTGGCATCATTTCCCTGCGGATGCTCACCAGAACTGCGGAAATATGTTCAAGCTGCACCCCCCCCCCCTTCCCCTTTCCACACACACACACACACCACCACATGTCAGTGCACCGTTGTCCAAATGTTGGTAAAAAACTGAACCGAAATTTATCACGTTCTAGATCCACCCTTATTTAATGGCATCTCAGATCAAAAGGTAATTGTAATAAATCATAGATAACCGTGATATTATTATGACACATCGCTGGCAGGAAAACTCCACTCCTCGTAATTTTATTACATTATTTTTCATTATGATGCTCTTGCAAATGTGCATTTTGCCATGCTCCACTTTTTCGAGGTTATCATTACTGATGGTCCTTGTGCATAATCATATCTGTAACAAAAACTTCAATGGGTTTATGCACTTCCTGGTATTATCTGTGGAAAACATCATGGGCAGTTCTCTCCTGATGATTCTTTCCTCTGAAAGTACAGCCGCAGGTGTTGACCGAAATGAGGGCACACGGGGACTGCATGACAGTGACTACCAGGAATAGTGCTCGTACGCATGACGAAGAGCATGAGGAATGAATGTTACATTAATTATAGGTGTGATGAACACTACTAGACAAAATTATGACGGGACATAGCAAGTTTTAATTGAACGCTTAAATGGCGTCTAACTCTAATTTTGAATGACTATCGAAAAGGGATTATAACTCACGGAAAATTTGACTTGCCCAGTTTGGGAACCACTCTCTACAATTAGGCAAGGCTGGGCCATGTAACCAAAATATTCACAAAAAGTCAGGCTGCTGCTGTGGTTGAGGTTGTGGTTGTTCTTGTTTTTGTCCATTTTGTGGCCAACTCCCAAAAGCGCTTTTCCTGCGGCCAACCTTCGCCACTGAAAAGGTTATTTTGGCCCAGGAGACAAACATAACCGTGACCATACCACTAACTCTAGCACTTCCCCAAAAATGTCATTGCGCACTTTCCCAACATTAATTCACAGCGCACTTTCCCGACACTTCTCAAAGCGGACAAAATGCAAGTTGGCCACACTATGGTCCAGACAGTCACTCCGAACTAAATGGCGAAACAGACGGCGGCCGTGGGCAGTGCCTATTGTGTTAGTGTCAAGCAAAATTTATGGGTGGCTAACCACCAGTCTGGCACCTAGACCAGCCTCGGTGGTTTTTTACCCCTAAGTATGGCAGTACGTAAATATCAGAGTTGAAAAAAAAAAAGCTCAGTCTTTAGGGCAGGACTGTGGACTTCTCCTCTCACGTTCTTTTCACCCGATGTGTAAATCCGTGGGAAAAGGACACCCAAGACACAGATACGTGTACACTTATCGTCTCATCAACCTTACCTAATGTAATAAACCTTAGTGAGCTCGAACAGGCTGGCAGCAGGTGTTTGCCCTCTTGAAGACGAGCGTGCTTTGGACAAGTGTATGTTCCAAATTGCAATATTACAGACGATTTGAGAGCTTTCTCCATCTAGGCTACTTGAGTATCTTCGCCTGTATCGTATTTTGCTTTCCCTCCCATCTGCCCAATGAGAAAACACCACCCCAAGCAAAGATGACTGCGATCCACATACTCCAAATATCCAGACCGTAAGCTAACAATGTCATCCTGACCCGGTCAACCAGCCTGTGTGTATAGGTCGGGTCAAAATCAGTAATCACTGTAATTCGCTAACGATCGTCGCAATTTACTCGGGTAATGCTACCCACCCAAAATCACATCTACTCCACGGTCAGACTCACACGAAACGCAATCGATGGCAGTAAATGAATGATCTCTTTTTTTACAAAAATAGAATACAGTAAAATGATATTTTGTGTTTAATAAAAAAAACTACAAATGCATTAGAGAGAGACAGACAGAGAGAGAGACAGAGCGGGAGAGAGAGAGAGAGAGAGAAGACAACGGACGGACAGACAGATAGACAGACAGACAGAAGGTGAATCTGTTATCATTAAAAGTTCGACTATTCCAAATTTCCAGGGCTGGGGGTAATCAGCCAACCAGCATTTTTATCTCCAGGGCAACTGAACACGCTGAGGAAAACAGTTGTAATAGGTTTACATCATGCGTAAGAAAGCAGATAATTTCATCACACAGTGCGATATGAATGTAAAACCATAGGGTTAATAATAACAATGCCGTGGGCAACGAAAGCAACGAGGGAAGAAAATATTAAATTGCCGCTATTAATACTAATCTTGCACCAACACCAACAAAAATTCATTAAATTTGCAAAAACTTCCTTGGCCTCTTTATTAACCTAATGGTTTCCATACTGGCTGCGATCAAGATCTACATTTTCAAATACATCAGCCACTTCAACAACCTTTAGATAAAAGGGAGAAAATCACCCATGGTATTCACTCCCATGCTGTTCATCCATCATTTTTTGTTTTGTTTCGTAGAAATGCTTCAGATCATTCACATTACGAAGAAAATCAATCTAGCTTCACTTATATTTCAGTTAGTTTATTGAGCGTTGGCGACCAGAAGGTTTTATGTCCAAAATCGTCAAATAGAGAGAAACGAGTCGGAAATTTGTAATCTTCATGAAAATTCAAATAACTGTGACAACTTCAACACGGCCACATGGATAGTTTTATTGGGTTATGAAAAAAGTCACATACTTTATGTCTTGGACATCTACAGCATATAAAAGCAATGAATAAAATTGAACAGAACACATTCTGGTTGGTAACCCTCGTTATATGCGCGAATTAGCAGGTTCAAGCCAGTATTTCAAGGCCAGCGGCCACGAAGGCCTTGAACTCTGAAGAGACAGGGTTTGACTGGTTACTTGGAACGTCCAATTATTTCCCTTTATATTAATTTTCCCTTCCGTTCTGTGACAATGACTCCCTATCTGGGAGGTCCAGGACAATGCTGTAATGTCCTTGCTCGACAACTGTCTCGCTTGTCAACCGCGGTGACCACACTTATTATTCCCTAGCTGCGTGAAACGAAAATATGTCCAACTTTCCCTTGTAGAGGTGAGAGACGACAGTATTTTTCAACAAGTGCTTAGCAGGAGATCGAAGCCAGAGTTAAGAAAGAGAATGGAGAAAGTGCACCAGGAATTCATTTTCAACGTAACACATTTATTATCATAACTGTTAAATTTAATGCACTTGTGATATATTCAGCACTACAAGCTACATGGCAAAACATATCCAAAGTCTTTGTTGAAATTGACTACCAGAAAATAGCAATATGTAAGCAAGTATTAGCCAATATATACTGCCAACGATGATAAATCAAATCTTTTTTCCCAGTGCTGTGGAAAGTTGAGGTTTATTATGCAAAAAGTTCTTCCAACAAACCATTAGTGCATTTAGGCCAACTGGCCTGCAAACTTAGGTGCATACAGCTGCTTGGAAATCCATCAAGTGGTTGACAGCGCTTCCGGTCACCATTTCAGACGTCAGGGCCTTTAACTAAACGTTAGAGTCTAAACCACAGGTATGGTTGAGCAAAACATAGTGTATATAGCAAATCTGCATAACAAAAGAAATAGTGGACGACAGTGGACGTGCATTACTCAATTAGCCCAATCTGTCAAACTTTGGTCGACAGAACTACCACTGTTGTTCGCAAATGGATCGCTCTATCTTGAATTTGATAGCATATTATTAACAAGCAGTATCTTTCACTGCAATCGTTTGTTTTCTTGTTTTGTTGAAGTTTCGGTCCTTTTTCAGCGATCTCAGGCTGTTAATATAATTAATGAAAAAGAAGGCTCGAGGCCCTATCGGTGTCCGGCCGCCCACACAATGAGAAATCCTCACTTCTCCCAGGGCATACAATTACCTCATCGGTACACCCATTTTCCGGATGGCCGGCATAAGGGGCCATCCATAGAGTATGTACCTCGAAGACGTACGAAACCGTCCATGAGGGGAGGGGGATATTGTCTCCATTGAACAAGAAGCTTACACTGGAAGGGGGTTGTTGACTCCAAGGCACGAATAGCACACGTGAGAGGCGAAGGCGTGTTGCCTCCACCTACACAATACGTTTGGGTTTGAGTTTGAGTCTGGGTTTTAGGCCGCGTCGGCACGATAATGGCCACTTTGCGCCCTTCACGGTCTATTTGGGTACACTTTCTTCTTTATTTACGTTTGGTAGTCAGGGCTGTTAAAGTTTAACATAGAATTAAATACGTTCATATAAATTGAACACATTGGTCAAATTCTAAAAACGTTGTTTTGTATAGATCTGGAAAAAGTTTTGTAAACGAGTGTAAAAGTTATTCAATCAAGCTGCATATCTCAGCCTCTCTCAGAAAGGACAGGACGCGTTGCGGGTCTACATACAGATGCACTTGTGGTAGTACGCTTTTAAAAAGTTCGCTTTGTCTAACATTTTCCAGCAAATTAATTTTCTGATGATACAAACATCATACTATTATTCCTGATGAAGCTGTCAATTAGTCCATGTAAAAACGCCACTTAAAAGTTTTCATTATCGACATCCACCATTCGAATGGCCGTGAGCTCTTTGATGTCACCATTATTCCAAAGACCAAAAGAATCGCAAAAACACTTCATAGTAGTTAATATCACGGCATTACTATGCAATTCACTGAGAACTGAAATTAGAGCCATAAGAGATGAACTTTATCTATTCTCTTTTTTACAACACTAACATTACTTCTCTCCTTTCTCAGACAAGATATGACGTCATTGTCCCACGGTGATCGGCTCCTCTCATCAATTTTTCTGGCTACTGAAAGTTTGCTGGACATAATCGTTTTATCCACAAGTTTCCTTGTTGCATTCTGCTCTCTGGGGAATAATTGATGTTGACCGAAATGCTTATTCTCTTCTGGTGACCTTCCCTTTTTCAGCGTGCCATGGTGAGAAACAGACCACCCTGTGCGTTTTGTATGTAGGTTAACGGAACAGATAAATCATGGTTCTGAATATTTCATGACCCAGTAGTACTCACTGTGAAGACATAAACTTTCAAGGTTTACGCCCGGCAGTAATCAAGTACGACTATTCTCATTTCTAGTTCGAGGACATTTCTGAAATATTAGCTGGGATAACTGACGTTGCCCAGGATAAATCTGTTATTAATTTCACTTCTTGGTGATTATATTAAGTCTGCTTCACTTTGCCTGTTCCAATAGCTTTATTCTAATGGTATTGTTTGTTATCGTTTCTTTGTTTGTTTGTCCTTGTGTTGCATTTCCCTCACACGTTAAAGCCCTATGCACCCTGTCAGAATTCGAGGAGAAAACTCTCACGAAATAGCAATGATTTCCGCACCGGGCAGTTTGTTTAATTGCTTAGTGAACACAGCGGCACGAAGTGGTGACGTCGTGGGCTTATGCGTTCATGAAAAAGAAAAAATAGGAGGCCAAGTTAGCGACACTTTTGCAAGTCTTCGAATGTAAAAAAAACACGAAAAGACAGAACTTTACCCAAATCAAAACGAAGGAACCTTAGAACGTTCACGCAAATCGAGCTGTATGAGCGGTGGTAAGTCTTGTGAAAAAGCCCGCGAGTTTTTTGGCATATCATAGATTGGTTTAGCTTTGGACAGAGTATCAAGATCAGGCTTACTGGACTGCACTGGATCATTGACCGAGCCCTAATTGGTTACAGAATTTTAATGACAATTCCTAATGTTAAATAGTTGTAACAAAGCATTATTTTCAAATTTCGAAGCCTTCAATCCCCAGGAAAATGAAGCTTTCCAGCCTCTCTGAATAATCAAATACAAGAGACGACACGACATCTGTACAGAACGGTAAGGGGAAACGGTGATCTCGAGGCAAGGTGCTTGCTTCTCATGCCGAAGGTATCAGGTTCGACCGCCTGCCGACGCAGGCATGCTGAATTTTTTCTTTCGGGGGGGGGGGTGGTCCTGTCCCTGATCCTTTGGTAGGTAGGATCAAGCATCTAGTCTTCTCGGATAAGGCTGAAAAACTCGAAGGACCCGCGTGCAGGTTGCGCACATTAAAAATACCTTGACAGTTGAAAGTCGAGAAGAGCACGCCGCACAAGGCAACAGCAAAATTCTAAAAAAAAGAAAAAACATTAATCCCTTCCACAAAAAACACACAGAAACAAGAACAAGAAAAATAAATATTTAAAAAAAATGAGAAATGAGATGTAAATGCCAAGGACAGCGAACCTCCTAAAATAAAGACCTGAGCACAGTACAAAACCATAATTATACATACCAGCTCGCTGATGTATCTTAAAAGCAGCTATCACTGGGTGCCGAGATGAATCCTTAGAATTATTCTGAAATATAAACAAGAATAGAATCAAAGATTTGCTCCAATGAATTTAGAAACTTAATTATATTCCACATTTATCTTTGTTGGGTTTTTTTTGTTGTTGTTGTTTTCGACATCGTGACAGTGAGATTTACTGAATCTTCATTGTACTGTTGGTGCCGGTGGCAGAATTCTCTTTCAATGAAAAACAACAACAAAATCAAAAGTATAAAAACAAGATAGTTCCATGTTTCTGCTGAAACTTTCCAAGTGAAGTTTTTCGACTCCCCCAGTGCTTGCCCACATCAGTATGTCAATTTATTTAGCTCCATTTCATGTGAAGGGGTGTTGCTTTTGCTGCAGCCACTTCAGAAAATGTTTATGCTTTTTTTTTTTTCAAAAGCAGCTGTCTTGAAATGTGTTTCGCTATTCATGGCGACGGCAATGATTTTCGGGGGTGTTATGTGTGTGAGAATAGGCAGCTGTCAATAGAAAATATCGCTCAATGCAAAGGGATCCCAACCTGGGGTACACTTTGCTTACCCAAGGACATGCTGATTCTGGATTTACGGATATTTTTCTTGTTTTTTTGGTTTTAAATCATAATTCGGGTGAAAAACAAGCGCCTCATTGACTGTCTGGGTTCTCATTGACGACCTGTTTTGTTTCTGGTATAGCAAAGTTCGTCGTTAGTTATAAATCAGTGAAATAACATTGTCTTGTGCTATTATTATTGTTATTGTTATTTGAACTTGAAATAAGAATGTTAGAAACAGAACTCGAAAATTTCACCTTTGTCGGTGGCTTTATTATGGTAGAAGTGTGAACTCAAATTACTGTACAAAACATGGTTGGGAGAGGGGGGTGGGGTGAATTTACTTTCGAATTGTTTCCTGGCGTAAATGATACAATATAAAGCTGGGGTTCCCGGGCGTAATGTCTTCGGCGACAAGGAATGTATTTGATTCAGCTTTGCTGCGTGCATATGTGTATCAATGCACATACCGATGGAACATGAAGCACAAAAAATTGCCATTCAAGTGGCTAAAAAAAAAAATATAAAAAAAAAAAAGTTTCATTCAGAGCGATCCCAAAACTCGGCCAAGGGGCTGGAATGTGATTCATATTTTAAACTTCAGCGATGGGCAGAAATAGTAAAATGATATCGATAAAATTTAATGTTCATGCTTTAAGCTATCACTGACAAGTTGAAAGAAGTCTTACATTTTGCTTTCATAAACCGTCAATGGGTCAAAGTGCACTTATGAAATGAATAATTTGCCATTATCTTGTGTATAATTATTATTCATCATCATGTGCCAGTGACTTCCCAGGCATGATTTTGCATCAGATAACACAAGACTGCGTGCATATGGACAAAAAATCAATTAAAACAGATGAAAAAAAAGAATGCAGTCACTCCGACTGTTGCCATTGCAGAGATTGATCTGGATGGACTGGTTATCTTTTTCATACATGAAACCACATATAGGCCTACTACGACAGTATATTTTGCCGGAGAAGATATTGACTGCGTCGTCTTTTTGACATATTGATCTACACATCCACATCATTCTACACATTGAACTACACGATCGCAGCTTCACATTAGGTAGTGAGTCAAACTATAATGCCTGTGCTGATTACACAGCTGTTACTTCACTATAAAGACTGAATGGAGATAATTATCAACATTAGCGTGATTAGGGCAAAAAGAATAGGTGTCTGTGAGCCATACTTAATTAACCAATTAGTTATTTTTTCTAAAGGAGCTACTGATGGCTTTTCAGATTTCTTCAACAAATATTAGCAATTCTGCTGTATAGATTGTTTGAAGTCTACACATTTCTATATAATATAAATAAGAGCAGGTAATAAAACAATGTCGAGAACTCCAGAGCAACCACAAAGCCTATATACAGAACTAGTAGAAGTACGTGACTTCCACGTTTAATTCAGTTTTTAAAAATGTAGTTACTAAATTAATGATTGACCACTGAAATCATGAGTACGTCATTGTATACACTGCAATAGATCTATGCTCAGCGAGGACAATTTTCAAATTGACTCATACCTATTCCATGTCGTGTTTTATGACCTAACATTCTCAGCTGTTCCTGTCGGTGCTTTGAAAAAAAAAAAAAAACATCTTTCGTTAGCTAGGCTGCACTTGTTGGTGCCGGATTAAAATCAATTACCACGGTGCATAAAATAATGCGCATCAAGATCCCAATGAAAGACGTATAATTATTTTTGTAAGTCGGGGCATAGTAGGTTGGGCTATTGCGCTTGTTCAAAATTCAGTGTCTGACAACGTGCACATAATAATGACTGGCTAAAGGCGAACCTTAAAACCAGTTCTTGCCTGACCTAACCGATCGGCGTTTGAGTGGTTTTGGACGTAGATGGCAAAGATTACTGTAAAAATCCCATGGACAACAGTAGCAGTAAATATATACAATGTCAACATCACCAACTCAAAGTAAATACATTGTATACAAATGATTTCACTGTGACACACAACAACGTTTACCTTCTTAAATTTGCCGACGACTCTGCTATTTTAGGCCTTTTACCTAACTCTGGCCACGAATATTCTAACATTGTACAATCCTTTCATTGTTGGTGTAATAACAACTATCTTCTACTGAATGTTAAGAAAACCAAAGAGCTTGTTTTTGACTTTAGGAAAAATAACAACGATCCTGTTTGCCCCCTTACTATCAACAATGAAGAGATCGAAATTGTCACAGAGGCCAAATATCTTGGCATTACTATTGACTCATTGCTTAACTGGCATGCGCATGTAACATATGTATACAAGAAAGCCAACCAGCGCATGTATTTCCTCAGAAAGCTCCGCTTTTTAAAAGTTAGCAAAAGCATTCTGAAAATATTTTACACCATGGCTATTCAAAGCGTTTTGATGTATGGAGTTGTCTGTTGGGGAGGAAACATCTTACAAAAAGATAAAAATAAGATCAATATTTTAATTAAAAAAGCATCCAAAATTTGTATCTGTGATCTGCCATATTTTGATGAGCTGTACACTGGTGCTTGTATTAAAAATGCTAATATTATTATAAATGACCCCCAACATCCCCTGAACAAAGAATATATAAGATCTGTAAGAGGTTTAAGGCTGTTGTCAAAGAAAACTAAAACTGAGCGCTACTTTACATCGTTTATTCCATCATCAACTAGGATGTTACAATAATGTCGTCATCTTGATCGTAATCTGTGCACAGTTGAATTATGTCCTGCGTGTCAGGTCAATGTGTTTTAGTTAGGGAAGCATATTATTGTGTGCACTGTTAATTTTGTTAATTTATCAGTGTGTGTGTATATATGTGTGTGTGCGCGCTATATATCATACTTTCTGCTTCTGTAACTGTATTGTTATGTATTCAATGATCAAAACAAATTTCCTTGTACAAGGACGAATAAAATTTATCTTATCTTATCTTATCTTATCTTATGCCTCTAAAGGTTTTTCCCCACAAGTAACTCAATACTTTAAATTGCAAGCGGTCACGAAAAACAAGACAAAAAGAAAATTTTTGTGTAAAAAGGGAAGTGAGAGAGTGGGCAAAACTGGAATTTTCTTTTGTCTTGGCACGACAACACGACAACTGTCACAGAACGGATCGTGACCGGAAATGTAGAAGAAGAACGTCTTGTGGGATAGCATGGATTTTCTCCCCTGACCAGAGTGATTTCAAGAGCGAGTTGAGGAAAGGCAATGGGAGGGGAAGGGGCTAACAGAGAACAGGTTTTTCGCACGCGAGTGAGGGGGTGGGGGGGGGGGGACGATAAGACAATGAAGCGTGTGCGTAACGTTTTCCATTGTGTCTGGTTATTAGAACCTTTTCATCCATGTGCTTCAACATTACTTGTGATGGATAAAAAAAAAATAATATTTATTTTCACTGGAAACTGCATGCGATGACAGTGAACAGTACGTTTACCCCCGCTGTGAAAAGTCACATTGTTTCAGAAAACAGCAACTGCTACTGTTATTACATTTCCAGGATCTCGTGACAAACTATCGTAACTCGACTTCTTTTCTTTTTTTTGTGCAAAAAATTGAGATCTTTGGCATGCTTGTAGCCGTTGCAGCCCTTGGGCAGCCCACGGACTGTGTAAAAGGTTGGGGACTAGTTTCTGCAAACTAAGGATTGAGCGGTCAACGTTCATGTAGTATTTGGTGTGGACTACTTGTCAGGAGAAGCAAAAAAAAAAACAAACTATTATTTCAGCACAACTGGTCTTTTTGATAGTTTACTACTCGATTAGTTTTCGGCTTAGGAGTCTAGATTCAAGATTATAATATTATATTACGATGCAGCTTTGACTGACAGTCGAACATCGATAAACATCGATATTTTAATAATATTTCTAGTTACTACAGTCTTATGGAATGGTGGCAAAATGACGGGTTTTAAGAGATCGTAACTATTAAGTCTAGTAAAGAAAGTTCAACCGGTTTTTTTGGCGTCCCATGAACAATAATAATTTGTAAAAACCCGATTGGCTATAGCTGACCATGAGGCCCTCGAGTTATAAAATCTGCGTTCGCTATTTACTCGTGTGTAAACTGTCTACTGAACTATTTGTACAGACTTTAAAGTTGAGATTTTGATAGCCCTACACTGCCAAGATTTTCACTGGTACTTCAACACCTCCGGACACAGTTGATCTCTCCCCCCCCCCCCACCCCCACGGCGTATCCTTTTCTAATTTGTCACCTCGGCTTTCCCCGGAGGCCACACGGCTACACGTTGTTCCGATATCTTAGAACCCCAGGACACCCAATTTTTGGTGGTGACAGAATGGCTTGGTGCTTTTAAGAAATCAATGGAAACGATGACAATTCGTGCAGTGCGGAGTTGGACAGCGCACAATATCGCGCTAGGAGCGTCTTCAAGTTGTGAGAAGTTTCTAACAGATCCCTCTGGAGAGGGTGGCAAAGGAGAAAATGAGCTGGCTGACCAGGATATTACAAGGGTGAGACAAAACAGAGGTGGTGGGATCGCTGAATTAAGGAGGAGTGGGGATTCAGAGGTGCCGATACTCCTGGTGCAGAACACGCAGGGCGCAGGATGGGCGACAGACACACAGACAGAGAGATACACAGACAGACAGCAGGCTGACAGACGGACAGACAGTAGGCAGATAGACAGAAAGACAGACAGATCAAATTAACACGTTATGAGAAAGTATATTAAACCCCTCTCCGAATAGGCATATACACGATGCACAGAGTTTGTACCGAAATTCATTTTAATATTCTTTCATAAAACCACACAGGATATTGCATGCTATGCACTACAAAGTTCTGCGTACGCGAGTGAATGTCGACGTCTTTAACTTCAGATCTATTTCAGCATACACTGCCCCTGGCCATTGACAAACCCATGCTTTTGTACCAAGCACTCAAGTCAAAGTACCATAACAGCAATTATAGTATAATCACCCCTCAGCTAAGCTGTACTGGGAAGGATTACCGATAACGCTGTGCTGAAAAGAGCAAAAAACTGTACTGAACGCTGAGATTTGAATGGCTCGTCTTCTTAGTCAATGCACAGTAAGGATGCAGTAATAATATTATGCGACCAAGCTGTTACAGGCGGATTCGAACTGCAACGCTGAAGATTAAAATACTCTCTCTTATTGTGGGTAGGTTATTGGGTAGGTGGGCAGGACAGATTTGGGGCGGGGGGGGGTGAGGGCTTGGGGGAGGAGAGCTTGCAGGAGGAGAGAGGAACAGTCCACGTAATCTGGACAAAGCCGACAAGGCGACACTGACTGTGTAGAGAATCAATGCTCCAACAACATAAGTTCGACTGCCAATAATGAACAACTTCAAGACTTTCCTTGACAAATGTGAAGATATTTTGATACAACGCCAACAAAGAGAATATTATCTGGCAATAAACGTATTTTAAGTCGCTCTGGTTTCCAGACGGATTTGATTTCAATTCGACTTACAAGATTTCCTGACAAACAATACCCCGAGTGGCCTGGGGAAAATATCCTCAATTTTCAACGTGTCCTGCGCTTCAATCTCATATTTCATCTTCTCCTGGTTTTTTTGTCTGGCGATGGGATAATTCCATGAAAAGAGGGGTGAATATAATAAAAAGCCAAATGAGGTTCTTTATGCTCGCTTGTCGGCGGGGAAAGTGAAAAGGGGTAGGGGTAGGCTGAGGAAACACACTGAACTGATTTAGACACGGGATTCAGGTCAAGGTCGAGATTACTCTCCCGTCTCCATTTTACACAATCATCCCCTTCGAATGGGAAAGCTCTAACTGTCTTCCATCAACTTTTGAGAACTTGATGATTAAAGTTTCATGCTTAAATAGCTTTTACAGATGCGACTTATTTTTCTGTTTAGTAATCTACCTTCACATTGCACACCGAATCCGCTTGATACTTTGACACACAGTGGAGAAGGCCTGTAACCAGTAGAAGTTGTGTGTAGTGCGTAACTCAGTTCAGCCAAAAAGTGGAGATGGCACCTTGTCGTTCTAAGGGGACGCAATGGCTCCGTGAATTTCGCACCAGATTATCAACCACAACTTGAAAACAACGCACGTGGGATGCAGGGACTTAAACCAGCGTCCTAAGCCAAGGTCGCTGTTTGTGATATATTTTTCAAGGTAAAGTGTCTCAGTAAGGTTTGCACAGTCTATTCCTAATGTCGGTCTATGTGGCATCTCTAGAGTTCCTATCGCTTAGTGATCCAGACAGTCCTCACATTAATCTCCTCGCGAAATATCGCGCAGAATTTGTCATTCCTGAGATTTCTCAAGTACATGATGCAACACTATGCACTTCTTTAAAAAACAAAGATCTCATAATATTCTGTCGGTTGTCGTTAAGGGGGCATAGTGTTTTATATTGAAAGCTACAGCTGAACTCTGTATTTTCTCTGTTTGGCTTCGTAATTTGACCACGTTCCCCTAACACCATCTTGTCCGGTCACCATGCCTAAGTACGAGGCCATGATTGGTCAAATCGTCCACTGGAACACGATAACATTGGCCGACAACAACATGCGCTTTGGCGGGGCGTGTTCATTCATGACCATGCACGTGTCAGTCCCGATAAAGGGGAATGGGAAATGGCTGGCAACAATTCTTAAAGTGCTCAGAACGAGATAAAAGAAGGCGCAATTGCGGATAAGAAACTAATGAAGTTTAAGCTGCAGGGCGTCTAATCTTGGAGGGGCCCTGAAAAATTTTATGAAGGAGTGAATTTTGGATGTTGCATATTTTTGCTGGTTGCGAAGGGGTTTCATAGTAGTTCAAGCTTCAGAGTGACTAAAATAATGTAGGTCCACCACTGACAAAGTGCGTCTAATTACCATCATCATAATCGTCATATTCACAATCAGTCCTTTTCTGCCAACCAGCCGAATGTATGGACACTGCAACGAATTTTCAAATACGAAAACAGTTCTTCTGATTCAACTTCAGTGTTTGTATTCATGACATCTGCTTATCAGTTAGTTCTTACATTTCTGTCACAGAATGTACACCGGAGTTTTTTGGGTTGTTGTTTTTTTTTAGCTCTCCTCCTCTATGGTGTTAATTGATACTTTAAGCTCGTCACTTATCTGATTCATCGGGGCAAGTGGGGTGTCTAGTTAAGTTCTTCCGGTTACTATTTCCATTTTGCCTCCAAGCAATCCTCTTGATTAATTTACTTTTCAGCAAAGGATGCAGTCTCTCTCGCCCACAATAGTATTTTGTGCAGTGTCTGCAAACCTATCTCCAAAACAACTAGATCTAGTTGGCTCCCTGACTCGGGGAACACACAGAATGTGATTTTTAGATTTGAGTTTTGATCGCCAATGTGTAAATCGAGGCGCAGAACGAAATTTCCTGTCATACTTTTTAATTCTACTCGAAGAAAATGTGTCTTTTTTTCCGGTCTCAAAATGTCGTAACACTTTCTTCTGTTCAATTCCAACTCAGTTGTTGCTCAAGATCAACGAAAGTATTAAAAATAAAGTGAACTTCAAGACCTTTTATAATATACCAACATACACCTAGACGTCTTTCTATGCGCAATGTGATATTTTGTAGAATTTACGGCTCAGCGGTTAAAAAGCCTTTCACGATTACATGGGAGGTCTCACTTCCTTTATAATATGATGCTACAAACCACACCCAATAAACCAACTTTTAAAAAAAAAAGGGGGGGGGGGGAGGGGTACTCTTGGCTTCTACTCTTGGATGTATAAGAGTCCATTACGTATTTTGGATCATGGATAAGTTCAAGCGCTACATCAGTTTTACGACTGGATTTGACATCCGTGAGTTCACACACCTAAAAATAAATGCATAGTTGTTTTGTTTTTTTCGCTGAGTCCCGTCCATTTTAGCCAGAGTAATAGTTGCTAATTTACCATATTCGCATAATGTAACAATTTCCTGTCTTTTCGGCTCCAGTGACTTTTGTAATGAAGCATGGCTGTTAAAGCAAAGGTCCATGACCTGAGCTGGGAGGTCCTTAGAGAATACATGCAATTTCCTGGAAGAAAAAAAAAGTCCAAATAATAAAGAACTGACAAGGAAACAAACGTCAGTGCTTGCATTTTTTATACTCGTACAGCTTGGATGGTAAACATAGGGGACAGTTTGGTCTAGAGGCAACATGCTCGCCTCTCATGCCGAATGTTCCGGGTTCGATTCTCGGTCGGGCCGAGCATGCTGGAATGTTGGGGGGAAATTCCTATCCCTGATCTTACGGCAGGTAGGATCGAGCACCTAGTCTTCGCAGATGAGGACGAAAACGTTGCAGGACCCGTGTGCAAGTTGCGCACTTTTAAGATATCTTGGCAGCTGAAAGTCGAGAAGAGCAAGCCTAGCAAAGCCGGCTGCCTGGGCAAAAAATTTTTAATTAATCCCTACCATAAAAACAAGAACAGAAAAAATAAAAACAAAAAAAGTGAGGTGTAAATGCCAAGATCAGCGAATCTCCTGAAATAAAGACCTAAAACCAACGTAAGAAACTTAGCTTTGGCCAGCATAATGACTGGATTGTTCCTTGCACGTTTTACCAAAATGCCAAGCGAACCAAACAATTTATGTCCCTTGTTTTCTCAAGCTGTGATTCATCATTCCTTACCACTGTTCCATTTCCGCCTAGTAATGAAAACAATCATTTGAGTCAGGTTCTCGATTGTTTCGTTCACTGGTCCCGTTTTCTTTTATCCTAAGACAATCAGAACGAATGATAATATATTGTAAACTAAGCAAAATCTAAATGTCTTTGATTTCTGTTTTTAGCGTGAGGCTTCTCCGAATTCAAAACAACCGGCAGGAAGTGATGACGTCGTGGGCTCGTGAGTTTGGAAAATATGGCCAATTTGGGGGGATAAACTGGAATTTCAAATATTAAGAAACGTCCTTATTATTCAAATACGAAGATAACTTATATGTAAATTATTATGGAACGTGTGTTCACTATGCACAAGACCCAAGTCTTGTAAGATCTACTGGCTGAGGAGCTTATTCACTGAGTCATCCGTTTGCCCTGTAGGCTTGCCAAAACGAAAGATTAGGCCAAGCCTTTTTTTTTCTTTTTCTTATGGACATAGAAGATTGGGGAAGGGGGGGGGGGGAGCTGGTAAACAAAAGACCAACGGTTCTAAACCTTCCAACTGCCCCCCCCCCTTCAAGCCTCCCCCCAGCCCCGACACACACACACAATTTTTCATATTAATGTCTCATGGCTTTATGTACCATAATTATAATTCATGTTGAATTCTACAGACATAACAACACTACTAGGGCTGTGTTCGCGTCAAAGGGATTAAACCCACCGAGATTGAGGTGAACGCCGGCAGAAATTATTTCATGTAATCAGAATCTGCGATAGGGGAAATAAAAGCGACTCTGTATATTGACATTACGCAGAGAGTGTGTTATTTAACGGCCTTAAAGCCTTAGAATTATGTCTCCATGGAACCATCCACAAAGTGCCTACTGAAAGAGTGGGAGGGGGGGGGGGTGACAGGGCATGAAAAACATACGTACGGGAGGAGCTGGGGGAGCTTTTACGTGAGCGTTTATATTCTTTAAGGTGATGAATTAAAACGTTTGTTTGTTTTAATAATATGTAAAAATAATAACGCTAATAAAATCAGTTGAAATATTATAATTATCATAAAAATTACGTTTCTTATGAAACAATCAAATCCCCAAGCAGAATGCCGCTTGTTAAAGTTTTCGTACATCAAGTCCTTGCCATGGACACTCACCATTCTCATGACTGTAAAGTCCATACAGGAGGGGGCGAGGAGGGGGCCGGGGGTGTTCTCTGTTGTTGTTGTTGTTTTTTTTGTTGTTGAAAAAAAAAATATAATACCGTCCCTAAGCTGCCTTTGATGGATCTGTCTATCTGTGGCATCCGCCAGCAACAATGATCTACATAAATTATCTGCATCCAGTAAACAAACAAAATGATGGCACAGAGTAAACATAATGAATAATGCACATGAGGTTAATGACTGAGGCTCGTCCACTAAACACATTGCGAGAACGGGTAAACAGTATGAATTTTGCAAAGCCAGGTCATACCATGATGAGGTGTCAGACCAGAAACGGAAACTCTTGCATTGCAGCTTAAGTTGCAGTTCTTTAAATACCGAATTACGGGAATAGATGAATCGTGCTTATTCAAAGAAAATGTTAGCATACTGATCCAGCTAGATCTATAATACACAGATTGTGAAAACGAAGTTCGTGACTTGGTTTTTATTGTCGAAAGAGGTGATTACAGAATTATAACAGTGAATGAAAAGAAGCAAGTAAATAGAGTTGACATGACGTGGTGCTGAGTCTTGGTTTGGGTTTGGGTTTAACGGCAGCGCGTTGGCACGATGACGGCCAGCCATTTTGCGTCTTTCCCTGTTTTTGTTTTTTTTTTTGGGGGGGGGGTGGGGGGGGGGGTGCTGAAATGACGATGATTTTCCTCTTTTCATTTTGCCTTGTCTTCATGATATTTATCAAGCATACACAAAATATAACCTGCGTCCCAAAATGTACCAATCTGGCATCTGCTGATATTTGCAGATCCTATTATTACTAAGTATATTTCTTTCAGTTATTTCGTGGGATAAAGAGGAAATCTTTGTAGCCTTGCTCAGTTCAAATCTAGAAGTTCGAACTTTTTCCATCGTCACGACTGACAGAAGGTAGGTATCATGATACCAAAGGGCACTGTACATAGTGGTATTTTTTGGTGACATTGTCTTGTTTGATGACACAACGGCAACCCGTGAACATCACGAAAATGCCCTTGCCCTGTCGGGATCAGATAAAGTGAAGGGTCGTTGCAAACGTAGATCCTGAATTATGAAAGTCCATAAGAGAAGGGTCTCTTTTTTCCCTTCTATACAGAACTAGGGACTTATGATGCAGACTAGCTAACTGTAACTTTGGATTGCTGGTTGTCACTGTATTGCAGCATACAATATAAATTTAAACACATGAGCGAAATAATACTTTTTTGGGTTCAATTCTTATGTATTCATGTGAGTCTGCCGCTATAATAACAATCGTAATATCTTATAGGCATGCAAGCGGCTGCTTCCGTACATGCAACACTTGGATATTCCGAACAAACCCACTGAAAATATTGGATCGTGTACACTTCAAGTGTCATCATTTCCGTTGATGCTTCACGATACATATAGACTAGCTAGACCAGTGTTCCGGAAGCTGCACAGACGCCTTATTGGTGCCGCGTATATCTGAATGTTGCGCAAAAGTTTGACTGACGCGCATTAGTTTTGAATTTAAAATATTTTTGCTTTAAGCATGAATAGTTCCGCTTAGTGATTTGGAAACATTAGAGGGAACGTTGGTGTATTCCGAAACGATCAAAGGGCTTTTTAAAGTAGTCATCATTTCAGTTGATGCTTTTCGAAATTGTTATTCTACGAGGGGCAAAAGTTTCCACCTGAATATGAATGAATAGAGATAAAATCTTGAAACTTACTGTGGGTGCACATCAACTTCTTACTAGAGTGCATACTTTTTGGAAATTTTCGTTCCCTAATCTTTGGGATAGTGCACATCCACCTTATTAGCCAGATCTTACGTGTTCCCAAAATGAAAAGGCGGCTAAAAGGAACACATTTTTAAGGTGACGATGCAATGAAAGTAGCGATCATTGGTTTTCTGACAGAGAGGGGATCTTCTATTCGCAAGGTCTTCTCAAAGTCATCCATCGGTGGCAGAAGTGTGTAGCTGTGCAGAGCCACTATATAGAGAAAGACAAAGGTGAGTGCAAAGTTTCAACCCTAGATCTCCATTCATATTCAGGTGGAAACCTTTTGGTTTGCCCCTCGTGCACGGCCGTGTATTGTTTTTATCTGTGATGGACAGGTACAGTGATCTGTGTCTGGGTTTGTGTCTATTTACAAAAAGCTGATTGAAGGGCATTGCCATTATTCATGATGCTGTTCGTGGCATTCTACTGGATTTTTTTTTTATTCCCGAAGCATCCCGCCATGGTGGGTCATAAATAGTGGATGTTTTCCTGCCAGACGCAATTAATTTCCTTTTGTATGCGTGTAATGTGTTCCCGATCCATTTTGGTCGATTAATGTGGCCATAACCCAGCCAAAATCGCAAGATTCAACTTTGAACAACTGGAAAAATGAGTTTATTCTAAATATCCCCCATTCGAAAGTATTGAGACTGTTAAAGACCGAGATGCTAAGTTTACCTTTGAAAAATTAAGTGTTTACTTGATCGTCAGCGCAGCTCAGCTGTGCCCGCTTATCGAACAAACAAACAAACAAAAAAGCCTGGATTTATATTGTTTGGGATCGTTCGTGAGTCGATATTGCAGCAATATTACCTAAGCCTGACTGATTCACCTCGAAAGAGCGCCTTGAGAAAAATAGTAAAAAAGATTGCAGCTGTCAAAAGCATTAAATTGAATGCAGAGAAGTTAATATTTGGAGTTGATGGATAGAGTCATTTTTTTAACAATCGGGAATTTTAATATTTACATTACGTTATGCTCTCCCTGGATCTTCCAACTCCTGTTTTCCCGCTACTGATTGAACCTGTTGTTTTATGCCGCAACTCCATGGCTCAGTTACAGCAATAATGCTCAAATTTCACGTTTTTGTTATATTTATTCATCTCCCCCTTTCTTAACTTGAACCGGTACATAATTAATGCATCTGGTAATATATATATTTGCCAACACTTGCGAGAGAATCTTGCAAAACGTTTTGAACCGAGGAAATGCCGATGGATGAATTTTTTTTTTTTTTTTAACGAAACACCGACAGGGAGAACTGCAAAAATGTTAACACTAATACCGCATGGTACAAAAAGTAAGGCTGAACTTTGAAAGTTGCTCTCGCCGAGCATAATAAAAATGAAGTATGTACCCAAATTAACATCGCAAACTATATAATAATTATTACATTAAGGTGAATTTAGATGAAAGCCACATGCTTCTAGATTTTTCGAGTTCTCGGCCTAAGTTTTGCAGTCCGCTCCTATTAATATTAACTAATGAGGCTCCCGTGCGTTGCCCCGGATAAACTTGTTTCCTCTCTCTCTCTCTCTCTCTCTCTCTCTCTCTCTCTCTCTCTCTCTCTCTCTCTCTCACACACACACACACACACACACACATACACTCTCTCTCTCTCTCTCTCTCTCTCTCTCTCTCACTCTCACTCTCTCTCTCTCTCTCTCTCCTCTCCTCCTCCTCCTCCTCCTCCTCCTCTCTTCCTCCGAACAAGAACAACAACACCACATACCTTTGGCATATGTTAATGTGAAATCGCACACCATACTTTAATACTACTAATATAAGCTCCTTGGCTGTATGCCTTATTATAACGTCCATATTCAAATGCCTAGACATTAATATGCCGTAGCTTACTCTGTCTCTCTCTGCCCCTTCTCCCCACTCTTACCCCCGTCTCTCTCTCGCCCATTCTCTATCCTCCACCCCTCTCTCTGTCTCTGGTAGATTCTATAAAGCCAGATCTCCCCGTATTCTCCTAACAGTTAGCTGAAGATCAAAAAATTTTTAAACTGTTACAATTTTCAGATAATATTGCCATATTTATCTCTTGAATTACCCGGCATGCAAACCATTCGTGTAATCGCAATATTATGTGAGAGATCATGCCAGGATCATTAAGTCAATAAAATGCACCAAAATGCGACACTGCATCAGATCTGAAGTTTGTCAGATGATATTTTCTACCAGATCCCGACCATCTGGATCTTTCGCAAGAGGGTGGCTTGTTTTATGTTGATACACATGGGCCAGACGTTTTTTTTTGTTGTTGTTCCCTCAAAGCAGATCCAAATAATAAACAGCCACAAATGAACCGAAGCTCGCGTTTTTTAAAATACTTTTGCAACATATGGAAACACAAATATCTACAAAAAGATCCTGTTCAAGAAAGTACTTGTATCTGGAAAGTTTCCCACGTCCTGCAGTATGCTTCAGAGCTCATGTCGTCGACATGGCGCCAGGCCATTCCTTTCTTGGCTCTGAAAATTTAATTGTACTGAAATTGAATACGTGTCAAACGCAGTCTCTCATGCGCATTGGTGCGCTCCGGTTCCGTTTCCTATAATGTAATATGTGCACCAAATCGAAGAGCCATGAAGAGCAGACACATTCACAGACTAATAAATTAACCAGACAGGATGACCCCATTGTGTGACGTCACAAAACAGCGACAGGTCATGAACTAGGCGACCTTACTAACAGTCCAGGTAACCGAAATCTAGGTCAATTCATTGGAGGCCCAAGACACTGATGCCCTGTTACGTAACTTGATATGGCTGGCAATATCGAGTACGAGGATGCCAGATACCGTTTATTCACTGGTACTACAGTTTACTAATGCCAAAGAGAATGGTATCGAGACAAGGATACTTAGGTACGCTACATTTACACATCCTGTCACCTTGTCATTACTGTTTTGCTGGGACTTTTAAATGTGGCTTAGAATGTGTTCTACCATTGTGTTTTGAATTTTGTTGGATTAACTGTTCATTTTGTGATCAGGAACAATCATAACATATATATAGTTCCAGACATTGTTTCATCACATCTTACTGGATTAGCATATATTTTTGGTGGCAGCAAACATGGTGAGGAAGTGTTCTGTTTTTGGATGTAAGACAGGGTACAGAAATCAACCTACCGACGAGAAAATTCCTGTGTACAGGTTTCCTAAGGATGCAGACAAACGTCGTGTCTGGATTAACAGCTTACCTAATCAACTCAAAACAGAAGAAGTTACTGACTACATGGGTGTTTGTGCACTGCACTGGCCAAAGGATACTCCAATGGTACGCCAGCATGGAAGATATCATGTTCCTGCACTTCCTCCGTCAATTTTTCCAAATGTACCCCCTTCGTGTGTTCCCAGTACATCAAAGAGTACTTCTCGTCCCACAAAAATGTCCACACAAAAGGCTCGTGTAGTTGATATAGATGAAATGCCACAATTTCAAGAACTGGATGTGTTCAAGACAGATACCTTTCATGACATGTTTTCTACAAAGTTGAATAGCCTAGATGCAGGGTTGCTGGCGACAGACGTAGAATCAAAATTGTATATTTTCATTAGTCGTCAGAGGACTGGACCGATTCCAAAGTTTTCAATTTACTTTGAAGTTTGTCATGACTCCAATGTTCCATTTCTAAAATGTGAATACTATCACTGTCTAAGAAGAATCCATCATCCGTTCATTAAAGACATAAACTGCTGGAGCCAACTTGATGAACTGCTACGCTTTGTTATGGCCGAGAATGAACCAACAGATAAGAAAATGGACTTTCTCGTGCGACAAATGGCACTACATAATTGTCCCAAAAATGCACGTATATGCTCAGTTGAGGATTTGCTTCTGGCGTTTTCCTGGTATGCAAGGTCCGGGTCTCTTTATTCACATAAGAGAGATTACTTGCAGTTGCCATCGATTTCAACCCTTAAGAAGATCACCAGTATGGCAAAGAACACAACAGATGAAAGCTTGTTTGCCTCTTTTTTCAAAGGCAGTACTGAGAGAAGCAAATACTGCATCCTCATTATTGATGAAATATACATCAAAGCGTCCATTTCATACCGAGGTGGAACAATTTACGGCTATGCACTTGACTCTCCAGGGCAAAAGGCAACAACTCTCTTATGCATGATGGTGAAGTGCTTTTTTGGATCCAAAAGTTTTGTTGCTAAACTTCTTCCCTGTCGTGCTCTCAATGCACAGTTTCAGTTCGACCAAGTTACCAGTCTGATATTGAGCCTCGAAGCTTGTGGTGCGAAAGTCCTTGCTATTATCAACGACAACAATAGGATGAATCAATCGTTTTTTAAAATGTTCCCGAAGACAGACCCTCAGACACCTTGGATCACAAAATCTCCATCAGACAGCTCCAATCCACTCTTTTTATTGTACGATCCTGTCCATCTTATGAAAAACATCCGTAACAACTGGGTAACGGAAAAAACCAAAACACTCGACTTTTACCCCACGGATTCAAGTGAGCCCAAATCAGCACGGTGGTCAGATCTCCAGGACCTTCATAATCACGAGGCTATGACACTTGTAAAACTCTCAAGTCTCACAAAAGCTTCACTTAACCCCAGCAATATTGAAAAACAAAAAGTGTCTCTTGTCCTAAACGTATTTTCTGAAAGAACCAGTTCTGCTCTGAAATCATCTAGTGTCGCACCATTATCATGGAAGGACACAGCATTATTCATTGATGAAGTGTTGCAGCTGTGGAAAGTTTTCAACACCAAAACTCCAGTTCAGAGCATACACTTAAGGGATCCAGACAGAGCTGTGGTTGATTTGTCTGAAGAAGGAAATCGACAACTGAAAACGCTCCATGTTTGGGCCAACCACGCATTACAAATGAAACCATCCACAAACCCAAGAATGAAATCCCTCACAACTGACACAGCAGATGCTATCTTCTGGACCTGCAAGTGCCTCACTGACATCTGTCAATTCTTGTTGACAACGGAATCAGATGTTCATCACCAATATGTACCAATTGGTTTCTTTCAACAAGACGACATTGAGAAGCATTTTGCTCATTTTCGTATGTCGGCAGGATCCAACTACTACATCACCGCTCAGGATGTTGCACACACCCATGCCATAGACAAAACCAAGTTGATGTTGGAGCATGACCCAGAGATTGACTACTCCAAGTCAAGTCACATGTGCAGTTTATGCGACAATGAACTGACAGATGAGGAACTGTTGATCGTCGACGACATCCCAGTAGCAGCCAGTAGCCTGTCAGTTGATGAGAGGATGTCTCTCTTTTACATCGGGGGCTACATTGCTTCAAAACATAGCGAGTTGCGGGGAGATTTGGTATGTGTTCCCCAAGAAGTCAGATCTTTTACAGAATCACTTGACCGAGGGGGTCTGAGTTACCCATCAGAAAGTCTGTATCAACTCTTGATATATACCTATGTATTTTTTACTCAAAACTCGAAGGCCAGTTGTAGGGAAAGACTCAAGAATATTTTCAGTGAATTTCCCGCTTTGTTTCATCTGGACATCAGTATGTGTACCACCTCATTATACAGGATTGTGAACATTTTAATGAAACGGTTCTGCTGTCAAGAGGAGGCTGACAGTTCAGTGCAACAACAACGCAGAAAGGTGGCAAAATTGTCGTCGAAGTGAGTGAGCTCACTAGCAGCAATATCTTCAGCACTTGGTGAGTTGAAATATCTGAAGACAATAATATTATGCACCTTTTTGACTGAGCAAAAACATTTTAATGAACATCTGATCCTCTAATGCCAGTGCCTCCGACTTAATGTACAATTACATAAAATATCATGTGTTCAACCAGGTGTAAAATAGTCATTTTGATATTTGTACTGTATTTTCTCTTAGCCATCCATAATAATTATTATGCTTTTTTTCTACCAACCTATCTAGATTTCTTCATCATAGAGATAACAAAATAAATATTATGGACTGTGAAATACAATCGTATCGCTCTCCAGCTTCTACTCCGCCTTTCTCTCTCACATCACGTCAGTGTTAATATTATGATCCATTAGGCCTCCGTCATTCATCCGCCTCTATGATGCAAAACAAAATGATAAGCAACAACTAGAACTCTGAAGTTTTGCAGTTGTGACAGAGAAGTAAAGATAAACATAAAGAAAATTATACTGAAATAGATTCACATTCCATAATATGAACAATCTTTCGTTTTAGACCCACGCACACCGTAGCATTTTGGTAACTGAGAAGTCACTAGGCTGGGCCTCCAATGAACCTGGCCTACTTTCCGGCTGGCTGGCCTGTATATCAGGCCGTCTAGGTCATGAACCATCTGCCATGTTAGGTTTAAGGTAGCGACCGACACTTCAGCATAGCTACAATTTTTAATGATACCATTTTGACACGCCTACTGAACGCGGAAGTTTGGTTCCGCACCAAGAAATTAATACATGTACAACCAATCTTGACAAATAAAAAGAAATTTCTACTGCAGATAGAACTAGAATCGGAATTTCCCGAGTGGCGGCCATGTTGGTAATACAGTCGCCGCTCAGG
Organism: Onchidella celtica; assembly: GCA_963931925.1. NCBI lineage: Eukaryota > Metazoa > Mollusca > Gastropoda > Systellommatophora > Onchidiidae > Onchidella > Onchidella celtica. The sequence goes on along the minus strand of OZ007570.1, from coordinate 17,100,286 downwards.
AAATTCCGTAAAAAACGACACAGCCTGAAGCTCGTGTTTCCAGTCTGGTTAATTTATTTGTCTGTGCATCTGACCAAGAAAAATTTAAACTGTAAAGTTAAACTACTGATTCTGATTTACATATTTCCCGTTTTCAAGTCAGTTCGAGTTATTCTAATATGCTTATTTCAGACACTTATGAAATTCTAAGTACATTTTGTACTATGTAAATTATTTAAAACCAGTTCTCATCCTGGTTGTCAGGAATTTAACTGATTCATTCCAAACTAGTTTCTCTCAGAGAACAAGAGTTCTCATACTGCCTTCTTTGAAAGACGGTGATCAGTTATATAGATACCAGTGATGCCAGAGTGTAGGAGGTATGAAAAAAATATGGTTAAATGCCAAATAGTGGGCATTTCAACAAAGTTTATTATTTGAAATGTGCATTTTTCTGATGAACCGCTCACAGCGGTTTACGGCTGCTATATCTGTTGCAAATTTATACCTGGCATAAGAAATATCATAAAAAGGTTTCCGGTTCAATAATACGAAGTATACTCAGTAACATATAATTTATACTCAAGCTCATGGCATTTTACATTAGATGCATATTTTTGTGTTAAAAATGTTGAGTTTGGGTGTTTTTTTGTTTTTTTTTTACATGGCTCCATTCTAAAGTTTTAGTAAATGAATCTAAATTTAGGGTCATTCTGATCTTAGCCTTTATTTCAGTATGACGGCATAGCGCCATTGAGCTATTACAATGCTGCTTAGTAGAGAATCGGACCCTTAAACCGTTGCCAAGGAAATATACAGCCTCACAATACGGACACTGTACCTTGTTGTCTCCCCAGTGACTTTTCAAATAGATTTATCCGCAAACCTGACCCATAAAAACCTAGCTTATTCCACTACTTTTCATCTCAGAAAGCTTCGTGGCCCCTGCATCAGGCCTTTTTTTTTATATTGTTGTTGTTGTTGTTGTTGTTGTTGTTTTCAGAAACTGAGAACATGACCTCCAACTTACCAAATTATTCATATAAGATTATACAAATCTATTATCCTCGTTGGGTCTATGTCTGGAACATCCAGAAATCAAAACTGTAAACAAATTGAAATAAATCGTCTTTATTACAGAGCTGATCGGCTTTCTCGGGGAAAACAAAGAAAGCCATTACAGATGAAACGTCGAACTTTCCCATTAAGAACCTCGTTTAATGAATAATTATGATTATCCAAACTTAATTTGTTTTGAGCACTTTTTCCTGATTTGCTGAGAGCGAAGAGGTGGCATGGCGCTGTTGAGACTATACTCTGTTCTCTGGGTAGTAGTGAAATCAGACGTTTGGGTTAGGAGAGGATATTTTGGGGGACCATTTCAATTTCATTGAAAAGGTTAAGGGCATGGGACAAAATGTCAGGTTTCTAAAAATGTACAAAACCTTATCAAAATGTATCCAAACAAAGCTAAAAGATACCAATTCAAAAAAGAAAAGGGTGTCTTCACGAATATAATTATAACCATCTTAATGAGAGAGCACCCATGAAAACAACCCAATCTGAAAGAATAGCCGGCTTGAAAAAAAAAAAAAACGTTCACACTTTAACCTTTTCACTTTTATGTTCACTGCGGAAGAAAATGTGCCTGTGTCCAATATAGACAGCCAATAACATTATACTGGACCAAAAAAGGAACCAAATTGACATACTGTTTTGTTTTGTTTTTTTAAAGTTTGGTGTCTTCACACACCCTGCTTGACAGCGGAACCTCCTGGTGTATTCGAGTGCAATGCAATTGGGAGTAAGAGGAACGCCCGATTAAGGTGAGCCACAGCCAAGTTCTGCCCTGGGACCACAGAACTCCGTACATACATTAAGAGATTACTACAATTTTACAATACTTGCGTCTATATCTCAGAAATAACGCCTAATGATATTTAATATGTTGAATAGTATAGTATGTGACGTTCAAAATGCTTAATTGCCATGGATAACCGACAGAACTAGACCAGTCAAGCACTATTTTCACTTGACAATAAAAGCCGGTAATTTAGTTCGAGCTTGCTATGCACGTACAGTGTTCTGTCATACTATAGAGAGTTCAATAATTGTCTCCCATTATTGTGCCACCGATTATTATCTGCACGTTCACACACTGACTCATCGCTGTGACAATGAGTTGATGGGAGAATTCGGCTGTTCGCACAAAGGATTGTATTCGAAGCACTCGCTATGCGTGGCAGATTGTTGATATTGTTAGTGCTGTTTTTACATCGTTTTATTGATGTTATATTGACTGTTGCTAAGCTGACACCCCGCCTGACTTGGGGAAATAGGCTGACGGAGAGATGAGCACCACAGAAATCATTAAAAAGGTAATAGCAAACTGACAATATAGGTTTATACCCGATATTAAAACACATCAGTGAGACGTAAAGGCGTGGTCGAGATCTTTGTTTCTCCAGTATCTCAGCATAGTACTGTTGGCCTTGTGGCATATGAAGGCAAAGACATTGGGACCAACGCACTTACCTTTTAAAAAAAAGGAGGAGGGTAAAAATGAAAGGAACTGAGGAAAAGGATAAAGAAAGGCGACAAAGAATCATTAAGAAAGAAGCAGAACATCCCCATTAGGAAGGAAACTACAAACACTTAATAACTACGGATCTCAGCTTAGACAATTATTTCTAATTTGTTTTCAGCGGTCGATAGCCGACACCGGCGGGTAAATTATTCACTTTAATCTTCCAAATTAAGCCCGTCCATTCGGGAAGAATCACTAACTCAGGCGTCGAGAGGTCAGGACCTAAACTGGCTGAATTCAATGCCAAGCGATGGGTCATGCAGAAACTGTGGCACGGAAGAAAAAGTGTTTATTTTCAACAAACACGGGGATAGCTTTACTGTCATCACTAGGGTATTTGATTACTTCCAGAGGTACAGATTATAAAGATATGAAAAATATTCTTGTACACTAGGTCAGTCATACTAGAAAATAACTATACTAAACAGACCTCTTCCTCAATGATGTTGCTTACGTAGGGAAAGAGTTTAGAGCCTTAGACAAGTTATTAATTATTTATAACTTATAACAACTATAAATCAAGCCTTTCTTATCCCTTATAACAGACATGATTACTCCAAGTAAACTACACTGAATTAAGCACTTATTACTCAAAATTAACCTCTTTACAAATATTACAACTAGACAGGCTGAGAAACTTAGCATGAAACAATAATGACTCAGTAACGAAATGTACGAGCAAAACGTTACCGAATTTCAAGAAAATCTGTTCGAAAAAATCATGCCAGAAAGACGTACATGTGTGAGACTATAATTGGGGACAAAAAAGAACTTTGGTCGATCTTTGGGATTCCAAACCACATGGGCGGATTTGTCACAGGGAACACCAAATCCCACTTGTAAACATCCGTTTCCTTCCCTGACATTCTGTTTAAAATGAATGTTTGTACTAGTGCCACATATAATGGCGGGTGTTTCCACCCGATACAAAAGCTGGCACGCAAACTCCATACTGTCTTGACTCCAGTTATATCTCAAGATGTTCGGTGTGGTCAACTTTATAATACTGTCATATACTTTTATGATTGCGGGAAATTGTCAACTTAGTACTGGGGCGAGACATTTTATATTGAAAATGGTACTTGTGATCTACGGAAGGCGCATTTTTCTCTTGACAATTCCTTTTACCGTCTTATGACCAGAGATGAGTGGAATTTTGTTTCTGTAAGTCGCTGGTTATAGTTACATTATACTCACTTCGCCAGAATGGTAAAATGAGCTCGTTTTTCTTTTTTAATCGGTATTAAAACATAGCAGTGTTTTCTTTCCCCCAGCATATCATCTGCGTCAGCATCACATTCAAAATAATACCAACAGTTTATAAAAATAATATCGCAAAGTCCAGCCCTCGGAAGATATCATTCTGAGTCCCTGGGGAATTTTTCTAAGACGGCCGTGGTGGGAGTGTTTTTAAAAAGGTCAGCTTTCGTAACTGCTGTGTACCGTCTTTATTCCCAGAATAATGCTCCCCAAAACAAATCTTAACTCACTTGCAGTTTCAGGTACCAAATTTTGTACATTTGGGAAGGCAGTATGAGATAAAGGTACAAGACACCTGTACAGCATAGAAACCCTTACATAATACGCAACAAGCCAAGTGTTTGTACTGTTTGAGCTCCTCATCAGAGGAACCACAATCAGGCATGTATGTTCGTAGTAGATGTTGTTTGGGGTGAGTTATATTTTACAGCACAAGCCATTGCTGAGCAGTGAACATGAACCATTATTAATCACCTTTCTCTATTTGGCTTTGTAATTAGCCCACTCGCCCCTGACACCATCCATACTCATATTAAAACAAGCCGAATGAATCAGTGCGTGAAATCAGAAGATCAAAAGATTTGCGACATCCTCCACCCTGGCTCTTTCTTTTTCCAAGCTAAATTTAATGACACTGTCGTGTCACGTCCCAGAGTGCGCCTGGCCGGAAGCTGGCCGGAGGAAGAAAGACAGAAGAGCGTCTGCCCAGCCAGCTCCCAAGGGATGCAATTACAAAAGGATTATTGGTGACCCCGGAGCCAAAACAGAAGCGGCCCAGGTTCGGGTGATTGATACTAGAGTCACAGAGGTGGTGCGTAATTCACAACTCACCACAGAGAGGTCCATTTTCCTGACAAAGGGGAAACAAATGAAACTTGATTACAATTGCACAAAACAAGACCAAAAAGAAGGAATACAGTTCTCTCCCCGTCTCTTCAACAACACAAATGAAGGGGGGAAAGTGTCGACGAGAGATAAAATGACAGGAGAATTCAATTTTCTTTTTTATTTTGTCAACTCCTGTGTTTATCTGTAACACTGGTGTGTGCTTTTATGGAGGTCCATTGTCGATGTCTGAAAACTGAGAGTGATCTTCAGGTCCTCCAAAAGAGGACGTGGCATGAACTATAAACACAGCCTGCATGTAGGGTCTTTCACATATTGTCATAATCGGGTACCCGTTCTCAAGAAATGGAACGAACCAGAACCGGTACACTAACTGTATTATGAAGATGACAAGCTTCTTGCTAATAGTTTTAGGTATATGTTTATTGCCACACCGTTTTGGATTCGACGGTGTAGACAGTTTTAATTTCTTTCTTTTTCGTGGGGTGCATTTTATTGACATCATTTATTACGTATTCTAATTCCCTCCTGGATATTTCACACTACTAAAAATGCTCTGTAAATCAGCATTATTATTATAATGTCCCCCAGTCATTACATCTTGTTACACATTAAAATACATTTAAATGTGTCTTCCCTTTCCCCATGCGTTATATTGTATCCTTTCTGTATTGTTTCGTAGCCTACCCGAGGCTTTGCTACATGGTCGTTGCTTCAAGCCTTGCTGAGACACCACAGATTCTCTGAGGCTTTTATAATATTTCATCAGATTTCACAGTTATATCCCGTAGCACATTGATCTATACTTAGAAACTAAGCAGTTTTCAAAGTTTTTGTATGCTAATCGAAAACACTGAATTTAAACACAAGCAAAAAGTGCTAAAGTGCATTGCGCAAAACATTAAATAATCGTTAAAATTTGAAGACACCTAAAGACTTAGCCCTCGTTTCCTTAAAACTCACAGATCCATGTATAAAAATCGCCCATAATGAAAGAAACATTTAAAATTATGATATTATCAACAATAACAAAAACTGCAAGGAACATCTTGACATCAAGCAATATTGCTCAGAAGCCATTATCTTCAAACCGCCAACTCAGGGTACGCACAACCGCAGCATACGAAGGAAGACTCCAGCTGATGATGCTATGTGTAAGTTTCACACTTAAAACTAGCCACTTTAACAGAGTGCAAATAGATATGAAGTTGCGTTTAATGAATAAAACAACTACGAAGAAAATGAATTTACAGAGAGGAGGCCTGATTTTCAGAGCTCTCAACATGTTTCGTCTGGAAGAAAATGAAAACTAATTCAGGATTCAGTAGCAGTTTGAGGGTGGATCTAATGTGCTTATTCAAATGATTTATGCATTTGCCACGAATGGCGTCGCGTACGTTTAACTGAAGAATTGCCGTAACTTAGGATATAAAAGTTTGAGCCCTTTCGAAATCGGTGCATTTCGCATTTGTAGGATGGTGGTTCTCTGCCAACATCTTCATAACGGTTTTACTAAACAGCTGACATCTTTTCTAGTGAGTTTTGTATCGAGAATTCAGAGCGAGCGGCCAACAAAGTCGCAGTTTTTGTATTGAATCTTTATAGAAAAAAATAATAACAATCCAGTGAATGCATAATTATACAGCAACCCAGTGCAGAATGAAGCGAAACAAAAGAGGGCCAAAGTGTGAAAATAAACAAACTGGGTGAGATCTTTGTACTGAAGTCAAAATTTTGAAAAATGAACTTCAATTTGCATTCTTGGCTCGGTTCTCTCATTTGCATACATGGAAAGTTAAATTTTACATAAGTTAACTTACACTACAATCCTCATCTCTCTCACATTTTGGTAACTGTCCTGAATAAATACGGCGTGGCGTCACTGGGGGGGGGGGGGGGGGGGGGGGGGGGGGAGGGGGGGTGCATCGTGACTTCCATACGGCGTTAAAATATTACGTTTCTTAAAAAGAAGGTACATTATAAATCATCGATATAAAATTTCTCTCACTTTTATCCATCCATTTAGCTTTTATCCATCAAAATGTCTTTCCTATGGACTTCACATATTTCCTGCTCCACGCACCCCTACCCCCACCCCCTTCCCCCCCCCCCTCGGTTTTGACACCCCCACCTCCCGAATTTCTCTCAAACTCAACAAACTCACCTAAGTAATTTAAATATTATTTAAACTGGCATTCATTTTTAGTCGTGGAGAAAAAGAAATGAACTATATACATTTCCAATTCAATGTTAGCTAACGAACAAGAAAAACAAAAACAAACAAAAAAAAATTGGCGAATTTCTGAATGATGTAATTGAATTTTCTGACATAATCTGAATAAAGCCAGTTACAGCTGTGCCCAAATCTGTGTAAACGCTTAACCCTCAGTCTAGTGGAGTCTGAGTCCGACTTAACAAGTGGTGGAAAGAGGCGTTAAAAACTGGACCACAGACTGAAGTGTTTGCTCGCGTTATAACCATTAAATACGAAGTGCCTGTGGTGAAAAACTGTCAAGTTCTATACGGCCTACAGATGGGAGGACTCTCGTGGTTTGCTCTTAAATAAATATCCCCTCCTGCTCTTAAAGATCAAGGTACTTCTTCAAACTGAAGAAAGCGTGTCTGTAGTGTCTGTTTGGCATGTTATTTTAACTCGCGTCCTACAGTAGTGTCGGGCAGGTATAAGAGATGTTAAAAAGCTAACTTTGACGGTTTGTGTTAGCTCGTCCACATGTTGGTGGTGTGTTTAGTCAAGGCAAAGTCTGATGGACGAACCTGCAGTTTTCTAGCCACGTTTTTGTCTGTTGTGCAAGAGAGGCATTCTATTAAGTCACACTTAGCTGACGGTGGCATGAGAGGAAAAAGCTCGTTTAAGCAAAGAGTAAGCAAATTTCAAAAGACAGAAGACCCGGAAACAGAGATCCACTTTGAAGGAAAAAAAAACAACAAAAAATCGTATCCTAGGAGGCAAGTCATCATGATTCCGTTTGGAAGATACGTAGGCTAACTGGAATAATGACAAGTGAGAGATAGAAAGAAAGAGAGAGAGAGAAAAGAGAGAAAGCGAGATTGGTGAGACACCACGGGAAATGGAAATGGAGGGTGAAATGAAAAGCTAATAGGCTTACCAGTGGAGCACTTGACCGTGGCGACAGAACGGGTAAGTTTGAAAGTGCAGCAGAGGGCAAAGGCGCGGGGGGCGGGGGGGGGGGAGAGGAAGTGAGAGAGAAAGTAGCCAAGGGGATATAATATGGAACTAGAGAGAGAACGAAAGAGGGAGAGAGAGAGAGATAAAAAAAAAAAAAAGAGAAGAAGAATGACCAAGAAAGAGAGAGAACAGAGAGAGCGAGAGGGAGAGGGAGAAGGAGACGGAGAAAAAAAAAAGCAAGGAGAGAGAGAGAGAGAGAGAAAGAGCGGGGGGGGGGGGTAGAAAGAAAGCAAGAAAGAAGGAGATGGAAGGAAAGACGGCAGACAGAATACAGAAAAGGAAGGAGATAGAATGAGACAGAGCAAAAATAGAGAGTGGGGGTGGTACGAATGGTATTTGATAAGCCTATGCAAAGAGGTTACAGAAACTGGAACATTGTAGCAAGCAAATACATAGTTGCATAATAAATAGATGACAATAACATACTGTCCATTTCCTGCAACACCACTCCCCCCCCCCCCCCCCCAACTGCGTTTTCCGGAGGGAAATTCCCCGATTCGCCCTTGAGTAAGTGCTATCATAAGCAGACTTCCGCTGGCCTCTGGGCCCCAGGGGAACGTCCTACTTCCGATTTTTCTGCGCCGTGTAACTTCATTTTGCACTCACTTAATTTACTACTGTTCTCTTCGGGGACCGTAATCTTTTCCGTCCGTCATTTTCTGGGTGGGTCATTTTCCGGGTGGATCATTTTTCCCGGTGGGTCATTTTGTGGAACGGTCATCCTCCTCTCTCCGACATGTCCAAATGAAGGATGTCCAACGCAGTAAAGTGACTGGCATTCGCCATATTTGGAAACGTAAACATTCATGAAAAATTATAGGCTATTATTGTGAGAATTGTGTCTATACTGTCTTTTTCACGCACAGCATTAACACTGCCACCTCAAATCCATGGTTTTATGATAGTAACGACATCAAAACAGAAAATGAACTTTCCTCTGTGAGCCCGTTAGTCCAATTGCCTGTTACAAAAAGCGAACAAACGAATCCGTGATAAATCAAATGAACTTGCAAGAGCAAGATGTACATCTTCGGGCGGTATGTTACAGTTTTGACACAAGTGACCATTTTACCCAGTTAAATTACCAAAGGAGACTATGAAGTGCACATACATATCGAATGCGTACTATGAGCATCGTGTCAATCGAAAATTTTCGATCTTTTGTTTTTTAAACAAAACAGACCAGCAATGAATAATCTCCATTTTGGAACTGGTCTCATCTATTATATATTTCAGTAACTTGCAACCTTTGGCATGACTAACTGACCAAACTATACACTCTTCAGGCCTTAAAGTTGGCAGGACGGTGGCAATTGAGATAAGGAAGATGATGGCTATAATTAAAAGTTGTTTACTTCAAGCATGTATTTTAAACAAATAACAATGTTTATTGCTATGTAACATCTGTATTTTTGCATGTTTGTTTCGTAATATTATAGTACCGTGCATGTCATAAAAAGTAACCGTATCAAGCGTTTAGTTTGGTGTGTAGTGTTCTGGTGCGTATGAGTTCTGAAGCAAGACTGTAGTTTATTACTTTTATTATACTAGAGAGAGGGGGGGGGGGGGAATCACATGACTGTTTATTCTGGGCAATGCCCAGTAGCTCATCTAGTTATTGTATGTTGATAAATGGTGGAGATATCGACACTTTTATGATTCCATCCATATTACATTTTGAGGAGGAACAGCGTGTATTTCGCGCTGCATGGCACGAGGCTAACTAACGCTAATATGAATTTGTGGTTACTAATCCTTTGAAATTTCATCTGAGAAATACAACCACGTCTTACAGCTCACCTACATTACTCAACATGTAATTAAATAGGACCAATCAACTTTTACTTTACGATTTAAAAAATGAAAATGTGAAATTTTCGGTGATCGAATGTCGCCACTAAGCGTACCTACCATAATAAATACCAAGTATTTTGATCAGTATCAAACTTTATTTTGAAAAGGTTCAGAAAAAAATATGCCGTCAAAGAAAATGAGAAAATTACCAACACAAGCCGAAAAGATGCAGCACCTCATAATAATAAAAGTCAGAATATCTTTCGCCTTTGCCACATGTACTAACCAAAAGAGATTATTTTGAAAATGGAGAACGCCTTACGAGTTATCGTAAAAGCGCCACTGCAGTGAAAATAAAATAGAAAATAGCAATTCGCTGTTGGTTTCAAAGTTGTACGCCACCGTACAGATCCCCGTGTACATGTAATCCTTTTCTGCCTTGTCAAGGGTCTGGATCTAACAGTACAACTATTTGAAATCTTAAGCGTTGCTAACCAGCGAGGAAATTGCAATTAAACCTAGACGACCCTCTTCACACAACAACAACAACAACAACAACACTGAAATACAGTCTGTTTTTTTTTCTTCATACAATACAAGTCTTTAAATTGTACAGTATCTGTCTTATGTATATAAAAGCATAATTATCCTTCCCTCCCCCCTGCCCCGCTCCCGGCTTTGGCCAGGATGCCTGCTTGCACCCCCTCCCTTTCCCTCTCTATCCCTCCACCCACCCCCCCCCTCCGGGGTCTCTCCCAACACATTCTATAAAATTAGATCTGCCCATATCTTATTGTCTCCCATGCCGCATTAGTGTATTATTTATATTTACACAGGCTATTGCTGTCGTTTGGGTAAATCACACCGAATCGTAGGTTAATGAATGGCTGTCAACTATTCATAGCATAGTAAAACAAAAAATATATATATATGGAAGTGCATAGGTAGGGAAGATATCCCCCACCTATACGCTTTGCACAGGTAGGGAAGACATTCCCTACCTATTCACCTTGCATAGGTAGGGAAGATATCCCCTGCCTATTCACTTTGCATAGGTAAGGAAGATATCCCCAGCCTATGCAATCCCTATGTGCAAAGTGCATGCAGAGAAGATATTTCTTGACTCTTCACTTAACTTAGGCAAGGACAATATTTTAGTCTCTGCATATTTTTTAGGTCGGGAAGATATTTCTTGTGTATTAAGTCTACTTTGCTTAGGCAGGGAAGATATTCCTTTCTTTCTGTGCTTTGCTTGCTCTGTTTGCGATAGCTATGAAACATTACAATTATAGGTAATGATCATGTATCACACTCATCATCCGGCGGTAGGAAGCAAATCAGCGCCTATCCCCATTACGACCTATTGGCGACAGTAAACCTAACCTACCTCTGTCAAAATATGGCAAAAAGAAAAAGCTGTAAGAAGAAAGGCGACCCTATTGAGTTTCTGTTGTTCTTACGCTTCTTCAATTTACGTGCATGTATGAGGGGACAATGAATTTGATAGGCTTTAATTTTAAGCCCATAGAGGCAGAATGTAATTACATGTATTATTGTAATTGAGCATGGCACCTATGAAAAGTCCAGAGTGGATCTATTGGGAGAGGAGAAAGGGGAACAAGCTGCTGTTTCCTGCCTACTTGGGAAAACATAATAGGCCTACAGTAAAGCACATCTACACGAAGAATACACAGGTATTTAATTTGTTGAGGCACTTGTAGGTCAAGCATTCCAGGGAATTTCCCTGCCAGCACCCCTGCGCCAATCCGACGTATTTGTGTAAGATATCCCCGTAGAGTAGGTAGGATTACCGTTGGGGCGGGTTCCCTACATCAAACAGACGTCGGTCAATGCTGTCAACAGCGGATCTACGAGAGAACGATACCATTGCTTTGTGCAAACATCCATAAGAGGACTACCTTTGGGTTGCTGGCTGCAGTGATGAAACTTCGACTACGCAGTAGTTCGACGATCGAACCCTTCACATTTCAGTTAATTCTCCACAAATTACACGGCAGAGGAGAAACAAAAATTTTGAAACTATTTCAAGCTAATATTTGCTTCTTGCCAGTTCAGTATTGTCCACGCAGATTTCTTTTGTTTGTTTTTCAATTTTGGTGAATAAAGAAATCGACCGATTACTCCCCCTCCCCCCCCCCACACACACACACAAGTTCAGTAAGCGCATGGTTATGTTTATAGTCCATGCTGCCACACCACGAGGTCGGCTTCCATCTTGACCTTCTCTGCTCGGAGTGGGCGATAGAGCAACGAGCCTTTGTCACAACGTTTTGCTTTGAGCTCGGTCTAGGCCGTTCGTCTGTCTTTTGTATTTGCTGACTCGCCGACTGATTCGAATGATTTTGATTCATATAACCTCCTGTCGTCGACTGACTCGAATCGCCATTAGCTCCTGCCGCCACTGGCTCGCCGACAACTAATTCTATTTAATAGGCCCTATCGCGAATTCGCGATTCAAATCAAATGCACTAAATTTAGACCAATAATAATTCCACACGTTTAGTGATGACGTTGTACACTATCTTCCCTACCTATGCACTTCCTATATATATATAATTATACACAAATAGCCAAACAAAAATAGCGGACGAACAGACAGCCAAAATCTTCCCAAACACAGATGGCCAAATTTGATGTGTTTTGATTGGGCAGGTTAGGAGATTAACCTGGGTGGATGAGAGCCAAGTGATAGAAATAATTATATCCCCAGATAGGTCAGTGAACCCCACTCCCAGTCTACTTATCCGACCGCCACTTCATATTTTCCCATTGTTTATTGTCCTCGCTCTTGATTCTTTTCTTCCCTCCGCCCATTCCTCTTTCCTGCTTTGTCCCAAATGTCAAATGATTCTCGCCGAAGAAAATCTAATTTGCCCTTGTTTTGATTTGTCAATCAGCTAGCTTGCCATGTTTCTTGTTCTCAGGCCAGTTTCCACGGAGCATAGGTCAATTATAGCATTGTGGACCAGGTCTGGTTTGCATTCACTCCTTATGATTGCATCAAGGGGCTTACATAATTGCATCAAGATCGAGGGCGGGCACACTGATGCAGGCTGTGTTGTGTACTTAACGAGGGTGAGCTTTGATAGAAGTGTAGTAAGCACGTCTGGCTTGATTCACGAATACAGAGTAGGCTGCGTATTTGACACGTGATGCCCACACATGACCTCCACACATCCCGTAGTTCACTGCTTTGCAAAGACGCACAAGTGCGTTGCTACTTGAGAGGGAATGATAACATTGTTTTTAACCCATGCTATCTTAGGACTAATGCCGTTCTCACCTTTCGGTGACCTCGTACTGCACAAAATACTATCAAAACACATGGGCCGCCAAATCTTATCAGATAAGATGTTTTTTGATGACATGCCGACGCATGCTATTCGGTGTGATTGATCTGCACACATTTATTTATGCTGATTAATGAGCTTTTTTTTTTCTTTCTTTCTTTTCTTTCCAGTGTGTTTTCAAGTAAAGGCGTCCACAAGGAAACGTGGTGATGAAAAGGAGAATTCTTTTTATTTGAGTATAACATACTTCCTTCAACTAGAAGTAGAAGTCAGATGCTATCAAAGGTCACGACGGCTACCAAAGGGCTAACGACATTGATTCAGAATAATTATGATACTCAGCTGACATACTTCCGCCTTAAATACCACACCTACAAGAACACAAAGCTAGTGACGTACAAATCCAGTATGTGCTCTTTTAAAAGCATGGAGCTATTGCCCGTGTATATTTCCAGTCAAGTAGGGCATTTGAGAAGATCGGAAGTATTTTATTAGAGAATTAAATTTATCTCCTTCTTACGAATAGACAGGCCGCATATCGACAGTTTTCGTCGCATTTGTTTCTAGAAATGTAAAAAGTGATCTCTTTCTGCGTTTTTCCCAAACCTTAGCACATATTATGGCTGACAAGACATATTATTACCGGTACTTACTAATCTCTAGGGTTTTGTATTCATATCATTATCTCGTGTACTCGCCTGGTTGCAGTCTGGAATAGGATGCTCGTAAGAATGTTCTCGTTGCAGGGAGCTATTTAGCCCCCGTGATGCTGAGAATCCAGCTTCTACAAGATCAGACGAGAGGCGGAGAATGTCCTGAATGCCAATGGCATCCAGATGGCCAAAGCCAAACAGAAAGACCTTACATTGTTGCCCTTGAGCTGGAAGATAGAGATGCCTACCTTCTACTGACAGGTCTCTCATAATGCATTACTATTTTGACATTTTCAAATCCTAAGCATGCCCAAAAAAAAAAAACACTTTTATCCACGTTTCCAGACTTCAGGCAAAAGGCTTCCGTTTGACTACAATATGACCAACTCGAATTTATAAATCTCTTCTGAAATGAGTTGTCATTTTGATATTTTTACATGAATAATTTGCCCACAGCCCCAGTTTCCTGTCTTTCTATTTTCGCTGTCATGTGCTAATTGGCTTACTTCTACCTGTCCTGTCCAACAAGGTCTTATTCTTTTGAAACCGCAGGGAAACAGATCACTGTGGAGACCGCCCATTGAAGGTAACTACACGGAAGCACTTGAAAAACTCGGGCTGTTTGGAGTGTTTTTGAGAAAATGAAGTCCCATTGAAATGTATTTGTTTTATAGATAAGACGCCTGTGTTTGAACAAAATTGCTTGGGATTACAACATTCATGGACCAATACGATGAGCTGTTGGGATAGGAGAGTTCTTAAAAACAAAGCGCCACTTTGTTAACGTATGGACAGTGAACATTTAATGATTTTATCTAATTGACCGCCAGGTGCCAGAGATTGTAAACCACTACAATGGGATAGGCCTATTATAGAATGCATTTTAGTGCACAAAATGTGGGCCTACCTTTCTTCGAAAATCTGTTTCCAAAAACACTTATTAACAAGGGTGTGAAAATCGGTGGTGCATATCTGTTTGTAAGGAATCAAAACCTTTTCCTCCTTTTTTTTAAAAGTAGTATTATGATTTATTTACACTGTAACATATAAGGGTATTTTCTTTTATCCTAAATCACGTCTGACGGTCTCGCCGACCGGAGGAGGGAACAACAGCACAGAGAAGAACGTTGCCTCGCCAGACATAATTGATGTGTTGTCGCCGTGTATCGTGGGAAATGCTCTAAACATGTTTGCGCAAGAAACTGTTTGTTACGGGGAAAGTGGACCTTGGAATGCAGGGCTAAAGCTAAGTGGATTATACCGTCTTCTCTAGTCATGGACCGGGGTCACTGCCCCATGCATTTTGTTATACTCTCATTGCATAATTCGATATTGCACACATAATTAATATGCCACACATCTACAAAACAATTTATTAAGATAACCTCTTTAAAAGCATGATATCTGTCAGACCCCGCAGAAAATTGGAAAAACAAAGTGGAAATATAATTCGGGTTGATTGATATGATAATAATATGCTTGCATCGACCAGTACATCACAACACACCCATTTATACACGCACACAGACAAACACACAACCACACGCGCACAGAGGGAGGAACCACCAGATCCAAGATGGAGATTCGAGATACGTATTTTCTGCGTTACGGTGATAACAACAAAACTCTTTCTCATTCTCATGGTAAAAAGATGCATTTCACTGAATATATTCAAGTGTGGTTTTTCTTGCCTCACTGTAGTCTAAAACGGTCCACTCAACTTGAACCGGATTTGCTTCAACGAAAATAAGCGAGCTTTGGACAAGAATTTACATTTAAATGGAAATGTGATCTATCTTCAGCTTTGAATCTCACCGGAGACGAGTGAAGATAAGAAGCAGATCATCTTTTTTTTTTTTAATTGAATTTCCAGCTTCCAAATACAAATATAACACGGTGGATGAAACAGCCCACGCACTACGTATCTAAAATAATTTACTATGTTTACCTTTCTTCAAGATCGGTGGGTTTTGAAATTAATTAACGCGAGCATGCTATTTTCACACATTGGAGAGATTTTCACCGATACGAAACAGCATAAAAACCCAGTGGATGTACAAATACTCAGTAGGTAAACAAAAAAGAAGAGGGATGATGCAGAGACTGACAGGTATGTCAAGCAGGTGAGTAGACACAGATTTTGTGCAGGTAAGCTGTAAAGTGCAGGTCAGATTGGAGGCAGGCAGGCGGACAAACACACATACAGGCATACAGAAGGACAGATGAACAGACAGACAGACGGACAGAGATGGATGTTGGACGGACAGGCGGGCGGGCAAGTAGACTGACAGATAGACAGACAGACACATAGATAGATAGATAGATAGATAGATTGATAGATTGATAGATAGATAGATAGATAGATAGATAGATAGATAGATAGATAGATAGATAGATAGATAGATAGATAGATAGATAGATAGATAGATAGATAGATAGATAGATAGACAGATAGATAGATAGACAGATAACCTAGTAGTTGTTCAACATTTAAATTAGCTCTGTTCCCCGTCCTCCCACAAACAAAATCTACACCTACAGGTCAGTGCACTTTCTCTTTCCTGTCACCGTGGCTTTTCTTAGACTTCAAATCCTTCTTTCCTTACAGCGACTGGATTACATGTTTGATCAAGCTGCACAATCCATACCTTGTGATTTGAGGTTAGGCTTCGAATTTTATAGGTCACCGAGTCCTTTAGCCAGTTTGCTTTATTATGCGAAACTGCAAATAATCGTTATGTGAGCTAGCTTTCTCTCTATCATTGAAGCAACACGTGTGTTCATTGCAGTTCACTGCCTGTTGCCACCAGGTGAGAAAGAAGAGTGCAGACTTTTGCATCTGTCTTAATTTTTCAGTAAAGGCCGTTTCCTTAGTTCACACAAAACAACTTTTGTGAATGTTACCAATGTAATACATTTTACATGGAATCATTTAATTCCACTCGTGAAATTTACATTGACGACGCTTTGAATGCCAAACATAAATAAAGTACCTACATAGATTGTGAACGACGAAAATTGGATGGACATTATCGTGCCGACGCGCCGTAACACCCAAATACGAAATTCAACGCTTCGATCTGCCGGCTGTTCTGCTGTTTATTATCTGTTTCTATCTGCTGTTTTACTTTTATATAACCCGCTGTACTTTCCAAAAATATTACTGTTTTTTGCTGAACTGAAGACCATTTTTCAGAATATCCCCAGCTATAAATGACCGTATGCCCATGATGTGTACGGTCATCATGCACACAGTCAAGTCACTGGCATCTTGCACCATGAAGACCCTAAACAGTATGCTGAAATTCTATGGTACCACAGACGCAATGATTTTCATCTGTTTTTCATGATAATATGGCAGTGGCCTGCAGAAGGCCGGGGGGGGGGGGGCGGTCCCGGGCATTCATTTCAGGGGGCATCTCATCAAAGAATATCATTCTATCATTCTATGCCCTTTACTTGAGTCTTGGGCATACCATCAAGGAGTTAGCCCCCCCGGGATGGGGCAGCACCAACCCTCTGCACGCCGCAGCTGACATGTGGTCGGGGTTTCCTGTAGATGCCGCTTGTGTTAAAACATAATTATCTTATTTATATTCAAATAAACATACCATGTTCTCAAATTTACACATCGTCGCCGACCGAGGAAACTGTCGTGTGTCCAATTTCCCAAAAATTGAAAATCTGCTGTTAAAGTTTTTCTTATTTTACCTCGCTGATTTATCTAGCTGGGTTTTAACATGAGATCTGCTTCCTTTTTAATTTTTAAGGACTCAATCTGGAATCCTTTTTTTTTTTAAGGAATCAATCTGGAATAAATAGTTTTAGGTGGTTCTCATCCTAACAGGACAAACACAACAGGAATAAAAATATAAAAAAAATACTTTTTTGCTTATCCTGAAAAGTAGTATAGTGATTTTGACCTATTACAGTTTTCTAGCTTGGTCGGCGATGACATGAGCGTATTTATGTGCATTATTGCTTGCGTCTTCTCTTATTTCCATCAAAGCGCCCCCCCCCCTCCTCTTTTCCCCCGACAACCAGATGTTCCCTCCTTCTTCATTTCCTCCGATAGAATGTTAAGTACTTACCGTGTCACAAGTCTCCTCCATCTGGCTCTCGAAAACAACAAAACAGTGAAGGCAAAAATAGATTTCACCTAAGCGGCCACTTGAATTGCGTACCTGACTACTGTTGATTTACAGCGCAAACCAAAGCGACTGCAAAACTGTCTGGACCAGAAATTCTAAAACGATGAGCCATCGCTAACCCAGGGTCGCGGAAAGTCATGGAGTGGATCTCAAACAAGTATGGGGACAGTGCTATTTCGCGACTTTGTTTTTTCAATCTCCATTTTCTGAAAAACTGAGATATTTTACTATGCAGAAGAAGTATTGCAGATGCACTCGTGGACATTTGTTTTAAATGCGTTGTGGCACTTACCAAGCTGTTTCACAGTTCCGATTTACTCAACTCCTTATCACACTATTAAAACGTTTATCGACGAAGTTCTCAGCTGTGCAAAAAGTGGAGTTGCCACAAACAAGAACTAAGGTCGCGATGTTTATATTTAAAAATCCACCAGAATGAGTACTGGCTAGCAAAGTTGTGCATGTGCTATTTAAAGTGATGGGATTTCAAATATAACACGTGAATCTCCCAGCACGAATGATACGTTAATTTCTAGCCAGGAGAGAGAGAATTGACCCACCCATGTTAAATCTGCGATTTTCTCCGACAATGTATCAAACCCTGTGATTTAAAGGATTGATATAAAAACAGATTACGACGGCGTGATCTCTTGAAGTGCCTTGTGGGTTTAGATCTACTTCAGTTCAGTCTAGATCTATGGAGTCACTCTTACTCGACACTTGCTGTAGTTCAGTCTGTTTAATTGTATTCTGGTACAGATTTGAACAAAAGTCGTGCAATGATTATTTTACAGAAAGATCTTTTTTTTTTAATGGATCTTTCACAGCACAGCAAAAACCAAAGCAAAGACTTAGAAGAACATAAAACTGCGTATCCACATCCGATGAAGGATGGGATGTCGTGTAAATCAAAGTACAACATAAAATGCAACATCTATAGAATCTCTAAGCACTGGCACAATTAGTAATAGTGGAACAGTTAGAGAAAGGGGTCTTCTTGAGTGGCAAATGCTTGAGAATCCCTTTCTTTCAAACCAAATTTACGCTTCGTGAACCCTGGAAGCCAGGGAAACACAAATAAACTGAATAATCTGGCAACGTGAAACCAGCGGTCGGAAACAAGAAAATTATAGTCATCATCGGGGTATCTAGCGACACTTAAAACCAAAAGATGATCTGATAGTGTGCTAGAAAGAGAGTCGAAAGTAACAGATTAAATTAGGTGACACACAGCCAAAATGTGTGAACAATGAATACACGAATAAAATAATATTATCTTTCATGCTGCATTTGTAAATATTTTTACATGGTTTGTAACAGAAGTGCATGCTGCTGTCGACCTTAAATTATAATAAAAATTAAAGGCATTAAAATAATAATTATACAATTTAAGTTTTCACAGCAGGTCCTCTACACGCCCAAATGAACCAGGGACTGGCGGTCACTGTCAAGCCTGCCAGCGGCTGGCGTCCTCAGCAGGTTTGGTACCGTATCCTTCACTGTATAAATACCATCTCTTGCTTTAATAATAAAACTGTTGTCAAAGCGTCTCTCTCAAAGCGGTGACTTCCTTACATCCACGACCAATTTGACCAGCATTCTTTAGCAGAGCCGTCTTAACGCATGGGCCCACTGAACAGTTGTCCAGGGGTCCCACGGGTTTAGAAGGCCCCATGCATGCACATTTACATTGGTTTTTGAAACGGGGAAGAAAATCCCTCCTTGTTTTGCCCAGAGACCCGTAATGATGTGAAGACAGCCTAGCCCCAGTCTTTAATGCCAGCCGACAATTTTGACCCATTTTCGGGATTCTGTATCATTCTAATACTGTTACACGGTACATAATACAATAATTATTTTCATCACTTTTTCATGCTGTACAAACAACGTCATTTAAGTCTCCTCCACTTGCTCACTAGACCACTATGGAAAAGATCCATTGCTTAAAGCAGAAAAATCTGTCATTTTCCATCCATTTAGCAAAAAACCGTGGTAATAATTATAATCCCATCATCTGCTCACAATGGCTTCATTTTGTCTAACGGGGCAGTCGTATTGACAGTCGTGCTTCGCTAGTTCTAATGCTGAGATGCTACAATAGTACTTTCTGTGCACTGATTGAAAACACTGCGGCATGAAGTCAATGTTCCCGGAGCGTTATCATTCTACGAAAAACTATAGTATGTTTTCATGCTACCATCTTGAAATTGACTAACTGGCAGCAATATTTTCATGATAGTCAACCGAAACAGAGATCGAAACAGAAGACTGAATTTGCAAAGGAACGTTTTCAACTAAAGATAATGCCATAAGTTACGATTTAACTGCTTAAACATGTGCAATGTCTAATAATTGTAGAAAAAAAAAAAAAAGGCATTGCTTCGCTGTTGCCTGCGAAATCTTGGGTTTAAAGCCTGAGATGTGGGACAGAAATGGACGTAACCTCTCCACTACCTCAGCAATCTAAAGTAACCCCCTCAAAAAAAGTAATTTCACGACCTCCACTGAAAAGCAGGCTATCAAATTAAACACCTGATGGTGAATCACAGTCAAACCCGAGACACAGGATGCCGAGACGGTTCAATTAGCCAAATTCTGTCCGTTGACTTGCGCGCGTATCATCCATGTAACAATGCAACAACTGGCACCTCACCCCTTCAGACTTGAACGAAAAAGACTAGTACCACAGAGCTCTGTGAGGAGTGCTCACCCCATTTATACGCGCGCAAGTTGTGGACATACAGTGAAAGAAGGAATGGTCCGTCTCGGTATTCTGTGTCTCGGGTCAAACATCCATTTACCGCTGACACACGAGATACACGATCACTCTGGCAATGTCAAACAGCCATCTCAAGCACACACAAAACAATACACGGGACATTCATTATCTCCACCTCAACAGCCTTCTCCACTGCACACACACAAACAAATAAAAACTTATAACACAATTTGACATTCCAGCTGAACCACTGTTAGGTGCAGGTGTGTGTTCAGACACATTACAGCTGGTTTATCACGCATTCGGTACCTCATCCAGTCTTTTCTCATATCACAGCCACTGTCACTATTATCAGCCCCTCACTCCTTCCCTCCCCTGTATCTAATATACATGTGTTCCAGGTAATAACATTCTTATATAATGCATAAGTCAGCTTGCCGCTCTTGTCCACAGAATCCGCTACGTTCCGCTATTTTTACTGACAATGACGTAAAACACTCTTTGCCTCTGTACACTTGGCCACAGTTTCTGTTTTGCTCCGCTCCTCACCGCAATAGAGGATAAGAAAGTTTTTCAAATAGCGGAGCGGATACTGTGGACAAGAGCAGCTTTTCATCTGTCTCACATCGCTTCCCTGTTTCAACCAGTGGGACAGTCTGAATAAATTCTATTTAGGAGATAGACCAGTTCAAACAAGCAAATACATGAACTAAGTCCAGTTTGTTTCCAGAGATGCAGAAAATCTCTTGTTACTGCCTTGGGAGGAAAGCGAACAGGGTCAAAATAGTTTCGGATGTATCAGCGGCTCCGCCCTCCCCCCCCCCTCCCCCCAACTCAGAACTTTCTTTCGAAATGCTCACCCCTCCTCCCACAAACCCCCACCCACAATAGCCTACACTGTATTACACATTTTGTCAAGCCAACGATACACCCAGTCATCCACCCAACCAATCATCACTTCAAACAGTTCAACAACCGAAACGTGCATCTATGAAACTACACGTGTCGTTCTCTCATCCATTATCTGCCAATCTATTCCGAATTATTCCGCATTCTTTCTTTCTGTCTTTTTTCTTTCTTTCTTTCTTTCCCTCTTTCTTTCTTTCTTTTTATTTCTTCCTCTCTTTCTCTCTTTCCATGCACCTATCCATCCATCTACCTATCTATCAATCTACTTAATCCATCCAACCACCCATCCACCTGTCCGCCCGTCTAGCCACCACCCCTCACCCACCCATCCATCCATCCATCATAGCGCTAAGGCTTTCTACTTTCCTTCCTCCAGACTTTCACATTTCACATACCGCAACCAGATTCTGTCCACATAGACCCTGCGCCAGGGGCTATTTT
>OZ007570.1:16913871-17078228 GCA_963931925.1 Onchidella celtica | reverse complement strand
TATCCAGTTAAAAAAAGGTCTTAAGATCTTCAGATCACAATGCTGCATGTCCAACATGAGGTATTCACAAGGTTAGAAATAATAATATTATAACTGTTCATTTCACTTACTGGCGGGCGTGATATTTTCAAGAGAGCGACCAACAACTTACAACACAGCCCACTCGGTTAAAAGTTCCGGGGCTGGCGTGGATGCGCCATACACTCACCAGTATCTAGTTGGGATACGGAGGGTACGAGTAGGAAGTATAATTACTAATTATGTGCCAAGTTATAAACACAGCTGTAGGTCATGTAACCTTAATGAAGTGTCAAAATCTGGGTCGGAAATGAGCGCTAGAATCGCTTGTGGGCTCACGAGTAAAATAAATGTTCATAATACTTTATATTATCATACATTAGGCTATCTTGTCCATTGATTTAGGGTAAGCTGAGGGGTTGGAAGTCACGCCCTTACGCCGTGTACTTCGGCCTTGATACGAATACACCCCCCCCCCACCCTTCTCCCCCTTTTCTCCCCTTTCTAACTACGCCCCCACCCGTTCACATAAACAAGGTCAGGGTTTTGGGGGGCTGCATGAACGGCAGCTGTCAAGTGACTTGGCAACAACCACGTGCAACGTTGCAGCAGGGGCGTGTCCCACATGGAGATGGTGGGAGATAGGGGAAGAGGGAAAGAGTGAGGAAAACTTAACACTTAACAGGTGAGGGAATGGCATTACATTGTTTTGATTGAATAAATTGATAATTGTGATAACTCTTAGTTTCTTCACCGATGGTGTGATACGGCAACTGCCCTTAACATTGATAATTATTATTGAGACGTCTACGTTTCAATTCTTATGTCTTTCACATCACCTACAATTGGGTACACACTACAACCACGAACGTCAGTACTGCTGCATATACAAATACAACCTCAACAGTCTTTGCTATTACCACTGCGACTGTTGCTTGTCTTACCCATCATGTTCTTTCTATGTATCATCCCTCTAGTTAGTTCTTGCGGTCTGCATTACTAGAACTGGACATATCACTGTGCTATCACTACTACAACTGAAACCACCGCAAAGTCTGTCTGACATTCTGAGTTTGTTTGTTTTTTTTTTCCAAGAAAGACAGCAAATTTCTCATCCGCCAATGTGTATATATATCACATAACCTACGTGTGTGTGCGTCTGTAAACGGAAATGTCAAAGCACTATTTGTGATTAAGGAAAGATATAATTCAGATAAGGTCTATTTTTAGAGATATCACCGCGTTCTCAATCCTACACACGGTACACGCCTCTACACATACACTTTCGCATGATTGTTGGATAGAGAGACAAATGCAGTCAGATTCATCCATATGACAGCCAGAACTCGATAAACAGGTCGATTTCTATGTCAACACGTTAAACTTTAAACTGCTAGGATATGCCTGCATTGTTTACATGTGCATACAAACATTCCGTATTTTCTGTTGTTTTGTTTTGTTTGTTTCGTTCCCGCTGTCCAACATTTTGCATCTTGAAAACAATACGACAAAACAAGCCTAATACAGTAATAGTTCATGCATACAATAAAGCAACAAAAAAAAACAAAAAAACTATTATATATAAACAAGAACGGATCGAAAGAAAAGCTACAGAGGAGGGGGAAAACATTAATAATATTAATATTCTTACTCACATGAGCTTTGGAGAATCAGGGGGAAAAACCGGACGAGCTGGGCAACTTGCAAACTCTCGGGCCGGATAACGAGTGACGGGCAAACTGCAAAACCCGCGGGCATCCCAAATAACAAGCGCACTGCACTGGGGCTTCAGAGTGTGAGGTCTAGTGTTGTTCAAAGTCACATGACCTGAGATAGCCAATGAGAGCCATGTTTAACCCAGGGGGAACCCCGCAAGAGGAAAGGGAAAAATGTAATTTCCTTTCGACAAGTGGGCGAATGCGAGGTTGTTCAACATCGCCACCTTTTCAAATAGAGATCTTTTAGGATGTAGAAGAGGTATAACAAAATAAATGCACACTTTGACACTTGGTTAAAATGGGTTGTGGCACTTATCAAGCTGTTTCATAGTTCGAATTTATTCTCCTTGTCATAATAACTGAAGTCGCAAATGTTTAAGGTCGAATTTCTCTGTCTTTGCCTCACCTCCTCTTCCTCCCTCCCTCCCTCTCCCCATCCTCCCCTTTCTCCCCCTCTCTCTCTCCCCTCTTGCCCTCCCTCTCCTTTCTCCCTCTCCCATCTCTCTCTCTCTGTCTCTCTCACACCCGCCCTCCACCCTCTCTTTGCATGTGCTAACTTTACATGTACACTGCATCTGACCACGTAACGTGCGCGACTGGTCCATCGAGACGAGTTTGAGCATCAGATTTTGCAGAAAGCATGTCGGCCCGATAACGGCCATATTGTGCGAGAAACATGCAAAATATCCCTGCCACAATCGCCCACTCTCCACCAGTGTCGATTGAAACACGTTCAAGTGACACATAGCAAATGATACAAGTCATAATGTTGGATGAACTACGAGTGGCTAATGTGGTTACTGCGTGGGTTCAATAGTAACTCCCTTAAGGATACACAGGATGAACAAACACAGGGTTCTGCTGGCAATCCTATTTATTCAAAAAGCCTAACAACGGTATCACTACCAAACAAAAAAAGCCCAAAAAAAGAAACCCCGAAAAAGAAGCCCAAAAAAAGAAGCCCAACCAGCCATAAGCTGGAACAAGAGAAAAAGACGAAAATATGATTAGGATATAATGACAACATTAATCAGGCAATCAATGGTGGACATACATAGTAATAGTATTAAGTATTAAATCAAACAACCACAATATAATATAGAATTTAAGCAATAACCAACTGGATATGTATGCATGGGATAAAATAGCGCTAAGGTTAATGAATAACAACTACAAGTGGCTATATCATATACACAAGGAGTTTCCTAGTACACTGGCAACATAAACTAATTAATGTACTAATCAAAGTATGAAGGACATAACAAATGAAGGGGCAAGAACACAATAGTTTCGCTCCGCTGAGCCGGTGTACAACACATCCAGAGTGGCCATTCCATTTAATAACGCAGTGGCCAACATGGCCCACTGACCGTCCATAACACAGACGCTGCATCCCAATGCAGGCCATCCTCATAGGCCCACTCCCATTATTAGTACTAACCCGCCCCAGGGCTATTGTATTGGTTACTTCCCCTCCCAATCGATACTGAAGGGTCATGCCCTTTGACCTTAGCCGCGGAGCTATGCCGCCAGGCTAACATGTGTATGACACACCACTAGATACATAAAGTAATGTGTACATTCCTTAAAATGAAACTGTCCTTCACACACTTACGAAACTCATAGAAGCATAATACATCTGGATAACTATAATACATGCACATGATATATATATATGTCGGCGAGACTCATTGCAACATGTGTAGACTCACTGAAACATTGTTCATCCACCGCCGCACATAGAACAATCCTGGGGCTCACACATGTGAGGCCCAACTAATATTATACATCTCCAATAGGCCTACATGTAATTAATTACACATCTTAAACACTAAACACGCAATCACAATCACACTGCTCTCTATAGCATAGTGGTACTGGCAAGGTACACAAATACCCGTAATACAATCAAGTGTGGAGTGCCGCTCGCTACAACATAAGTCATCCACATCAACATGTCAGGAAATCCTCACTGCCTACCACAACAAGGCAATGCTACACACACACTATATATATGCACACAAGCAAATCGTGATAGCTTGGTTAGCGAGCCATCATTATCATCTAGCACCGCAAACGTTAACTTTGACAATAAAGTCACAATATCAAGACACTGCGCTGCATCGCGCATCTTACACGTCTTATGACAATGGCAATTACCGTTGAGCCGGACTCATAATAGTCTCTGTAGATCAGCATTCTCTACGTGGCATCCCCGAAAGGGGGGGGGGTGCGCAAATTAAAGTCACTTCTAATATAATAGTCTCCAACTTACCCAAAGTTTCTCTGCTACTGGCGCAACTGGACTAGGCCATGTTTTGGGCGAGGCGCGCCACGGCAGGCCGCCGCCGGCCTAGGTTCACCGTGCTGTCGGCTCTTGTCTCTGCGTCTTTGATGGAGTGTGTTGACCACTCGAACCGCATCTTATTTATGAGCCCGCGCGGACGTCCGAGAGAGCTATTACGTAGCCCGTGTTGCACAAGTGAAAGGCTCGGACATGGAGTCCAGCCCGACAACATAACCGGTTAGGGTCCTAACACAATCGAATTTACAGTACGGTTAAAAGGGTGCACACAAAAGTCAATTAGGTATCCCAGTAAACTGCAGAAATTACTCTAACGACCCCTCCAGCAATAATTGAATAAATTTGACCCAGGTTGGATTTATCGGGGATAACATGCGTCTAACTCGTGGTTTACTTTAAATCCGAGATCCTCTTATTAATTATTTCAATAGGACACGTGCATCAAAGTACAACGAAATTGGTACCATTATAAAGTGGAAACTTGCTGCTAAAATTCTAACTGACTACTTATACCAGAAACTCGGTAGTAGTTTTAATATAAATTTTCAAAGTGTCAGGACTAACAACATTCGACAATTTTGTGCGGGATACTTTCGTCCATTAATACGACGTATCTCCATTGATAACAAACGTTATCATGAGTACCTATTTTGTACCGATAGGGTATTGTCTACTCTCAAAAATGAATTCGGGTTCCCGTCTTTCTGTCGGTGGATAACAACGAGTGAGCGAGTTGTAAGAAACTCAAAGCCATGATATAAGAGTTGGAAGCCCGGTACATTTCCAACTGACCAATCAAAATGCGAGCTTTTCACCGTGATGTGAATAACGGGTCCCGCGCTAGTATTACAAGGGAAATAATCCAATTAATGGTGCTCGGCCAAGTGTCCATAAACTACTATGAGTGGCCGTCCCTCACTCACGCACCAGAGTTACCATGAAAGCACATTAAAAATAAAAAGTCGTTCATCCTCTCACAATAAACAAAATAAACACTACAGTCGTTTTGTAGATGAAATGAGAGCTTGTTCATTATTCAAACAAAAATATCCTAGAAACGCCGCATAATTATATTAGTTTTTTCGCCTACCTGCCACCGCCGTCGATTGAAACAATTTCAAGTGACACACGGCAAATGATACAAGTCAATAACAAAATAAACATTACACTACAGCCGTTTTGTAGATGAAATGATAGCTTGTTCATTATTCAGACAAAAACATCCAACAAACGCCTCGTATAATAATTAGTCTTTTCGCATCAATTGCTCATAAATTCTGTATAAAATTATTTTGTTTGTTATCGTTTACCACATGTTACGTTAATAATTATTAACCCTCTTACCGTCATAGCCACATCAAGGAATTACTCTTACAACATTGTGTCCAGAACCAGTAAAATAAACTTTCCAGCATTGTATTCTTACTTTGTTCAGGTCAATGCAAGTACCAAACGCCAAAGGCCTATGATTAAAACTTGCAGCTCAAAAGTTCCTGGCAGGGCACAACAGTTTCTCCAGACAGCAATAGACAGCAATAACACTAATCCTACTCTTTGTTTAAGTGCAAGCAATAATTCCCCCGTATCGGTTCCATGTCTATAGTCTAATGATGCTCTCACGCACACATGTCATTTTACCGCATTCCACATTATTAAAATATTATCCAGGGGTACCAACACAGGTTTCAGAAATGCGTTAAATATTAAAGACTATTGACACAAAACGCGAACTTCAACTTTTAAAAAAATTATGCTGGCAAATGTCCATAAAGTTTGTGCATAATTAACATTTATTTTGTAGAGACTAATAAAAATCACTTGAAAAATATGGTCATGAAAAGCAGCAACTACCAAGTATGGCATGGTTTATTCAATGATTGTGTGAATTTTCATCTCCACTGGCTTTTGCTGAGTATCCTTTTAGTTGCATACACAAAACATTCCAGTTTTATTTTGTGCAGAAAACATTCCACAATTTTACTTGTTCAGAGAACATTCCTCAATTTTATTTGTTCAGGAAAAAAAATGTGGCATTAGTGCTCTATTAACGGAAAAAGACTCGACTACACGGCCAATTTAGGCTGAATTTACGTTTTTAAATAATTCAATGAATGAAATACGCTCTATCTTTCAATATGTGTTTTAATTTTGTACGACTCACAGTTTCTTTTGGTCAGAGAACAACGCAAAACATTTAGTTTTCTTTTTGTATCTCCTATAAAATTTATTCTGGGCTCCCTCGGTCTTTTCCCGTAAAACGGCAGATTGATTTCTACACCCAAATTTGCACATACGTGATCCTTTTCTCTAATTACTGATGGTGTGTAAATGTATACAGTAGAAGACCCAGCTATTCCAGCATAACTATCACCCAGACCCTTCTCTTAATTCCAATTTTGGTGTTAACCTGTAAGTAAAACTCACGTTACAAGGTAATCTTTATTAATTCACTAAAATAACATCATTGACAACACCATACATTTTAATCCATAGAAGTCGACAGCGCCGATAATCTGCCCAACTGTTTAACGGTGAAAAAGACGACGGGACCGATGTTATGGCCTTGTAACCAATCAGAATGCTTGTTTCATAAAATCTACGGCACGGATCTGTCCACATCAGTGGCCGGTCCTCCTGCTTTGTAAACACATCATCATTTTTCTTCCGAGAATCCCCATCTTTCTGGACGGATACTATCCAAAATACACATGCAAGGCCGGTGCC
The DNA here is from genome assembly GCA_963931925.1 of Onchidella celtica. NCBI lineage: Eukaryota > Metazoa > Mollusca > Gastropoda > Systellommatophora > Onchidiidae > Onchidella > Onchidella celtica. The sequence goes on along the minus strand of OZ007570.1, from coordinate 17,071,463 downwards.
AAATTTCAGAAAAATCAGTCTGGCAGTTTAAACGGTATGGCTGACGTCTCAGCAAATGCTACAACACGTAATATTGCAGGCAGTAGAAGATGAAATTACGTAATCAATTCCTATCTCAGGCGGAATTTATGTTCCACTATTATGCTGAGATGGGGCATCAATTATTGCTTGAGTTATCTTTCTCATGACCTCTTGTTTGCCAGAAAGACTTTTTTGCACAGAAACACTAGACACTTTTTTCACTTAAGGGCTCATGGATCCAAAAAAAGGAGGGAGGTGGAGGTAGAAGCTGGACTGCTAGATAGTCAGGGACGAGAAATTGTTCCGGCGACACATACACATACACATACACATACACATAAACATACACATAAACATACACATACACATAAACATAAACATAACCATACACATACACATACACATACACATAAACATAAACATACACATACACATACACATACACATACACATACACACACACATACACATACACATACACATACACATACACATACACATACACATAAACATACACATAAACATACACATACACATACACATAAACATAAACATAACCATACACATACACATACACATACACATACACATACACATAAACATAAACATACACATACACATACACATACACATACACACACACATACACATACACATACACATACACATACACACACACATACACAACTCCCTGGTTGTAAGTCGTATGCCCGCACAGGTAGTTACATTATCTTCACCTTCAAATAAACACAAGAAAACAGGGGGCACCTCTGTCTCCCGCAACACCTGTTGTCTTCATTAAATGGAAACATACATCTCTTATCCCCCGCCACTACATCTCTTATCCCCCAGCACTCTGGCGAGCTCTGCATGATAGCGAACACTCACCATGGTTCGCACCAAATGGGATTTTCATGGTGTCAGCATCTCTAATGCACCTCTCTTTGCAATAGTCCTTGAGACCCTCATCATAAGGATCAAACAATCACACCCAAAATACAGCACACATTTACCTGTTATTTTGTACACTCCACTGAATTTTAATTATTACATAATTATACATTTCGAGGGATATTTTGCCATGTTGCTGTATGCGACATTTTACCGATTTTGAGCTTATGCCATGAGAAGTGGTTCTCTCACTCCTAATTTCATTATGTATACTAGCTGAGTTACCCGGCCCTGCCCGGGAGAAATATCTTTATTACTTATATTGATCTAGATCTAGGACACCAAGCAAAGTTCCTTCCACAGACAAAGAAATACAATGACAGAATCAGTATCGACTCAGATTCAGCGCCAATTCTGGAGTTTGTTTACCCTTTTTCGCTAAAGTTTACAGGCGATCCATGTTTTCGTTAAACCACAATTTTCTACCTCCAGCGAATGAACGATGAGGGAAACTGCGTCACGGTACTAAAAATAGATCATAATAGTGTGTCCCTGTTCTAAAAGTCAAAATTGGGCAAAAAGAAAAGGTAGCATGTTGCGAAACCCCGCGTGAGAAATAAAACCCAAACGATACAAAGCAAACTAAAGAGAAGACAGAAAATACACAAAATTTTCGGCTTTCGCCTTTTTCAAGTGAAAAAAACCCGAACAATAAAAGATTTCAACAGGAAATGTATAGAAACGAAGCGAAATAGGTGACTTAATATTTGTTGCGAATTTTACGTGTGAATTATGCAAAGTGAACAATTAAATTACTCAGAGTTTGCAACATTTTTATATTATCCTTTTACATCACAATAAGTCGAGTTATAGAGGGATGAGAATGCTTCTAGAGTTTTGGAGTCCTCCCAAAAACGGGGTCTTTGAGGGCAGAACTTTCACCCTTAGCTTCATTATAGTATGTTGAAGTTTCACATGGGTGTGTCTTTCATGGGCATTTTTATGCAATTTTCCATTCTGAAGAGCATTGAACTAAACCTTGAATTTAAATAATTCTTCAAACTTTCAATCCTCATTTTGTCGAAAAGGCAAAAATGCACATACAAACAAAAATATGGAAAATATCAAACGCAAATATGCCCAGACTTAGTTTTGTAATTCTGTACGACTAATTGTGATGTGCCTTCCAAAGGGCACAATACCAATCACTGTGAACGTGTATTAAAACACACAAGTAGTGTATCATTCAGATTATTATTATGCATTATTTGAATGCAAGACAGGATCGCTATCAGGAAAACAAGACTGTAAAACGAATTCTAGCTCTTTGTGTGCCATGCATTTTTCCACGTTTGCAGATACTGGAAGAAAGTTGTAGGGGAGATGAATGAAGACTAACTACAGCAACATCTATTAATAGGAAGTCGACTTTCTTTTTTCCCGAAACAGAATAGCCCAGCATTCTTGTACATAGATACATAGGTGATTGGCACAATGGTGACTAGTGGAAGAACCGATATATCAGTGACTGGCACACAAAGAAGAGCTAGAGTACTCATACATCACATGCACACGCGTGAAACCAACGCCTGACATCCATCTCGTAGTAAGTCTTAAGTAATAATGAAAGGCACGCACATTAATGTTCTATGAATAAACAAGGTATGACGTTTTTATTGTTGTTTTCGTGAACCAAATGACAGTTTTCCTTTTGCACCTTAATATTGTCGACACCAAACCTAATTAATTTCTCAACATTATCTTAAAACTTAATTAACATACATAGTTACCATCCTGTTAGCATGAAATTTCGCGAACTCAAAATATTCCAGCAACGATGCGCTGGCTTTCTCCGCTACGCATTTTGTTATTCCTTGATCTATTTCGAATTCATCACTTCGCCAGTTTCTCTTGTAGCGTAGTACGCGATACGACCTGTAGTAACACAGAGCGTGAATGGAAAGGGCGGGAAACGGCAGCTCCTCACGTTACCGACGTTTTTCTGTTCTCACACTATCGCTCGACAGTGTATAATCGTCGCAATCTGTGGATTCAAGAGTTTTTTCAAGAACTGTTCTTAAAGACCCCACAACCCCTTTTACGCGTTTTACATTCTGTTTGTCTGCTGGGGAGAGGTGAACTGAGCGGCTTCTTTCTCTGATCCTTAAAGCCTGCCTCCCCCCCCCCCTCCCCCCTTTCCTGTTCTTTCTGCAACTCCAAAAAATGATATGCGGTCAAGGCCACTCTTCAGGAAGTTCAGAAATGTAACCACATTCCACATTTTAGGCTACTCATTCGACGCTGGTGGAACTCAAATGCCTCTGACTTTTTTTTCATAACCTCTCCCTTGTATGACATGAAATTGAATATAGGCAACTTACTACGTGCAACCGTAAAAACAGTTTTAGAACAGTGTCTAGATACCCGTAAACACATCCTTGGCTGATGAAGCCAGACGCCTTTAACAGTGAAAGGCTTTGATTTTGTTCTTACTTTTCTTGGCTTGTCTTGTAAACGAAGCATAATATTGTTCCAAGAGTTTTTAGTCAGCATAAAGCTATCTTTACAAAAAGGTGCTGTTTATATTGCCGTGGAGTACTGCCAATGTTACCTCTTACCTTTGTTGTTTGACATACAGCACCGAGGCCAAGTGCAGGCTATAGAGAGATAAAGATAACCTACTGTTTCGCAGGCTGCAAAACCAAATGAAACCGATTTTTTTCATGATCTGTCTGAGCTTCAAGACGATATGAAGGGATTGATTTTATATTCCGGTACCAAACCATTCCATGCAGACTGACAACCGCTGGTTTCTCATCAGTTTATTGAAATGCATACCGTGGTCTTATCCCCGGGAAGAAAAGTTAATCTCTTCTGGTTCAAAAGCAAGAGAATGACATCGCGCCAGTTTTATCTGTTATTAATATCACTATTGCTAACAACAAGTTTTGTTCCGAGGGGCGGATTTTGTATTAATTTATCTGCTGGGAGGACTTGGCAAAATAATGACCTGATTTCCTCAGATTCAAAGGAAAATAATTATTGGAAGGGGCTGTGAGTGGGGTTAGAAATGTAATAAAGGCTTTGGTAAGTCATAAGGGGCGTCCTTTTGTTCGACCCCATTATTGTCGAATCTCTTGCTATATAATGGTAATAATCGCAGGTGGTTGGCTGGCGCTCCTGGTAGGGCTTCCTCCTGTCTATCTTTCTGTTATATTCTATCTTTCGTTTTTGTTGTTATGTTTTTTCTAGCACAACGTGGCCGCTGTGGTGTCGACAAGCTTTCTGCAAACTCAAACTTCAAACATCAAAACTTCCATATAAATCATCAAAGCTCCCACCCATTTCATTGCATTCCGTAAAATGATGTGAGTCTCGCCTATTCTCAGTTTTTAAAAAAATATGTTTCTGAAGTTTTGATAGGTTCTGCGAACAGAGAAAATGCAATATGCTCATCATGCAGCGTCGGGTTAATCATAATATATATACCCTATATCCGTTTCGGAGGAAGTTTCCGTTAGAAGGAAAAGGGATTGAGTCAGTTTCTGTTTGTAACTTCATTCTTGCCAGAACTGGACTGCTAAATCATAACACAACACTTGGCTCCTCATGGGGTTTGTTGTGGTGCAAATCCATCTCTCCTGAAATACCAGAAGCCTCTATTATCTGGAAAAGGCAAACACTGTATATACCAGTGTCATGCTTGTGAAAAAAAAAAACATTGGTTTTGTGATTCGTTAATAAAAGAGTTGCCGTCGAAATGTCAGGAAAAGTAAAATTTAAACTTTGTCAAGACTCCCACTGAAACAAAGGGTTGTTGTTATACGTAAACATAGTCTAGTGCAGTTACACCATTGCTGGCAGGTTTAGCAAAACAGAATAGAGAAAAAAATTCCAATGGCCCGGAAAGTAAAACCCAAAACAGCTGACTGTGGAGTAAGACATATTACAATGTACTATTATAGCATGAAGAGTAAACAAATTTTATAACCTATAATCATTATAGTGTAGCAGACTTGGGGACCTACAACTGATTATACGCCACTGGTGTCGGAAGGAGGCTAAAAATAAGAATTCTCATGTGATGGAGTGTTTCAAAAACTTCACACACTAAAATGAACGGCTTACTATTGTTTGCAACTCTGCTGAACTGCATTGTTAATTCCGTGCCCAGAACAGCCACTAGTTTGAATACATGCGATAACTATACATCCATACTACTGTATACAACTATACATAATAATACATCTGTCCTCTTTAATTTGAATTATAAATCTTATCAACTCTGGTCAATTATAAATCTTGGATATTTCTTAATTGATATTAAATATTCAAAGTGTGTATACGTGTACGTTTTGTGAGACACCCTGTGTTGCAAAATATATCAGACTTTTAAAACAGTAACAAAATATCATCGTGATTTTATACTACAAAATCGGTATCACCCGCCGCTCGCACTTTGCCGTCGCCCCATTGTAAATCAAGCCAGGCAAGTGTGCTGGAGCCGACCTTAAGAAATCATGACATGTCATCTCAACCGTGAACTGAAATGACAGAGGAATCTGATGAGGTCATAGTTGGGATTAGTGGACACCACACAATATCTTCAAGGCTACAGTTGATTATATGGTTTAGGACAGAAACTATTCGGACTCAGCAAGGCCGCTGCACTTGGGTCCTCTTCTAGGAACGGTCCTATTCCAGTTTTTCAAGGGGAAATGGAAACGGAAAAATTAATAGGAAAGGGTTGGATTTCATTCCCATTTCGGAACAGTGTAAACGAAGCAAGCTTTCCGCTAAATTCCCTTTCCTTTTTTTTTTTTCTATTCCCTAAAACATACCAGTGTAAATTGGCTTTACGTTGTCGCTATTTGGGTCTAGTGGCCAAAATACAAAAGATTTTTCTTTGTGTGCAATTTGTGACAAATTTGCTAAAACGTCTTTACGTTTTTTTCACCTTGGAAAAAGTTACAGCTAGCTCAACCCAAACCTTACCCTAATCCTTGCATTTTCCAAAAATTCACTGCATGTATACAAAACCTAATTTGGTCTCGTGACCCAAATGGTCACTCCTTGATTAATCACAGTAGAAAGGACAGGGCTCAAGATCTAACACTGTAATGAACATTATCAAGATCTAACACTGTAATTATCATCATCAAGATCTAACACTGTAATATCATCTTCAAGATCTAACACAGTAATTATCATCATCAAGATCTAACACTGTAATTATCATCATCAAGATCTAACATTGTAATTATCATCATCAAGATCTAACAAAACAGTAATTATGATAACATCAAAAACTAAGTGATATTTCTGTAATAGTACTAATATACGGTAATAAGTGCAACAGTGACCCGTCACCAACTAATCATTCGGCAGGTCCTGACTTAAAGCCACCGTGGAGACAAGATTCCATTCTGGCTACTGGTATAAGGGAGGAGTCATACTAAGCCCGGTCAGACACCAGCAAAATGTACACCACAGAAATAATGGCAGAAGCTGACTGTGTCTGACCGGGCTTATTATGATAGGCTCTTCCCAGATTTACGAAGAAAATATAGGAAAATATGGCGTGCACTTCTTGTCTGCCAGCACATGACTGTGTCTGACCGGGCTTAGTACGATATCTCCCCTAAGATGCAAAATGCCTTCTGAGTTACGCAGAAATACTAAAGAAGTGTCAGCGATCATAAACACAACATGCCTGAAACGCAGCCAGGGTCATCAGAAAGGAGGACTCCGGCTGAAAACAGAGGTTTCTGTTGGTAGAGAAGGGGTAGTTTTATGTATGAAGCACCAGTAGCCATAAACCAACCTGCCTGTCTGAAAACGTAGGGAAGAGGGTGTCGACCGACCACAACACAACAGGAGACTGTGCGTGGACGGCAGTGGCCTTGCTATCAGTGGCGAGTGATCTCTGGAATAGATGCAGAATCTAACATTGTTAGACTTAGTGAACTTTCGTAAATGGGTGATATTATTGTAGTATAGAGAAGCGGAAGATTGTCGAGAATTTAATACTAATAGTATGTGAAAGGATGCTGCTTCAGGAAAACAGATTCGGAATCATCTGAAATAAGCTAATTCGAAGTGAGAGGAAGAGGACTGATACCTGGATTAAAAAGCAGAGAAGCCCACTGGATTGTTTTTACACGACAACAATAGAATGAAAGGACAGACCGATTGTAGGACCTTACAGAACCAAGTAAAAATAACATGATGGATTAATTCCGAGGGACTTTGGTTAAGAGACCAGATAGACTGATTGCTTGACCAATACAAAGAGACAAACTGGACATTGATTGCTGAGCCAGGTGTGGACAATGTGGAGACAATCATTCTGACCTTGTGTCAGGATGCAGGATGTGACAAGGGAGAGCGCGGTTGTTGGCGCCAGAGTTAACACAGTCAGGAGCCGGGCGAAAAGTCGATAACATACCGAAGATTCCAAATTGAAAAGCGCTTTTCCCAAAGTAGGTAAGCCAAATTCTGCATGCAAGAGTTATGATTCCTTTGAGATAGGCATTCAAAGTTAATGTAAGATTCGGCGTAAGGGTTCAGTTAAAACTTGCTATGTGCTGTCTCTACCCGAAAATAAAGATGGGACATATCAAGTGTCAAATGAACACTTACACCATGCCGTACACAAATTTTGAATGAATATCTGAAAGGGGCCATAACTCTTGAAAAATTTGACTTCCCCAGTTTTGGAAAAATGCTCTTCAATTATGAAGGGGTTATCATGCTGCACAGTGAAGACTATGTATTTCACAGAAATGACGACCCAGATGGGAGATCGACCGTAGTCCATTATAAAGATATTTTGTTTAAAAAATAAAAAAAAATTATTACAATGCCTATTTTGCCCCAAAGCCCAGTTGTTTCTACTTAAGCAAAGCCTCCCTCTGATGAAACAAGTTACTTTTCTGTATCCCCACTTGGGGACTCAAACTTAAAAAGTCGATTTTTTCAGTTTCATGGATAATCATGTGACTATGGTCGTTTTTCTAGCTGGGTCTTCAAAATTAATGGGAGCTTGATTTACGTATAGTTCTCAGCTATCGAGCGCTCCTAGGACCCATGGACTAACTGAAAGGGGGTGGTGATGCAGAGATATTATGATCAAACCCGCAGAACCAACGTCTCTTTCTCAGGAGGTAATGGCTTGTCTCGACAGAAAACCTCTGTGAGCTGCAGGAGATGCTGATGTAGGGCGATAAACCCCGTCATAATAAAGCTGTCGGCCAAAAGATTGTTCTCAAACGATATGGATTCATGTACGCGCTGCTAAAACAATACCACAACTGTCAACTACTAACCTATTTATTTCTTCCACCCGCATTGCGTACAAGGTATTTTCTTACTCCACCCCTTTTTATTTTGGTAATACTTATCCAAATCTTGAGAAGCCACAGGCTTGTCAAAGAAAAAGCGGCCCATTGTTAAGGTCGAGGCACTTCTATTCCGTTATCTGTTTGGAACCTTCACGTCTTATACGATATCCTGGGTACTTGAACGTGTTAATGGCGGTGCAGATTTCCATCACGTGGGTGAATATAGATGAACAAATTGTGCTAATATTGCCTTGTTTACGCCCAGCCTTTCGTTAACTACCGCCAGGAGTGTTTGGCTCACTCAAGATGCTCAGGTCGTTGCACATTTGTAAGTGGGTCTGGCGAAACTGGGCGTAAGGAGAAAGGTCATATTCCTGAGAAAATCCCTCCAAATAGGGAAGATCTTCCTATGGAAATTGAGATTTCTTTAAATTATGAAAAATTAGCCATTTTTCTGCATTCAGTTAAAATGTTTTGTTTGATATCACCTTAGAAATAGTTTATTTTGATTTTTTAAAGAGGTATAGAACTTTCACCATTAGCCCGGTTTTGTCAGATCCACCCACAGGTATTGTATAGGGGCTAAGTTCAGGTAAGATGGTAGGAAAAGGCCGAGGGGGTGGGAACCATACATAGTGGAGCGAGAGGGTAAACATGTAGGCATCTAAAACGACGTGACTGCTTCAGCAAAAAATAATTATGTATGTGTGTACCGCCTCAAGTTTTAACTATACATTATTACGTGGACCCGTCTGGTGGACACAGCAGTTGAGACAAAATTTAGTATTTTGATATTATTTACTTTCTTTTGAGCCGCAGAAAATACCTATTTTCGTCGAGCAGAATCTAAAAAGTATTATCGGAAGTTCATTCTTTTCTTTCTATACACACTTGACTGCTGATCGAAAGATCAATTTTATCACTTCTGTGTATTCTGCTAAGTACTGTGGTTTAACAATAACATCTATTGGTTTTTGCATGGAATCCAAAGGCTATTAAGCTATTAATGTGACCTAGATCCAGATGTACGGTTGGGCTTGGTACAAAGAATATTCAAGATTTTGCTTTCTCGGATGAGCTAGTGTATTTGGTTATTTATTTGCTTACAATGTAACTAAACCAGATACTCAAAAGAAAGAGCAAGGAAACTATGCAATAAATTCAAAAGAAATAAAATATGACGACATAGCTTTTCTGCGATTTGTATAATATTTCGGCAGTAGGAAAGTGAATCTATGAAACCTGTGCGCTTAGCTTATTCCCTTTCTCACTAGATACAGACTGATATAAGATACAAGTTGTCTTCATCGTTTATTCTTCTTCTCTTTTGAAAGCAAGTTTAGCAAAGACTAGAACGTCATACAGAGGTGTTCATAATATTAAGCCAGGACAGCCTATCTGTAACGTCCTGGGTGGTGCAAAATTTTACACGTTGTTCGTCATACAAGAGGTATTGTGATTAGGTCTTATGTTAGGAGGCTCGCTGTCCTTGGCATTTGCATTCAAAGAATCGGCGGGCAAATAGCAATGGCGGAGCAAGGTAAGCAATCTGAAGATCACGTGATGGCTGGAAAGCGACAGAATGCGTTAAACAGGAGTGACCGTTGAAATGGAAACGGGAGCTATTTGTGATAATCCATTTTCATTACAATGAGAAATATCCACGTGGATAGAAATAATGCGTTTGAAGAATCCATCAACAACAACCTGTCGAAGAAATGTGCAGGGGAGAGAAAGAAAGAGAGAGAGAGAGAGAGAGAGAGAGAGAGAGAGAGAGAGAAAGAGAGAGAAGAATGTGCCAAGAGAAGCCCACACAGTGAAGTTATGAGGCAGTGGGAAGACAGAATATTATTATGCAGGTGGAATAAGGAATATCGTCGTCTCTGAACATCGTGAAAACAACAAAGACAACGACAAAATAATATTCTTGGCATGGTTCATGGCGTAGTTTACCTTGACACTTGCAACAAAGTAGCAGTATAGTTCTTTGTTTTTTCTTCTCCCATCCATAACTCTTCGTGCGTCCTCTTGTCTGTAGCAGTTCTCTGAAATGCTTAGAAGGTCGTCCCCCCCCCCCCACCACACACACACACACACACACACACACAAACCGCCACATCACTGAGACACCTGCTTCAAAGTGAGAGAATGTTCGTTTGTTCTTCCGACCTTGTTGTTATAGGTATTTCTTTCAACTCACTGTATTGTGCCTCACTGCCCCTAAAATAGAAAAGTAGAACAATATTGATGGGCCTTGTCGCAAAGTTGTTCAGCTATTGGAACTGTGAGACAGCTTGACAAGTGCAACAATACATTTTAAACAAAGATCAAATTGTGCATTAAGTTTGTTACATTTCTACATACTAAAAGATCTCCAGTTTTCCAGAAAATGGAGATTGACCAAACAAGAACTAAGGTCGCGGGTTTACTGTCAGGTATTTTGAGGTTGGTTTGTCCGATATTCTGAAAAATGTTGATTAAAAAAAAATTAATTAAAAAGTATTTAAAAAAACAGATGACAGCTCTTAGAACTCATGATTGTCTATCATTCTGAGCAAGGTTGCCAGGCGTGTACATTTAAGACTGTTGTGGTGCAGTCGCTCGCATTTATTTTTTTTTAAATCTAGGCTCATGAATGGAGAGGTGGCAGTCAAAAGGCACCAGTACTGAAAGTATACAAAAGTACCTGTTGGTTAGGGTATGCAAAAAGCACCAGTAAACATACGAATACTTATTAGCCAGTAATCCAATATAATAATAGCTGGGGTGGCCAAACTTGCTTAATGTAAGAGCCACATACGATAAACTTCACACGTTCGAGAGCAAAAGATAACAAAATTTACACACATGCTTTTATTGTTACATACACATTTTAATTTTGTTACAAAAAGTTTGCATAAATTTTAAGAAAAACATGTATGCAACAATAATTTTTATGTAGGCAGTTGTTTAAACTGTTGATTTGTATTGGTTTCAGATCTAGCATTAAAATTAGGGTTTAAATTCTTACGCATTTTTACTAACCATGAACAATAAACTTGGGTTCGAAATCAGTGGGGTCTCAGTTTATACCCAGTAAATACTTATAAAACCTGAACTGTTTTCCCAGTTACGTTTTATATTAACGTGATGAAAACAAGGAGCTCAGCCAATATTTCCACGAGCCGCATATTGAAGGTCAAAGAGCCGCATGTGGCTCGCTAGCCGCGGTGTGGACCACAGACTTATAATTAGGTCATATTTATTCTGTGGTGTGGACACCCCTGATATACAGGACGAATTTGTCGAGGTTTTTGTTGATACTTTGCTGGTTAAAAGGTGAAAAATCTGGAAAAGGTTTGACTGTACATTAGTTACAACATGGCAGGCTGGTTCCTCGTTGACCTTTGTTGCAGGACGAGATCCCGGCCAATTTCTCCTGACACAAATTTAGCACTGATAGCTGTTGTCATGAAGTCTTTTTCTTTCTCTGAGCAAGGTCTTGATTGGTTTGGAGTTTATCTTCAGTCATGCATGCTTTGTAATCAGTTGGGGTGTCTCAAACTCGAAGATATTTGGGTGAGCAGAGTAGAGCAAGAAATTGAACTGTCTATGGTAGCTCTCGCATCCGTTTGTGGTTCTCTTGGTAGATAAATCGTCAGCTGAAACCCACACACTGGGTGGGAACATGGCATCAGCTTCGATGTACTTTTTGGGGAGATATTCCATGAACTCGGTGACAGGTCCTTACTGTGGAGTTTCTGGCATGAAGTCTGTGACAAATGCTTCTATTTCTTCGGTTTGAGGAAGGGCATTCCGAAAACTTTTCTCAGAACAGCGCCATCGTCGCACGAACATTTTTCAGTCCTCTTCGAGAACATCGTCCTGTGCCAATATCAAATCCGCGTCGCCCGCGCTCCTTGCGACGTATTTTTGGTGCGTGAATTTCGATAGGACCTGGTCTAGAAGGCTTTAGGCTAACCTAGGCTAACCCACTGGTTGGGTTGTCATCTGAGTACTGTACCAACAGCTATGCAAAGAATGTATTCGACTAATGGTGGTGGTGCTTTTTGTATGCCTCTTCGCTGGTGCTATTTGCATGTCAGTATCACGTCAACTGGTGCTCTTTGTGTGTCTCCGATGTAGATGTACACATGAGACTACGACACGACTATAAGTCGTATGTGCGCGCCTAACTCAATACTGAACATCTCATCTTGAATAACACTTTATATGCTGGTAAATTTCCTTTGCGCGGTTGATTTTTTTTTTTTTAATGACAGAAGCAATTTGGGTCTTTAAGACAAAATACACGGATTTTTGTTAACAGTCTTTGGCCATTGTCCGGAAAGAAAAACATTTACTGAATATTTATCATTACTATTCCATGTCCCAATTCTGGGGCAATCTGTCTCTGGCCATATTCAACCATCCCTCGCTTTGTTTGCTTTCCAATCTCCCTGACCGAGTTCAGTTTTCTTCCCGCTTTCAAGGTATTTTATTAGCCTTGAAGTGCGAAACCATAGGTAAAGCAAAGACCTTGTAGAGCAAAAGTCTCTTCAGGTGTGACAGCTTCACGGACGGCCAACCTGCATGAGAGAATACTCTCTGACAGATCCTTTCCCTGGCCACAGACTGGCCGGATGTAAAAACTACCTCGTGTGGTGGGTATGCCATGGGATATCAGATCACTCTGGTATCCAAGAAAGAATCAGGCGCTGCTTCTCAGCTGTTCGAAATCAAGTTATTTTATCACTAAATACAGGCTGTTGTTATAGGGACATAGTGTTTTTACATAGAAAGCTGTAGCTGAACAGTGAACACAACTCAGTATTTGCTCCATTTGACTTTGTAATTAGGCTACGTTCCCCTAACTACATTCGTAAGTAAAATAATAATTATTATTGCCATGGAAGGCAATTATTTATGGCCGTTGTTTTTTTTCAACTACATGTTCACTTTGTGAGGCCTTGTTTGAAAGAAGCAAAAACATGTAGTTGAAAAAGTTGCGGTTGTCAAGGATGTGAATGGCAGAGATAGGATAAGGGGGACAGACACCACTCACTGGACCTGTCACAGAGGGAGAGAAAAGTATAACACAGTTTGTCAAAGAAATTAAACATATGAAATTACAGTTGTCGGGAGCAGTTGAAGCAATAACTAAAATCAGCACGTCTTTGTTTCATAATTTTTACACTTCATTTTCAGATTTGTTCTTGACTGCATTTTTTAACTGAGGAAACCGCTCACGTCAAATCTTATTGGGCCGACGCTCTCGAACATCGTGTTAACAATGATCCGCTAGAACAATCCCCCCTTCCTTCCTTCGAATGTATGAAGATGAGGATCGAACTCCTATTGTCTCGCGATTTGCATGTTATGCAATTCTTTTTGCAAAATAAAAAATAAATTAAAGATACATTTCCCGACACACGGGGAGACAAATTAATTATGGGAATGAATATCAGCTGCAGTGGGCGTCCCTGACAGGCTAGGATGGTGGTAGCTCGTGACATGATAATCTGGGGAGCTATAATCACATGACAGAGGCTGCTTCATAAACTATCGTAACGTGGGGTTTTAACCCGTTTTTTACAGGAGGGGCAAAAGTTGTTTTTTTTTTTAATGAAAACTCTAGCAGACAGTATGTATTTAAAAAAAAATATTATACAAACCCTCGTTTTCAGAACTGACTTAATAGTTAAGAAACAAATTCAAAAAGCATTTCACCCCTAGTTCTCAGACTTCAGTCCCCAGCTTGTAGCACAACCTGCGGGACTGTCAAGTGCTGCAAGCAGGCCAAATTTCTCTGTCTCTTTTTTTTTTTTTAATGTTGAGTTGGATAGTTTACCATGCATGCGGCCTCCCAAAGAATTAAAGAGGTCTTAAAAAAAAAAAAAAAGCATTGCACAATTCATGTGGATTTTTCATATGACATTTGTATATAAAAAATGAATTTTTTTTAAAAGAAATTTTTTGTGTTTCAGCACCTAAAAAAGTAAAAACACAACAGTTGAAAAATGTATACGTAAACAATGCGTCCCCATAGAATGATAAGGTTCCCACTTTGGGGCTGAATTGAGTTACACACTACACACTACTTCTACGGGCCTTCTCCATTGTGCCTGAAAGTATCAAGGAGATGAGGTACTCGTATGTAATTTGTAAGTATTACTAAATACAAAAACACAAAAAAAAAGCTTTACTCTAAAAGGGATGAGCACATGAAACTTCAATCTTCGGTTTCTTAAAAGTTGACGGGAGCTTGAACCTTGTCATTCTGTGGGGATGATTGGCTGTCCAAGTTTTATTCGTAATCAAAATTGAAAAATGAAAATGTCTTCAAAGTGCTCACCGATCATGGTCAGCCACAAAACGAAAATTATCTAACAAACAAAAAAAAACTTCTGGAGTTAATGAAAATCATTCCTCGGTTATTTTCACTGTTGCGTTTTTATTTCTTTTCAGCTCAATGGACAAAGGTGGGCGCAGCTAAAAATTGTACTTTTTGCTAACATTTTGCGAGTCTACTATCGCTTTGTTACCCTTCCATGTAGGACCTGTGATGTTAAATGGATTTCAGAACGCTGCTTTGAATGTAAATTGAAAACATGCAATTACAAGGAAACTTAACTCAAGCAGCCAACTGTCTTTTATTAGATTTCGTTTCTGGGGTAATTGGCCCGATATAACTGAGCAAAGCAAGCGTGATTTACAAAAAATGCACACATTTCTGGGCCAGAGACTAAAACGTATAATAAGCAGTGCACTACGATGACCCGCCTAAACTGGGTGAGAGAATAAAAAAAAGCAGCGGGTAAGTTAATTTGCAAGAGTGCATGGCCCACTAGCATGAAAAGAATCTGAGGTCCTTGGGCAGATAGTCGCACTGATAACTCGGCGGGATAATACTTTGGAATGCAGCTGTAGGAAGTTTATGCTTGTCACAACTGTACCACTTCCTGCGCTGCGACTGCCGAAAATATTCCACCTGCACAAAGTGAGGATTCTGCTGTGTATTAGTTTGTATCCATGACTTTCCTAAAACTTCGACTACCGAGCAGGGCCAAGCTGTAAGGTTTTTCGTGCATTTTGTAATACAATCTCATTCTTATGACATCTGCACGTTTTCCAGAATTTCGACTGCCGAACTTAGTCCAGCCGTACCAAGTGATGGATTTTCGTCCATCTTAGTAGTCACACCTATTCGACACCTGCACTTTGCAAAGCAACTGCACCCACATGATATCTGAGTAAGTTTTGCAAAACTTAGACGGCCGAACAGCACCCAGCCGTGCAAAGTATGGATTCTTGCCCAATTTGGGGACATTTCTATCCCGACTCTGACGGTAGCATGTAGCAGTGCACTGCCGGGACCAGCGAGAGGTCCATCAGCTCAACCACATTCTGCTCGGCATTCTGATTATTTTCCTTTTCGTACGTGAAATAACTTCCAAACTCCTGTCCTTTCACCTTTCCCTTAGGCATTGTCCATCTACTGCAGGATGTAGCCCTCCGACAATGATTTCCATTCCTTTCTGTTTGATGACTTCGTCATCCATGTTGTTCCCTCTGTCTTTTTAAACGAACAAATTAAGAACTACCCAGAAGGCAATGAAAATTTCTTTCCTACAATAAGTAATTTAATGTATACACCGCCCATACATTTATGTACATTGGCATTTTTTTTTTTCAATACAGCCTACATATTAACTTTTCGAAGCCTCCGCCCACATAGTGATGTTCAGCAGTCTAAGAATAAGTTATGTACCGTCGACCGCAGCTTATTGGATGTCATTTTGGCGATACAAATAAAACACACACCTTACTACACGGTGCCTTGGGTGTTAGCCAGCTGGCTGTATCTCTTATGTATTTCACAATGAAGCCTGCTGACGTAAATCGTGCGTCGTGTACCAAAAAATGGTTCAAAACGATAATGTACTTCTCATTTTCACCTAACATCCAATTCAATTTATTCAGAATGAAAAAAGCAATAAACCTGTTTGTTTGTTTTTTCTGCGTCAGTAAGGCTATGTTCACGCTTTGAAAAACAAAACAACTTCAAAGCCAATTCATTTAATGTGGACGTGTGAAAATGTTTCACATGGATAATTCTAGGAGAGTGTATAATGAAAATCCATACATCAATTTGTGCATCGCTTTTAACTTGGGTTAGTTACCAGGATAACGAAACGGGTATTGCGCTCTAATTCAAAGATGAGGTACCCCGTGACCACCTCACTGTCCCAAATCATGATAGAATATTCAGCCTAAAGGCAGCCCATTTTATGAAATCCCCATGTAGAACTATCCTCTACCTAGGTAAAATGGGGGAGGGGTGTTGTAAAGCTTCATGATAGAAACAATGAAACTATTCCATGAGAGTTAGAAATGGAAGGAAATTTCCTCTTCACGGCCATAGATAAACACTCTACCGACCCGTCTAAAAGCCAACATTTGTATTTCAATGACATTCTCTAGCCAAATAACTTCTGTTGAAATTCCATCTGCTGCGACCCTCCACATTTGTCCACGTGGTTTTTAAAAGTACTCCTAAATTAACCTTGCACCAAGATCATGCAAAATTACATTTCCACAGGGAATTGCACATGGGAGAGTCTGCACAAAACGAGTCAGTCATCTTCATTGGTCCGAGTGGAACGTGAGGACGAAATGCTCTGAAGAAATGCATGCGACTTTCAGTTTCTTTGATGTTCTAACCAAATTACACCCACTTGAATTTCTCTGTCACTGGGTTATGATATGAACGGGTCACAGTCGAGGGGCGATTGCCATAATTATTGTTGTATGCGACATTTTGCCGGTTTTGGGGGTTTGTCAGGAAGGTGTTCTCTCACTGCTAATTTTATCATGTATTCGTGCATTTTAGGAGTGGATTGATTTTGAAGATTCTTTGAAGTTATCAATTGAACTGGTTGCCTGGATTGTTTTAAATGGTACTTAACAACTGGAAAACACAATCAGAGCATGCCATGGCATGAGTGACCACAAGGAGAGGGAGGCTCGCATATTTATCGCAGTCGTAAGCGTTGCCATAATAGGAATGTGACGTTGTAAAGCGAAATGATATCGATTGCCACACAGGCCAGAGGTCATGACTAGAGTGACTTTTGAGTCTAAATGTTCACCATCTTTCTTTTTAATCTTCTCGTGTTCTTCATCAACAAACACAAATTCATGGCCACGTTTTTGGACAGTTTTTGGCGTTAAAAAAATCTGGGCAGATGATTGTATAACATTTTATTGTCCACACCAGAAAGCTTTCAGTGTCTTCCGATTATGTGTTTAAGAAAGAGAAAGAGAAAGAGAAGGAAGATTGCTATTAAAATAGACTGCCTGGGAATGAAAATCGCAACCTCTCTCTCTCTCTCTCTCTCTCTCTCTCTCTCTCTCTCTCTCTCTCTCTCTCTCTCTCTCATTCCCCACCCCCTTCTTCTTGTGTTTGTTCTTCTTCTTTTTCTTCTTGTTCTCCCTTCCTCTTCTTCTCTCTTCTCTCTCTCTCCCTCTTCTTCTCTCCCTTTCTCTCTCTCTTCTCTCTCTCTCTCTCTACACTCCTCTCTCGTTCTCTCACTCTCTTTCTCTCCGTCTCCCTGTGTTTTTCAGACTTCCTTTCACAGCGGGCACCGCCCAGTGTGGAGCTCCTGAGTGAAATAGTAGACGAACTCATTACACAGTATTGTTCCAAGTCAAAACTGAAGGGTTAATATGGACGTAACCTTTGTACCACAATGGCAAATGAGTTGTTGCGTGATACCAGCTCCGAAACTGTGTGACAACTCACTCACCGACTCTTATGCGTGTTTCAAACTATCCGTCACTCATGTAACTGACCAATTTTGCATGACAACTCAGCTAGCTTCTTCAAGTCAATCTGACGTAGATTTGTATAGGATTCAGCGGGGTTGTAGAATTACCCCAGGGGCGGATTCCCAATATCAAATCGACGTCGGCACGATGTTGTAACCAGCGGATCTACAAAGCAGTGGCGTGCATGCATGGAGAGGTTTGGTGATGCGAGGGACCAACGCCTTCATTGTATTCCCCTAAACTCAATATATAAGACAGAATGACATTTTAATTATGTAAACACAGATGAAATAAACTTTTTATTCGAATTAACTATAAATCAGCCGCCTTGGTTAAGTTCAGTGTTCCAAATCCATGCCCCCCCCCCCCCCCGTTTTCTCACATTTGTTTGTGTTGTAGAAAACTCAAGAAAGAGAGATGTGATGTAAAGCCAATCTGGCATGTTACAATTTATGTATTCGGACGTGATTGTTAAACAAGAATAAACCTGCCAGTTAGCCAACGATCATGGCGGCCTTCGTGTCGAGTGTTTTCTAAAAGAACCTGTTCAACTAAATATTACACACGCCACTGCTACGAAGGAACAAAGTCATTCATATGTGCAAACTTGACGTTAGTGCTACATGTTGGATTCCGTAGCCTTGCTGGTTGAAAAACAAAGATCTGCCTTTCCAGTAAATTTTGCTACCTGACGTATCGTTGCTGTGGGTGGAAGTGGAATCTAGTTCATTAACCCGGTTCAAACGCTCGGGTAGGCCTATATAATAAAAAATACCCCAGCAATTATTTTTTGTTTTTATTTCTTCCCGTGTAATTTCTTTACTATTTGGAACTTCTTCACGCAGTTAGAAATTTCCTGTATTCTCGAAGGACCTCACAGCCCAGGCCATGATACCGTTCATTTGCAATTTAATACACAAAGATGTTCATTAACTCTTTCAGGACGTATCACCGATTTATCGGCTCCAGTGAAAAACCATTTGGACGTACTGCCGATTTATAATATACATGTATTATTATTGTATTCTACATTCAATTCTCTTTTATTTGATGTATAACATTCTATTTTGCTATCAATACTTTTTTTTCTGTAATATTTTTCTGAACCATGCTGTTTTTTTCCCAAAGTGGGAAAAAATTAATTACGTCCAGACTTGACCCCTAACACTGATGTCCTGAAAAAGTTAAAATGCATAGCATTTTTTTTTTCCCCGTTAAAGAAGTCACTGGAACAGACAAGGAAAAAAAAAAACAAACTAACGTACGTCAAGGGTGAGCAAAATAATATTTCCCTTTACAAAGTCACCGGGATCGACAAGACCGTAAGTGGAATAATTATGTCAGCATAGCAAAGTACAAATTCTTTTTGCGAGAGGACTAATTTAGATGTGGCGAAGAGTCAAAGAATAGCACTTCGCGTTAGGAAAACACAGTGAAAGGAAGAAGAACGGAGCGTGTGAAACAGGCCTTAACCATTGCCCCCCCCCCCCCGAAACTGGAGGGTGAAGGTCACCAAAGTAACTGACACGGTTGATATTTGATCCTGGCATTAGACGAAATTTACTAAGGAAAAAAAATGTGGGAGCGTTATTTCACTACCACAAAATGATGCTGTAGCTTTCGGCGTAGTCGTTGTCACTAGTGATAGCTGTCACTTACTGTTCCTGCGACTTGACTCTCTCTGAGGCTTTCTCTAAACCATGCAACGAATTGACAGACAGACAGATAGACAGGCAGGCAGACGGACAGACAGAAGGACACATAGATAGATAGATAGATAGATAGATAGATAGATAGATAGATAGATAGATAGATAGATAGATAGATAGATCACGTGACAATAGGCCAGCTCTGGCATGCAAGCCTCAGATTACCAACCCATTTGGTACAGCAAAATGTACATTGAAGGGGACTAATTGACTCAGCTGGGTAGCGCTGTGTGTGAGTACTGCGTTGCTTGTCCTTGGTAATGCTGTTAACGTGTGCGCGGCGTGACAGAGATAAAAGACATAAGTGCCGGGCAATGCTTTTTAAAATGTTAAATGAACTGCCCAACAAGCCTATGTCGACGATTGACTTTTTAATGGTTGTCTCTGTCGTGTTAGCCTGCCAAGAACTGCCAACGCTCATTTTTCCGGAACCATTTCTATAGGACATGACGACCCCCGATAAGAACGAAATTATAACTAGATAGTACCCAGGGATTGCAATTTGCCTGCCATAAATTTTAATAACAGATATAATAATATGCATTCTGCCTTAAACATTGTGTCTTGGGCTATATAACAAGTCGCGACTTAATTCATGTTTGTTCCAACTCTACTTTTTTTTGTAAAACTGAGGTATTCGACGTTAAACGTTAGCAGCTTCAGTGTTACAATAAGAAGAACTGTGAAACAGCTGGATAAGTGCCTCAACGCAAGTGTGTATTTTGTTATACCTTCTCTACATACTAAAAGATCTCCAGTTTTTTCAGAAAATGGAAATTCAACAAACAAGAACTACGGTCGCGACTATCTTTTATTCCATTTTATCAGATGTTTAATGCACGGTCTGAATTATTATTGTGTAAGTCTTAGTTACACCGTCATGTCAGCCATTCCAGGTATGAAAACATGTTACAACTTAGCTTATGGTCACAGAAAGTTAGTTAAGGTGTTTATATTAATGGTCAAATGCTATCACAGTCGAAGTGGCAAATACGTGACTCGCCTCTTTTTTGAACACGAGGTCTATTTTGAAAGTATGAGTGGGTTCCGTGTCTCCACTGTGTTATGTTTTTAAACATATTATATATATATATAAACACGCAGTTACTATTTTACTGCTGTCACATCTACTGCTATAGTCGAATTCTGTCCATTATTAAAACTATAATAACCCTGTTTCTAATCACAACTCATAAAATTAACCCAAAGTTTATTCTCATTCATTTACATTGCTTATCACGGTCAAAATGATTCAAAGCTTGGTGCGGGGTCTTTAAATTTATTAAGAAAGAAAAATCTCATCATTTAACATCATGATCAATTGAATGATCAATTGCAACGTGTTCTAGGCATGTAAAATGCCTTTCTGTTTTGAGAAAAGCTCCTCATGTCATTCTGAAATGTATTTCTTTACCTCCCCTCTTTGTTTCTCTCTCTCTCTCTCTCTCTCTCTCTCTCTCTCTCTCTCTCTCTCTCCCTCTCTCTCTCTTTCTCCCTCTCTCTTCTCTCCCTCTCTTTCTCTCTTCTCCCTCTCTCTCCCTTTCTTTCCCCCCCTCTCTCTCTCCCCCTCTCTCTCTTTCTCTCTCTCTCCCCCTCTCTCTCCCTCCCTTTCTTCTCCTCTTTCATTGGTCTTATTCGGCCCCTGCTCCGACCAAAGAGCCGTCACCCTGTAGGTGACTTTAAACTTTGTTGAGTGCGTTCTCTACCGCTGAGGCACCAATTTGGGGGGGCCTAACATACCAGCCGCGGGTAAGTACGTAGTTTGACATCTCCTGGGGTCTATAGTTTTAAAGAGGTCGCCACTCTTACTTTCCTTGTCAGCAAATAACATCCACACTGCAAGTAAACTGTCCACCTATGTTTGTATGTAGAACGCATGGCCAAAAAGTTCCAGCCACCCAGGGAGTTCAAAGGTCAGAAAAAATCACCCAGCAATGTCTGGAACCCGACCCCAGTGGGAACTTGGCCTCCCCAGCCATTATATTTCAATGCCACTTCTCCATTTTTCACTCTCTCATTCCCATCCATCATCTACATCAGTGTTTCTCAACGTGGGGCACAATCCCTACCGGTGAGGCATGGCAATGTTTTGGTGGGTGCATGGAACTGCAAAACGGGTGTAGGAATTTCTCATTGGTGAGTAACATAAGATAAGGTATAACTTTATCCTGTTGACAGGAAATTTGATGTCACGGCCCCAGTAACAGTAACAGTACAACTAAGAATACATTATCTAAGACCCATAGGTCTTTAACGCATACCTCACACACGTAGGCCTACATTGCTCACACAACTCACACAACATTACCAGCAACTAAGAACATTACTCACACACACACACACACTGTCAGAACAATCAATTAGTAAAACTAACAACAGCATATTACATCTGGAAACGCCACTGCTTCGAAATGCGGATGGCAAAAAAAAAAATCGTCTATAGCGCTCTCTGTTTGTTTCTAAAGGCTAAAACTGACGAAATGGGTTCCTTAATTAAATCAAACAAATTTGCAGCCAAAGTCAAGAACAAAACTCCCATTTTAGTAACAAACAAAATAACTTGAAATAGTTTTAATTAAAACATTAAATAAAACTTCTTTTGAATGGATAGCCTACATATTGATTATATAAATATTTTTTTTAATCATTACTTTTTGTAAATACTGTATATTAACTTTGTCCGATTGTGGTGGGGGGGCACGTGTTTTTGTGTGTTTTTTTTAAAGCTGAAGTGGGGTGTGGAACAAGACAGGTTGAGAAACACTGACCTATATTTATCCTCTCTTTTCCCTTTTCTGTCCTACCCCGCCTCCCCTTCAATCCCAGCCAAATATCACCCCATCAACGCAGTTTCCTGTGGCTCGCTTGACGGAAATGACACCGTCATTTTCTACCGAAATAACGCAGGAGGGGGCAGGAAACAGATCATGACCAAGTACATTGCGTTATGACAGTAAATTTGAATTAAACTGGCATCAAAGCCGTATCTGCTGGGACGGCGGGTTAGGCGGAAAAGAAGGGAAAATGTCAAGGTTCGCATCAAAGGCACGAGTTAGCTTTTGTACACTCATCCAAAAGTTTGTTGACAGAGTGGTTTCAGTGATATGAAGATTCAGCGTGTCGTTTCCCAATGTGAAGTGACTTCTCGAGTCCAGACATACAAAGTTTCCCTTTGCAGAATACTCTGAATCTGGCAAAAACTGTTATGAAATAGTCAAATGCAGGCAAAAGTGAGGCCTCCAATGTAATCATGAAAGGCTTTTTAACCACTGAGTCTTACATTCTACAACATAAACGCATAGAAAGACGCAAAGGTGTACGCGTGCATATTGTAGAAGGTCATGAAGTTCGCTGTATTTTTAATACATTCGATGATGTTGAGCCACAGTTGAACAGAAGAAAGTGTTCCGACATATTGAGCCGTAAAAAAAAAAAATGCATTTTCTTCGAAGACAATTAAAAATGATGACAAGATTTTTCATACTGCACCCCTGTGACTGCTCCTCAATTTATACATTGGTGATCGAAACTCAACTCTAAAAAACCACATCTGTGTATTCCCCGAGTCAGCGGGACAACTAGTATCTATGACAAAATGTAACTGACACATTAGAACGTGTTCCAAATAAATATAGAGATAAAGGGTGAAGGATTTCAGAAAGCTGGATTTTAAAAGATTTAAATTTAAATTATCACTGCCAACTTTAAGCCGATTTGGGAAGGGGGGGGGGGCTGGGACTTTAGTGTACCCTTCTTTCTATACCATCTCACTTTAAGTACGACCCATTGTTACAGGGTGGGTATTATGACTGCATTTTAAATCGAGAGGTATTTCTTAATTACTCTTTCGTACCATGCCACACACTAAGAACAATCTGAATAAGTTTCATAAACAGACCTGCAGGGCCACAAATTTAATTACATTAAATTTCCTAACAATTTTGTCTAGATCTATTACATACTAAAAGACAACATCAGCAGCATCAAATGAAAATTCAATAATATGTCACTAGGAGTCTCCTCTAGATTCCTATAAGATTAAGTTCATTCTGACTCACTAACAATTTAAGTATTAATTATCTATCTCTCAAATATAGTCTGCCTACTATCTATCAAGCAATGTACTAATGTCTCTGGCGACAATGTCATCTCAGCTATTTGTGCCTACCGCTTATAATGGATCAAGATCGTCAATATAAACTGACGTAGTTAAGTCTATTGGATCTACTCTAGGATGGGCTGGCAATCCCCAGCCTCATCCAGACAAATCAATCTCAATTCACAGATGTGTATGTCAAACATTCATACTAGTTGCAAGTCAATATAATTCTTTGTCTTGCATTCTTGGGTAGCACTCCTAGCATACGCGGCAATCCTGTCCTACGGGATAAATTATGTTCAGCTCCTCGTTCATTGTTGAATGGTCAAAGGACAAACACTTACACTTGGTCCCTGGTAAGGAAAACCAGGGGACAGTAGACAATAGCAGTGGGCATATCTCATTCAAGCATATGGCTTCATCTCAATGCCTATAATGGACTAGACATGAATCAACAGTCTTATGATTCTTCAGGCAGAATCGTGCCGACGCCTGCACAGATTGGAATTTTCTGTATGGAGTAATGAACATAGGTATGGCTACGCTTTTATACTGTGCAGCCACCTGCAAATTACCGTCCAAATGCCTAGATTTGATTGGTGCATCCATGCGAGCTCAGCTCGCAGTATTAATAGATTCTACGTGGGAGTTGGTCACGGCCTTGTACTAAAAACAGACAAGGTCAAATTAAAATGTCAAAACCATTACTGAAATCTTTAAACCCTCGTGCTTTCTACATTTTATGTACGAATTTCTGAACGCGACTAAGCGTCTTAAACTATCTATCCTTATTCACCCCTTCTCTTCCCTTGTAAGTGTTCATCAAAATCACGGGGTCGAGAATTGCACTGTCACTCCTAACTTATCCATTTATTCTATCTTGCCCCACTTTCTTTCCATCTCTAAGAAAAAGTGTTTCAAAAACAAACTGTTCACGAGAACAGTTCAAGGACAATTTACGCTGGTTATAATCAACGAGACCGTGAAAACTCAAGTCTTTGCAAGTCGTGACCCAGCACGACAATTATAACATTAACCTTGACACCCATTATGTCCAACAACTGGGGCGTCACAGCAAGACAGTTTTAAGACAACACATTGTCAAGACGTCTCATAAATCAATTCATTTCTTTCAATTCAGTGGGCCAGATCAGGCTAGAAGTTGGGCCGGATACTGTAATGATAAACAATGTAGTTACATTACAAGCACGCACGTTTACGCCCCCTAGTTTGTTTTTGTGCTAGGAATACGCATCTTAACGCTAGGGAGCTCTTCCCGAAATACTCTTAACAACAGCCTTAATTAATTATTCTTTCAGATTTTCTTCTTGTTTTCCTCCTGGTTTGTTTTTTTGTTTTTTTACTTTTGGTTGAAAGGGTAGAGGGGCAGGGTTAGGGATTCGATAGGATTTAGGGTTGAAGATAAGGACGGGGTTAGGAATAGGTACGTAAACGTACGCGCCCCTAGTGCAAAACGCTTGGGTTGGGTACGTACAAGTAACAAGCGCCAATAATAAATTATACTTTACTCGGTAGTTAATAAATAGTGCAGCTTATTATTCAGCGGTGCCAGGCGCATTATAATATAAGCCTACTCTATTAAGCTATCTGGCCATAGAATTAAACTCCGAACTCAAACTCGGAATCTTATGAATCCCAATGTTTCTATTCAATACAGGAATAGTCGGATTACACGGGGTAGACCGACAGACAGTAGGAAACATAGACGGATGGACAGGCGGATGGATGGATAAAATTTGTGATAGTACTTTTCATGTGATATGGAGTAGCTGACTTTATACATTGTTTGTTCTAGGAATACACCTTCATCGGCTGTGTGGGGCTTACGTTGGTCTAGAGTCTTGAGGCAAGGTACCCCCGGTGGGGTCAGCTCTATGTTCCCTCAGGTCTATGTTCCCTCGGGTCTATGTTCCCTCAATTCGGCTCTATGTTCCCTCAATGTTCTCTCAGGTCTATGTTCCCTCAATTCGGCTCTATGTTCCCTCAATGTTCTCTCAGGTCTATATTCCCTCAGGTCTATGTTCCCTCAAGTTTATTGGAGTTTCTACAGGGGAGCCAACCTGACATTTTCTTTTGCACGGCAATAATTGTAATAGGGTTAAACTTTTGTTGTTAAAATCTCTCAGTTTTATTCATTTTTGTTGTTGTTGTAGATTAGTTTGTTTTTTTTTCATCGAGGTTTCATTTTGGCATTTGTTTGTGTGCTGGTTTGTTGTTGCGTGTTCATGTTGTTGTTGTTATTTGTCACAGTGGAATGCGTTTGTTTTGTTTTTCACACATACTACTGTGTAAAACTGCCTTAATTCAAATTTCTAGTTGTTTAGCAATAATGAGTTGAAAATTGTATTGAAATTTGTCTATTCAAAGAATAGATTCTTGTTTGTTTATTGCTTGTCTGTTGTTGGTTTTTCATGTTTGGTGTTTTTGTGTTCTCGATTGTTGTTTGTTTCTATTTTTGTTTGCTTATTTTTTCTTGTTAGTGTATTAATTACATCCTTTTGAAAACAAATACGTTTGACCTACGGTGCTGATAATTGGAGAAAACAATATCATGAGCTTTCTCGAATTCAGTGCTTTATTTCTTGTTTTCTCGTTAATTAAATGAAGAATACGAGTTATTAAATGTTCTGATCTTTGTATCTTGTTTGTTAGGTTGGCTTATTGCTTTTATATCTACGAATCTAACAAGTTTGGTATTTTGAGTTCTCGTTTCATGCCCCACTTCAGCTGTATTGGAGGCGATGTTGGCTCCCCAGTAGAAACACCAATAGACCTGAGGGAACATAGACCTGAATAAACATAGACCTGAGGGAATATAGACCTGAGGGAACATAGACCTGAGGGAACATAGACCTGAGGAATATAGACCTGAGGGAACATAGACCTGAGGGAACATAGACATGCTCCCGTACCGGTTTCGATCCCCTGTCTGTGCAGGCATGTTGAAATTTTTGGAGGGAAGCAATTCCTTTCCTTGATCCTATGGTAGGTAGGATCGAGCACCTAGTCTTCTTGGATAAGGACGAAAAACTCGGAGTTCCCGTGTGCATGTTGGGCATGTTAAAGATACCTTGGCTGTGGTGTCGTGCGTGGGGTTTTTAGAATATTACAAAATAACGTAAGTCCTTCTGTATGGTATACAGAGTTGACATTTAATTGACACACATAAGTCTATATACGGATATGAAAGTTACTGTCACTGTATAGGTATACGTTATACACAGAAATAATCTCACATATAAATGAACACTGTACAGATAGGCATTGCACAGGTACACGTCCACTACACCGACTGACGGGACTCCCAAGCATCCTACATTATATAGTTAAACAAGAACAAAGACGGACAACGAACTTGCTTTCCCACGATGTACAACGACCCTAGGACAGGTGGAGAGGAGACAAAAACAAGGTTAACTGTTAGGAGGGTACTGACCACATAAATATGCCAGTGTCACTGTGTGTGCGGTCTCCAAGACGTGAGAAGACGTGAGACCGACACAACATCCCTTCCCTTCCCGAAAAGGGCAGCACTCACACTCAGAAAAACATGACGAAACAGAACAACTAAATACAAAAATGTCTCAATGAGGGTATCGCTGTGGAGGGATGCCTCGAGTAGATCTGGTGGATCGTCTGGGTCCACTTGTATTAGTTGGACTGTCCGTGAAGGTCCAGTGGACATCTGCCGGGAAGTATCTGCGGAGTTTCCTGGCATTCCACTTTTGTCCGTCAGAGAGCTGGTATGTCCAGTTGCCAAGGACTTGGACGACTCTCAAAGGTTTGCTCCACGGTGACTGACCTTTGAGTGCGTTGGGGCGACGAGCGAGCACCATGTCGCCAACGCGGTAAGGACCTCGCGTGAGGTTCGACGGTCGTGATGGAGCAGGTGGTGAGGTGTGCACCGTTGAGTTGAGTGTAGGCCTACGCTGTAGGGTCGCGGGAAGTTCATAAGGGAGTCGCATTGCGCGAGTTTTGACGCCTTGATGACATCTCGTGCGGTGTTTGACGAACTTGTCGACGTCTGTATCTTGTCCGGGCCACCAGTATGTCTTACGAAGGATGCTTTTCATACAGGCGATACTGGGATGACCCTGATGCACTCGTTTCAGGAGAAGTTGTCGCAGCTTCTCTGGAACGACGATGCGGTTGTCGAGCATGACGTATCCGTCTTCTGCAATGAGCTTGTTGCGTAGAGCGAATAATGGTATGATGTATACCGAGACGTGGCGTTTTGCAGGCCAGCCGTTTACGACGTAGCTGTACACCTGCGACAGGATGCTGTCACGTGCTGTACCTGAGCGAAGGGTGTCAAGTGACATGTGATCCGTAGTGAGACTGCATGAAAGTGGTTGACGCGTGGAGTCAACGTTTTTCGTCTCTGCTGTCGGGAGTCGCTGGAATTCCTGTAAGACCTGTTGTGTAGAAGAAGTAGTGATAGCTCGTACTCTCTTGCTAGCACCGTCGATAAAGAGTCTCAAGTTATGAATGAGATCTTGTCCAATGACGGCGTTACATTGGGGCGGCAGAACGTGCAGCTCTGCGCAGACTTGGCGATCCTTGTGTTTTACTGTGGTGGCAAAACGACCCAAGGAACGGCCATTCACAACACTATTGTCAAAATTGCGCAACGTTAAAGGTGGTAGCAGTGGTAAGTGGGAAAAGTGTCTCCGGTACTGCTGTTCAGTGACCCCGGAGATCTGTGCGCCGGAGTCCACTTCCGCTTTGACAGGCACATACGACTTACCGGCCTTGAATAGTAGGGTGCAGAAAAAGGGGTTAGATGACTGTCCGCAGTTAACCCGCGCGTTCTTGCGAACAGCATGAGTCCTTTTCTCGTGTGTGGCGGTGAGTCGGGACCGGCATACGCTGGCGAAGTGCCCCATCTTGGAACAGTGTCTGCACTTCTGTCCAAGAGCTGGGCATCTTGCGTCCTTCGCTTTGTGACCCTCCGGCCACAGTTGGTGCATGGTGCGACCGCAGGCTGGTGTGGAGTTGGTTTGGTTGCCCGAGGTGACGGGTGCTGTGGTGATCGCTGCGGGCGGATGCGGTGGACAGCAGTTTGGGCTCCCCCTATAGCGTCCACGCTCTGTTTAGCTGATTCTTCGGCTTGCATTAACCGAACTACCTCGTCCAGGTCTATGGAAGGTAGGGCCAGTAGTTTCTGTTGCGTGTCTTTGTTGTGACACCCACAAGCCAGTCTGATGGCGAGGTGGTAGTTCTCGCGCACGGCGAAATCACAGTCTGCCATCAGAGAGCGGAGAGCTGTCAGAAATTCCTGCGTTGTTTCCGTTGGACCTTGACGCCTTTGTTCGAGGTCGTAGAAGGCACGGAAAGGATTCACCGGCTTGCGGAATAAATCCATAGCTGCTTGGCGGAATTCTGCATGAGAGGCGGAAGCAATTTTTTCGGCCATGGGTTGAGCGCTGAATATTCGTATACCCCCCAGACCAAGCAAGTTGAAGAGAAGTCTGTTTTTCTCTTCATCGGACATTTGTTGATCTGGTGACCGGCTGACATTGCGCATAAACAAAAAATTGTCCAATAACTTAATCCAGGTCTTGAATGGTAACGTCGGTTCACCTGGATAAGGAAGAAATTCCTTTGGAAAAGGGACGGCCTTGTCCGCCATAATGCAGGAACTTACAGTTAGTTACTGGAGATTACACAAGTGATGAATGACAGGGCCGTCACTGTGAAACAGTCCAGTTAGAAAACTGAATAATCCTCGTCGCCAATATGTGGTAATCTGGTCGTTAATACGTGGCCATCCTCGCCGCCAATATGTGACCATCCTCGTCGCCAATATGTGACCATCCTCGTCGCCAATATGTGACCATCCTCGTCGCCAATATATATCCCATCCTCGTCGCCAATATGTGGTGTCGTGCGTGGGGTTTTTAGAATATTACAAAATAACGTAAGTCCTTCTGTATGGTATACAGAATTGACATTTAATTGACACACATAAGTCTATATACGGATATGAAAGTTACTGTCACTGTATAGGTATACGTTATACACAGAAATAATCTCACATATAAATGAACACTGTACAGATAGGCATTGCACAGGTACACGTCTACTA
This sequence comes from Onchidella celtica, assembly GCA_963931925.1. NCBI lineage: Eukaryota > Metazoa > Mollusca > Gastropoda > Systellommatophora > Onchidiidae > Onchidella > Onchidella celtica. The sequence goes on along the minus strand of OZ007570.1, from coordinate 17,041,481 downwards.
CACCGACTGACGGGACTCCCAAGCATCCTACATATATAGTTAAACAAGAACAAAGACGGACAACGAACTTGCTTTCCCACGATGTACAACGACCCTAGGACAGGTGGAGAGGAGACAAAGACAAGGTTAACTGTTAGGAGGGTACTGACCACATAAATATGCCAGTGTCACTGTGTGTGCGGTCTCCAAGACGTGAGAAGACGTGAGACCGACACAACATTGGCAGTTGAAAGTGGAGAACAGCAGGCCGAATAGGCAGCTACTCGGGCAAAATTCTAAAAAAAATAATCATTACCACAAAAACACAGAAACGAGCAAGAAAAAAACAAACAAAACAAGGAAAGTGAGGTCTAAATGCCAATGGCAACGAATCTCCTAAAATAAAGACCTAAACCCTTCATCAGCTGTAGAGGTAAGCCCAAGTATGGCCCTTCTTCTATCTACATTATTAAAAGGTGATTTCTAAATAGCACTTACTTTAGATCTTAAAAGTTAACATCCTTAATAAATTATCTCTTAATATTTTCTCCACATAGAAAGTGTAAATTAATATATTATTAGGTTTTTAATTTAGAAGGATCTCTGCCCTGGGCAGGTGCACCTCACTTCTTCTCGTTGTTGTTCTGGTTGCTTCTTTTCTTGTTTTTGTTACTGATTTCTCTGGCGTTCTTAGCCCTCAAAAGGACTTCCATTTGTGTGGGTTCCTCTGTTCTGTTCTTGATGATGTTCCCTTTCTTTCTTACCTGCTTTCTTTCTTCCTTGCTTACTAGCCCTCACAAGGGCTCCTATTCGGGTTCCTCTGTTCTTGATGATGTCCCTTTTCTTTCTTTCATGCTTTCTTTCTTCCTTGCTTACTAGCCCTCAAAAGGGCTCCTATTCGGGTTCCTCTGTTCTGTTCTTGATGATGTTCCTTTTCTTTCTTTCCTGCTTTCTTTCTTCCTTGCTTATTAGCCCTCAAATTGGCTGCCCAATCGGGCTACTTCCTTCTTTTGTTTTGGGTTGGCGCCAAACAGAAGACTTTCCTACCATGGAAAAGAGGGGGTGGGGGTAGGGGTATTCGGGATATCTGCAGAACGTGTAAAGTTTCCCAGAAAGAAAAGGTGAAACAGAGGGGAGAGAGAGAGACAGAGTGAGACAGAGAGGGAGTGAAACAGAAGATAAGCGAGAGAGAAAAGTAGAGAGGAAAAAAGCATGGAAAGAGAGAACCATGAACGCTTGACATGTGCACATTAGATACATCGTTTTCTTTTAAGCTTGCCTGGCCTAGAGTGTGGAGAATCTTTCGAGATCTTTCTTCTCAGACTGGACGATCTTTTGAAGAGGTCCTACTTTCAAGGGACACGTATTAATCTGTCTGAGGACGGATTTAGACCTCAGATCTCGTGCCGCATTTATTTTGTGTTTCAAAATGTTTTGAGTTTGCAGTATTTACTGCGATATTCCAATAGGGAAAGAGAGAGAGAAGAGAGAGAGAGAGGGGAGAAGAGAGCTTGGGGGGGGGGGGGAGGAGAAAGAGAGGGAGTGAGAGAGAGGGGAGGGAGAGAGAGATGGGGAGGGATAGGGGAGAGGGAGGGAGAGAGAGAGGGGAGAGAGAGGGATGGAGAGAGATAGGGAGAAAGAGAGAGAGAGGGGGGGGGGAATGTTGTGTTATGTAAAAATATGGTATTATTTTATGTTATATTACTGTATTATGTTATGTTATATTGTTATGTTGTGTTGTTATATTATGTGATGTTATCATAATAATAGTTCGTCCATCAGGTATGATGATGACCTTAACAACACCAGAGGAATAAAGAACAGAAATTGTTGAGAATTTCAACACATGGACAATAAAGAGAACTAAAGGACACAGAGGACAGAATGGAAAGACTGTTCTTTCATGACTTATGGCTTCTCATGTGACTGATAAGTCCTATTTTTGCCCTGCAGACCCTTCCGCATAAATGACAAGAGTGCTCCGTTGGTTCAGTACCACTGGGCCTTTTCTTGCGCCGTTCTCTTTTTTTGATAGCCTGCTGGACTCTGTCAGCTTCCCATGCTTTACTGCCTCTGGTAAGGGCCGCCCTCCAATTTGCACGATCAAGCGAGAGCTTTTCCCACTCACTCACATCAATGGCAAAGGCCTTCAGTGATTGCTTGAGAGTGTCTTTGTAACGTCTCTTTGGGGCCCCAACATTCCTCGTTTCATTGGAGAGCTCAGAGAAGAAGATTTGCTTAGGGAGTCTGGAGTCGGGCATTCTGACAACATGTCCTGCCCAACGTAGCTGAATTTTTTTCAGGTGGCAGAAGATGCTCAATTCCTTGGCACGATTGAGGACCTCAGTGTCTGGAATTTTATCCTGCCATTTGATCCTTAGGATCTTTCTAAGGCAGGCCAGATGAAAGTGATTTAGCTTTCTGGCATGCGATTGGTACACTGTCCAGGTTTCAGCCCCATAGAGTAGGGTGGGAAGGACCACAGCATTGTACACTTTCAGCTTAGTGTCTGTGCGAATGCCGGCAACATCCCACACTCTCTTTCGAAGAGTGCCAAATGCAGAGCTGGCTTTGCTGATTCTTGAGAGAATTTCAGTATCAACACGAGCCGCGGAAGACAGTGTACTGCCAAGATAGGTGAAGTTCTCCGACACCTTCAGAAGGTGAAACAGAGATGTTATCATAACATTATTATAACTCTCTCTCTCTTTAACTCTTTAATCCCATTTGGGAAATTTGCCTTTGTGCCATTGCAGCCCAGTAAAAAACTGGAGCAGGCACGTCGTCGCCACAGTGCAGCGATGGTCGGCGGTTTTTTTGTTGTTTTTTTATGGGGGGGGGGTGACGGAGGAGGGGGGATGGTAGGGATGACTTTTATTTAATTTTGCCCGGGCAGCGGCCTGTTCGGCCTGCTCTTTTCGATTTCCAACTGCCAAGGTATCTTTAACGTGCGCAACGTGCACACGGGCCCTCCAAATTTTTCGTCCTTATCCGAGAAGACTAGGTACTCGATCCTACCCCCCAATAGGATCAGGGACACGAAAATATGAGAAAAATCCCAAATTTCCAACATGCCTGCACCGGCCGGGTTTTGAACCCGGGACCCTTGGCATGAGAGGCGAGCACCTTGCCTCTAGACCACCTTATGTTTGTTATGTTGAATCTGTGAGTTAGGGAGTTAGTTAATCAGTTTGAAGATAGCAGGCCGATGCGATAACAGTCACGCTAGGACAAACCAAGACGATGGATAGAATGATAGGACAGAAGGAGACCTTACCAAAGGCGCCCACGAGCCCGGTATTTCCTTCCAATTCGTAAGCTTATCATTATCATCTCACTTTTCCCGTTCTTTCCCTCCCATTTGAAGACGATAACAGAGACATCGTTTACAAACAGCAGGTGTGGCCAAACTTGCTGCAAGAGCCACATACGATAAACTTCTGAGGTTCGAGAGCAATTTCCAACAATAGATGTGAACAAAATTTACACACACGTTTTTATTATTATGCAAGTACACATTGTTACAAAAAGTTTATATATTAATTATATATAAATGCTACGACATAACTATTAGGAAATACATGTATACAATAATATTTACTAACTAGATGAGCTACCGGGCATTGCCCAGAATAAACAATCATTTGACACCCCCCCCCCCCACTCCCACCCCCCCCCCCCTAGTATAATAAAAGTAATAAACTACATTCTTGCGCGCCACAACATTACGCACCAAACTGAACGCCTGATACGGTTACTTTTTATGACATGCATGGTACTATACGAAACAAACATGCAAAAATACAGATGTTACATAGCAATAAACAATGTTATTTGTTAAAAATACAGGCTTGGAGTAAACAACTTTTAATTATAGCCATCATCTTCCTTATCTCAATTGCCACCTTCCTGCCAAATTTAAGGCCTGAAGAGTGTCTAGTTTGGTCAGTTAGTCATGCCAAAGGTTGCAAGTTACTGAAATATATAATACTAGATGACCTGCCGGGCATTGCCCGAAATAAACAATCATGTGCCCCCTCCCCCCCCCCCCTCTCTCTCTCTCTCTCTCTGTCTCTCTCTCTCTCATATAATAAAAGTAATAAACTATTTAACTACAGTCTTGCTTCAGAACTCATGCGCACCAGAACACTACGTACCAAACTGAACGCTTGATACGGTTACTTTTTATGACATGCAAGGTAGTATATATATATTACGAAACAAACATGCAAAAATACAGATGTTACATAGCAATAAATATTGTTATTTTTTAGAAATACATGCTGGAAGTAAACAACTTTTAATTATAGCCATCATCTTCCTTATCTCAATTGCCACCTTCCTGCGAAATTTAAGGCCTGAAGAGTGTATAGTTTGGTCAGTTAGTCATGCCAAAGGTTGCAAAGTTACTGAAATATATAATAGAAGATGTATGCAGTTTTTTTATATTTGTTGTGATGAAAAGAGAGCTCAGCCAACTTATTTCCATAAGGCGCAAATTGGAGATCAAAGGCCCGCGGTTTGGCCACCCTTGACATCGGCTGTCTATTCTCTGCAAGGCTCACAACATTTCGGAACAGAGGGACTTTTTTTGTTTTTTTTACATGTAGTAATAATCATCGCGTTTGATGACCAATGACTCTTGTAGCTTTTGGAAGAATGTTTACAACTTTATACATTGTATCGGCGTCTTTTGAAGTAGTACTAGCTGTTTAGCATGAGACTACACAGACCATATCATTGTTGTATAAATTATGTTAAAGTAAGCGTATTATGCCGAGTGTCTCGGATCAGTGGCGGATCTGCTATGAAACTAATGAAGTTTAAGCTTAAGCTTCGGGGCCCTTACTCCAGGAGGGGCCATGAAGACATTTTTCCATAACAACAGTTCAAGGTCTTCAGGGTCGCAAAAATGTAGGTCCGTCACTGTCTCGGTTCACTCACACCTAAACGCTTGCCATGGAGAGAGGGACCAAGTAGCAGTAGGGCATGCTTTTGTGTGTTTGTGTGTGTGTGTGGGGGGGGGGGGGAGAGGGGAGTGCATGCCGTCCACCAGATGAATGCACTTATGAAGGTAGATTGTAATTATCATCTTGTTGGAATTCCCCACAATAATAAAGTGCAAACATGATGGCACTATCGGTGAGGAATTTTCTTGTAACCTTCTGAGCGCAAATTAATCAGTGGCGCCAATTGCGTTGGGTTTTCTGTGCTTGGGGTTTTCTGTCTTTGTTTTGGGCATAACGAACTTACATCAGGAACGAGGCTCTAGTTAGACATAACGAGACTTCTAGCATAAAAAAGCTCATTAGTCCCAAGTATTGTTACTATACAGAGATAAGGCCGTTAACCCTTTCAGTGACACTTCCATAGCGGCTTTAGGCATGTGCCAAAATGTAGGCGTCAAGACCGCTATAGTGTGGATCGGGGGTTGGTTGGATCTATGATAAATTATTATGCGAATACAAACGAAGGCCGAGGGCATTATAATTTCTTTTCCACGAGTTTCAGGAGTGATTTTCGGGTATTATATTTTGCCACTGTGTCCCAGGGCTGTGTCACCGACAAGGTTAATTATACTTTATTTAAGTAAGACATTTTTAGGACAAAACAAGGAAAGAAAGCAAAGTTACTGTTGTTGTTGTTGTCAAGTTTTATTGCACCAATACAAAAGTAAGAAATGAAAAGTCCCTATTGAAAATCAGCAATATCTATCATTAGAATACATGTACTTTGGCAAACAAAGAGAAACAAAGAAGACAAAAATCAACTCTACAAGAAGGAAAAACAGTCAGTGAAAATGCATTCAAAGACCGAACTCAAAAAAAAATTAAATAAAAGTATTCTATGAGGGTCTATTTTGTTTCAGATACACCTACTACTGAAATACAAACAAGCTTGCAATAGTCATAGTGAACACTAGTATAGACTAGAAATTATATTTACGAGCCTCAGGAGGCTCCTCTAGGAAAAAGCTCACATGTTGATCCCTCATTAATTTTATTTAAATCACTCGAGACTAATGAGATTGTCAGGTTCTGCACAATAAGCCCACCTGTTTACGATCAGTCAGAGTTAGGCAGTCCACGAAAAGAATTAATACATTAACAGACCTATCTGACTAGATGTCCACAATTGCAAATATTTACGCCAGTTATAAGAAAATCATGAGCAGTACAGTATATGAACTGAATATCAACTGCATCTTGCAGTTTTTGGCAAGGTTCTTGAATACATATATAACAGTGTGCTGCCCCAAAACAGAAGGAAATCCCCGACAGAAATTAAACCTTTAAGTGTCAATTAATAATTTATGCAGCAGTAATTCATGGGTGTATTTCCTGCATCTTTCCATTTTGTTCCTGAAAGAAAAGTCAAAATTTAGTTTGCAGTTATGTAAGTGGAGGACAATGAATCACAAACGGTGAATACAGAGCATATTAGTTTATATCAACAACAAAAAACAAATGATTGCTTGAATAAAATGGCCAATGAATTGGACAGAGTGAAATGACCAGTTCTGATTATGGTCAATTATAGTTTACTTTATCAGTAACACTTTATTTGTACTTCAAGGGTCTTGTTCATATTTTCAGAGACTGTTGCTATGGGTAAAAACTGAACACTGTACATAAATAGTCTGAGATATACATCATCAGCTCGACAAACTGGCCCTACATGTTCAATCCACGGACTTGGAGAGCTGCGAAAAAACTCACAACCTTGTCTCAACCAACAGCCAACATGAGCAGATATCTTATGTCAATATTATTATTACCAGTATTAATTCGCTTTGTGAATACATAGGTGTGATTTTTAAAGTGGCATTTCAATCACCAGTGTGTAACCTGACGCACAGAGAAATTTCCTGTTACACTTTTTAATTCTACTTGAAGAAAATGGGTCTTTTTTTTTTTCAGCTCAAAATTTTGAAACACTTTCTTCTGTTCAACTCAGTTGTGGCTCAAATCAACAAAAGAAGTAAAAATACCACGAACTTCAAGACTTTTTAAAATAAGTCCACATTCACTGATATGTATTTTCTCCATGCACAATATGATATTTTGTAGAATTGAAGGCCCAGTGCCTTTCATGATTATGGAGGCCTTGCTTCCTTTATGACATCAAAGATAGTAGACTAACAAGATAGTTCACTCGAGTAAAATTCCGTCCGCGCGCACCACCGCACCTACCAAGTTGCACGAACAATAGTACTTTTGCTTTCTGTTCAATATGGCAACCCCCTTGCAGAAACGAGTGAGAAGTCGAAACAGAATACACTGTGCCACTATTAATTGCACAAATGCAAGACACAATAAGCCAGACTTGTCCTACTTTCGCATCCCAACAATGTTAACAATGGTTGTGTTTTTGTATTGTACAGACCTATAGGTTTCCCCCACAAGCAGAGCTATGTCATATGTAAACTGTCATAGAATGATATTGGTCTACAAATCCTAAACACTTATTTTTCTTGCGAATTTATTGTCATAACACCACTAACACTGAATTAAGATTTGTGTTCCCTACAGCCATGATTTGTGTTTCTTACAACCATGTAAGGACAAAACTTTCTGAAATGACATCAGCAAACAGAATTGTACGCAGAGCAAGGCTTTGCATGATTGAAAGGGACATAGTTATTTATCGTTACCATTTCTTCATACCTTATATTTTTGGGCATTTTATTTCTCTGAGAATTTATTAAAGGACTACTGTGTGGAAAAACAAAATATATTGTTGCTCTTCCCCGAATCTTTTGAACCATGCAGATTGCATAGCAAATTATCACGAGTAAGCAGTTCATGTAACAATCATTTGTTACATCATCTACATTTATTGCAGAATACAGAGTGCTATGTCACACAGGATGTGTCCCAGGGTGGTGGTGGTGGCCGGGGGGTATGGAAAAGCTCACATACATTGTGAGGTCTAGATTGTGATGAATTTATGTGTGGTTTCCATTACTGTACTTGTATATCACTTTCATTTTGCTTGATCGTTTTTTTTATTGTTCAAAGTCTATTCTGCCCTATGTTATTCTGAGGTCTCCGATCCGTAAACCTATGAAATTATGTAAATTGCTGCGGCCTTTTCCAAGTAGGCCATTGAGAACAGAGATGAACTGAACAAAAAAATGTTTGCATGATTTTGTCGGGTCAATGAACGATTCGAAGTTTAGATAAGTTTGTACTAGGCCTTTACTTACAACAAACGTAAAACGCAAGGGCTTAGAAACATAAGAAACTGATATCACGTTTGCTCCATCAGCCATAGGCAAGCACAAGCCTAGCCATCTCCAAGCCTAGCAGACAATGCACGCCGGCCCACTTTGTGCAAACAGTTAGGTGGCGCTGCAGCCTCGCGGTGGATTTTTTTTTATATAGGCACGAAGAAGCAAGTGAATCATCCTGTCACTCTACTATCTTTGATAATATGATTTAAATTACAAAAGACAATTCTAAAATTAAGAATTACCAAATGTTTGAAACCACAAAGATACTTTAATTAAACTGATGACCAAATTCCCCCATAGACCCAGTGCAGAACACACAAAATAGTAGTCAAGACAAAGATCTACATGGCATGGGAAACAGTTTAAAGTCATGCAAGACAACTCCAGTCAATTAAAGACATGAGCATACATTCCTTTCCTGCTGAATAATAATTCCTCTGTCCAATCCCTTATCATTCCTTTATCATAAAGGTAACAAAGCCCAGATATAAACATTTAACAGTAAGTCTCTAATGAAAACCAAATTTGCCGAGAACTATGCATGTAAGAGTGTACTTCATTCTAATCATCAACCACCAAAACAGATCTTTCTACTCAGGTAAGTTGAAAAAAAAGGAGGACCCTAAAATAAACTTAATATCTCTGTTTTGATAGCCATTACTGTATAACTTATGGGGAACTATGGCCACCTTATACTTCAGATGCCCTGCCTGTCTGAGTTACAATGAAGTCCGAATTGCAGGTATTTTTTGGCCAAGATTTTGATACAAAAAGCAATTAAATCAGTCCAATTTCCTGCACAATTCAACAAAATCATACAACAAATATGTACTACTATCTCCGGGAAGATGGAAATTCAAATGAATAACACCGTTTCATTTGCAAGATAATGGGGACTCTGATAATATGTATTTGTTAAATGAGTTAAACATAAATTTAGTAATGAAAACCAAAAATTATAGATACAATAAGACAGCTCGCGGGTTTAGCGCATACAGATTTCACACCGCCACCTAGTGGCGAATGCATGGAAGTCATGAACAATGCTGTAGTTTACAAAGCCAATGTAAGAAAAATACTGTAGGTGCTGATTGAAGTCACATATTTCATAATTATAATTTCAATCTTTGTAGGAAAACTGTGGCTTTTTTTTTTTTTTTTTAGTTGCAGCAGCACTGTAACAAATCCGCGTCATTAATTTATCATTATATCTTGCATTCTTTTCATCAATGCGCATGGGCACTGCCCCAGATCAGCACGCAAACTAAGTGCATGATATTTTTTAGAGCTGTGAAGAAGGGAGTGTCTTAGTGTCTTTGCTAGTGTCTTTGCAAAAGCCCTTGATCACATACACCAGTACAGTCTATTGGCTAAACTTTGTGGTCACTTTCTTGGTGATTCGTTAAATGAAATTTTCCTGTTGCTCTTTTATCATACCAAACACTGAAGAAGGTAAACATTGCACATGCATTTCATTTTCTGGAGAGTACGAGTAACATATATGGAAAGTAAAATACAACATTTACGATTATGTACAATAGACTTGGTTAAGGTTTGCATTGTTTAATGGAATGGAAAAAACTGGTGACCTAATTTTGATATAGAAAAAAATCCACAGAAAAATACCTAGAGAAGGATAGGACAAGACAGAAAGAAATAAAGAAAGAAAGAAATAATTTCACAGTAAAAATGAAAGGCCACACAGACTTTTCATACATAAGGATCATACATTTATGACTGATATTTCCATCGAACAGTCAGAGCAAAACACTGTGATTATAGCATCATTCATCACAGATTTCCAAAACTATAAAAATGTACAGTGTCATGGTCATGTCTTTGTAATATTTATGTAGGGAATATACAATTTTACTTATTCTTTGAATGTACAGATTTTATTCAATTTCATTTCCTTCTGAGAAAGAAATGTAACAAAATAAAAATGCCCATAGCATTGCTCTCTCAAAATGATGAAAATGTATTGTTGCAGTACAGGAAACCAAAATGTTACAAATTAAAAACAATTTCATCAGTAATGATTTCTTTCTTTAACTGAATAAATGCTTTATCCAGTTTAAATGTTCAAATTACATGTGTACAAATCAAATCATTAATCTCTACATCTCTTTTTCTCTTCCTTGAAACCAATCAGCCATTTCATCACAGTCATTCCACAATTGCCTCAGTCATTTTCTTGGCGTTTAGAGATGAAATGTTCACCTTAATCAGACGATCACATTGCACTGTTCAGTAGTTACATTGTTTTGTTTCCTTCACTTACGAGTTTTTAAAGGAAAACCCACACCCACCAAAATCACCATTTTAGGCTTGTTAGGGGAGTGTTGTCTAATTACAAAGCCATATAGAGACAATACTGAGCTGTGTTCATTGTCCAGCTATAGATTACTCTGTAAAATACTACGCTCCCCTAACAATAGCCACTACTATATTTGAAGTTAACTGTTTTCTTTGTTTTTCAAAAAAAAAAACACCAAAACATGACTTGGGCAATTGTGGAATGACTGACAATTTGTCTCCTTACAACCAATCTGTCAATTGTCTCATTTCATTTCACCTCCCTGCAAATCTCTTCTCACTGCTCCCCATCACAAAATCTTCCAAGAGAGAAAACTCTTCTGTTGTGATCTGTAATTTCATACGTTTTGATAAATTGTCGTTGTTGTTGTTGTTGTGTTTTGTTTTTAAATATGACATCTTCAAATTTGGAATAAGTTCTGATTGTTCTTGTCAATATTTAACTGATAAAATTATATCTGAAAACAAACTACTCAATTAGAAACACCCATTTCTTCTGTTTGCTATTGCTAACATTGTCAATGTTATATTATTTATAGTTGTAAAGTTATCTTTAAAAAAAAAAAAATCCCTATTCAATAATATTGATCAGGATTTTGAAGTTATACTACAATGTTTTATTAGTAAAAAATGATGGCAACATAGAAAATGCATTCTGGAAAATAATAAGATTCCACTATGCTCTTCACTGATAACAGACAGAAATGAGTTAACCCAAGACAAGAAAAGTGAGCAGCATTTTCTGCTGCACCTTCTTACACCTTCAAGAAAAGCATGTTATTGATCAAGTCACTTGTCATACACATTCTCAGTAGCATGAGCCTAGTTTTCATTACCAGCAACTCAACCGAGTGTTCGTTTACATCGTCAGTTTGACTGCATTATCTACTTAATTTACCCTGTGACCCCTGCTTTGTTTGGTTAAATAGCACTGTCCATTGTCCTGTGCATAAAAAGGATGTGGATTTGGCAGTTACCTGATAAATACACACAACAATCAAAGGGCATTTGATTACAGAAAATTTGGTTCTTACAGCAAGTTGTTGTGACTCAGTCACACAGCGTATTTTAAAGGCAAAATAAAAAAGGGCATTTTATTGCTGAGAAAATTTTAATACCCTGCAAAAGAGACTGATGAACTGGTTGTACTTTGCCATTGATATCTTTACCTAAATAAAAGAACATAATGTAAGCAGTGAGGTAAACAGCCCAACTGACCATGCTATAGCAACTCACAAGTGCAAGGTTGACTGAGCTCTTGTGATAAACATTCAAATCTACTGAGCCTTTGCGCAAACAGAGCAGGGGAGGGAACAAAGGAAAATATTCACCTTTTATGAGATACACTACACCAAGATCAACAGGATTCCATTTCCAGTTGTGACCCAAAGCAAACTCATGTACATGACTGTATTTATATGAGTCTTATTTCACCATCTTTAGTATAACAACCACATCAACTTTTCAGCAGTGTGAATTTGGCAGTTCCATAATCTAACCAGATGCAAACATGATACAAAATAATCTGTTGGAAGTTTTAAATGCTAACCAGCCTTTTCACAGGCTTTTGTAATGGCTGCTTTTCTTTCACATTCCACTCCACCTTGCAAAACTGGCCTGTGTTTGGTCATGACTCCATTGGTGCAGGGACCAAAGTCTCCCCAGGCTCCAAAGAAACAACGTTCTGGAGAAAATACATAGAACAGTCCAGATAAGATTTGCAAACTCAAGAATGACAGACACAAATACTTCTTCCAAAACAGGGCAGTGACTAAAAAATAATGCTGTGGCCTTTAATTGTGTTTTATCGTTGCCATTCCCTTCAGATTGTAGTAAATCAAACATTTGAAAAATCAATTTTCACATACATTCAACTACATTCAAAGTCGCAACGAATGATCTTGGTTTTAGATTCCTAACCTGAAAAATAATCGAATAGCAAACTTTCAAAAATTCATTGTAACTAGACCAGTTGTGCTGAAATAAAACAGTTTTTAGCTTCTCCTGAAAAATAGCCAAAACATATTACTATAGTTATAGGGGATGAGATGATAAGGTAGCAGTGATTTCTCTTAGGTTCTTATTTTATGAAATTCAGTTAGCAGAAATATCCACTGTTCCAACATTATGAAATATGACAGTAAATCCTTATCTTATGTTACTCGCACATTAGCACAAAAGAAGGAAAAACATAAAATTTGCTAGAGAATTAACTGATGGATTTCAGAGTGCTTTTGTTTTCAGAAATTTATCTGTGGTTGAGAAGTTAAAAAAAACCCAAAAAAAAACAGGATTATCACCTAAAAGTGTAAATTTTATACAATATAACATCTTTGATAAAACTGGTCTTACCATTCAAAAACTCTTTTGACGCATACTGTTTTGTGTACTTATATGGATATTTACATAATACAATTAATTTCTTTCATATACCTACCCCTCTCAACTTCTCCTTTCTGTAGTATGAAACCAAAAGTGAAAGTTTTGTGAAAATCTTAAGAGTGAGGATTTTATGCTTTCCCTTCTCTTATTATGAAGATAATGAATGCTTTATTAAAACAGCTCTGCATTCTGCACTTTGATCTCACTTACCTCCTCCATCCTTTCTTTTACATGGCTTTGTTACAATTTCCTCCTCTTGGCATTTGTCAGATCCACCAGAATCAATCAGTTTCTTGACTCGAGTCCTGTGGTTCGTCACTGGATCACACTCACCCCAATCACCATAAGTGTACTTGCAAACTGGGAAATAATGGACATTCAAGATATCCGATCATTAATGTAGAGTAAAAAAGCTGGATGATACATGTTTCATATCAAGACATCCATGCTCTTTTTACGGTAAAAATATAATGTCCAGTGGATAAACGTACATTTCTCTTCAAAGCTAAACAAAAGTTTGTATACTATTTTGAATAAAACGGAGGCACTAGGAAACTCAACTACAGTTTATTTAGGGGTTCTCTCCCTTCTATTAAAGGGCATTGAGCAGAAAAAGCAGAAACTGACACTCCAAAATTGATATTATTACTTCTAATAAAAATGTGAGTGATATAAAAATATACGTGATGGGCATACTGGCACGAAGAAAGTGTTTTATTGTTGAGATAAAGGTATACAGAAATGCGGTATGAGTTCAACTATAATTCGTGTCTTAACGAATTACAAAGTGTAATGTGCCAATTTATGGTCTAAGGACTCTTACAATAAAATAACAATAATAAAAGAAAAAACAGACACATAAATATTGCTTAATCAAGTGACAATTTAGGCATTGCAAGTAAAACAAATAATTAAACCATCCCCTTTTGCAAAAATAATTATCAAAATTTAATTCCACATTCAAATTTCACTTTTTTTTCTCCAGTTACACATTACATGGTCCTTCACTGTGCTGGTTGCACAATTTTCAGCATTTTTTTTTTCTTTGGGGTCTCTATACCAATAATTATCTGAATTTTTTCTCACTTCCCAATGTTCATGTTTTCCATAAAGTGTGATTACTGCTGAACCTCAGTCTGAATTTAAACAAGTAAAACAAATAACGGATGTACCTCTTTTGCATTTTTTGGTAATCTCCCTTGTGAGGTCACACTCTTCTGGATTTCCTTTGATCAGTGAATCCACTCTTGTGGTCAGTTTGGTTTTCTCATCACATTCGGACCACTCACCACGCCGGAACTTGCAGGCTGGGCAAAGAAAATCAATATTAATAGCAATCTGTAAAGAATTTGGATTTGAATCTTAGATCTATTTCTAATCACAATTAGACCTGCCCCCACTGCAAAGCCCTACAAATACAAGAGGACAAGCTCAAACTATTGTTTGCCTATAAATTGCAACATCAAACCTGTTCCCTACATCATATCCTTTCAGTGTATTTCACTACTAATAAATTTGCTAAACACAATTTAAGCCCTTGTTTTTGTTGGAGCACAGCAAGGTGAAGGAGGACGACCTCTGTACACTTAACTTGAGCACTAAATGTCCCCCATCCAAGCTTTAGAAACAAGATTAGCAAAAATAAATGCCAGTGATTAGTCCAAATGAAGAGGTTAGTTCAAGACCAGGGTTAAGTCACATGTAAGTCATTTTGAGAAAAAAGTCGAAAGGCTTTGGACTTAGCCTTGTCCATGCATTGGTGTGGAACACTTTCAAATCAAACATTCTCAGCGCTGGTTAACGATAGAAGGATGATGTTACTATACACAGATGACCCTTTTTATCTAGTTTCTACTGATATGCTCAGTCTTATTTTCAGCAAAATGTGACATAACCTCATTCTTGGACTAACCTCTTTAAATATATCTACACTTATACATACCAATCTTGCACTTTCTGGAAAGCTTCTTTGATCTGATGCACAAGTTGGGATCACCACTCTTAAGTGTCATCCACTGGGACATTGTGTTGCTGCGGGGATCACACTCACTCCAGTTGCTCAAAGTATATCTACATTCTGAAATATACGTTCATTTAACAATACGAGCTCATTTACGGTGAAGAAAACAAAGAAAAAGCTGTTGCTAAAAACACATGAACACCATGTCTTTGGCTGAATAATTTCTTTATTTAGAAACCACTGTGAAAAAATAGTTATCAAACTTTGATTCCACATTTAAATCTCACTCCCCCACCCGACAAATAACCATTAAAAATGCCTGTGAAACCTCAGATAGTACCCATCTGAAATCCTGTGACAGGATTCAGGAGTGAAAGAATAACGTAAGCACCTCTATCCAATACAACATGAGTGAGAAAGATTATAATAAAGCACATTCATCTGCGTGACACTGGAATGTTGACCTCAAATAAAACACCAATTAAAAGTGAACAAAGATGCAGTTTCTTGTCACTTAAAGGCATGGAATACATGGCAGAATTTGTCCAAGGAGAGAACAGTTCACTATGGCTTAACTTTGGGTGGATCATGGATGGGACTTGCCGCATCCCCTCGTCGATCCAACTGAAATTATTTTGCCAGTAGAGGTTATATAAAATGCATCTTGTTGGCACCCCAGTCCAAAGTGCCCACCGTAATCCATACATGAAAAAAAAAAAAAAAAAAAAAAAAAGACCTGTTTTAATGGAGGGATTCCTGAAAAGCATTTAAAAAATACAATTTTCTGTATTCTGATACTGATGATACACCCAGGACACTGAGTTTGATTTGTGGCATCCTGGAAAAATTAATAGTAATTTGCTTCAAAAATAGCCAAATGGCATACATACTGTCTGATTTGGCTCCTGTTAGTTCTGCCGTTCTGTGACAAGGCTTTGATTGAATTCTAACTTGGCACTGAGATGATGCTTTTTTCGGGATTAAAGTTCGATTCTTCAAATTGGTATTTGGATCACAGGCACCCCAGTCTCCTTTTTTGTAGCGGCATGCTGAAAATAAAAAAGGATAGTCATTTTGCAACTGGTATCTTTATTGCGCACAACCATAATTAAATGAGGAAATAAAACAGAAATTTGCAGTTACATTTATTGTCGTAGTCAACTTGCAATTTATGAACAAAGAGGACACAGATTTTTAAAATACCATGCAATATTCTATGTATTTAAAATTTATTCAAATTAAACCTGGCAACTATTGCCAGGTAAAGCTTTCTGTTGGAAAATTTTCTAAGAAAGAGATTTTTCAGTTTCTACCTAAAGCATGCAGCCATTGTTATTGCCCATACTGTTTGTTTAAAACCAGTGCACATGTCCCATTTTTTAGCAATAGTTCTAACAAATGCAAGAATAATACCTGGATCTCAGTTGTTATCAGACCAAGAAGGACACCGTTCATTAAAAAAAAGAAAAAAAAAGAGAAGTACTTTCTCTGCCTTATTAAATATTACGGTAAGTGTCTCATCAAACCTCAAAAGTTTCTAAAACTCCTTGAACTGGCAGGGCAAATTATACTTATTAATGACATTTGCAAGTTAAATAAAACTTTATCGTGGCCCATCATGATAGTAGCTGAGCTGTGTGGAATCCAGGAACATTGCAAGAAGGACATTCATACTCAATATTTTGACAAGATATTATAAAAGCCACAGGAAATCTGTGACGTCACAGCAAAGTAAAAATATGGCAAACAGAAAAGTTCTGTATAGTAAAGCCTTGTATAAAAAATAATACAGAAGCTTTTTTTTTTGCTACATGTTTTTCTTTTTGCCTCATTTTGACTATTTAGTATTTTCAATATTTGCATTTCTCATGGCCACTGGCATCACAACTATTGAGGTTTTTAAATTGTTAATAATGTATTTGAATGACAGCAAAAACAAACCTGACTTGCACCTTTTGTTGACAATTTTCTTTGGCAGACAAAGAATAGGGTCCCCTTGAGTTAGAATCATCTCCCTTTGTTTGACATTCATCCTGCACTCTGACCATGGTCCTTTGCTGTATACACAACCTGAAAGAGGTTGTACTTTATGGTGCATACCCAAATTTCTCTTCATACTACTATCAGTGATCTGTATTCTTGAATCACTTTTCATTCATTTCATCCATTTATCTTCAGTTATAAGAACAATCCATCTATTTGCAGTATCCTCCAATTTTCTAAAACTCCTGCCATGCAAATTCCAAAAAATAACTGCCCCAAGGATTACTTTATATTGAAAAATAATTATGTTTCTCTTGGTGAAGTTTAAATATTACAGACATCATCAACCAATGGGAGATGGACCTCACCAAAACTTCAAAATTTTTTTTTTTTTTGTAAACTTGGGTTTTTCAAGAATACCTTTCATGTCAGTTGTGTCAAACCCAGTAGCCATTATTTTTCTTAATTTTTGTAAGGTTTTGCTGCTGTTTCTTTTTTTTTGGTGGGGAGGGGGGGGGATGCCTCTAAATAGAACAGTGCTTTCTGATCATCTAATGTGTGTGAACTGAGTATAGCTTTAAAAAAAATGCATAATTTCCTAGTTAACTCTGTTGTTGGGTAAATTTTCATGATACTTGTAGGTCTTCAGTCTCTTGTTTTTTTTATCTCACTTTTGCTGTGAAAAAGGAATTCTGCACTATGGTGAAAGATTATTGTGATAATATTATAAATTGTGTTTGGATTCCCCAGCAGAAAAAAAAGTGTTACAGGTATTTGCAATTATTAGTTAACAAGTTTAAAAGCCGCGCCCTGCGCAGACCCTCCAACCACTGCCTCGCCTATCACTTTCTACCCTCTCTACATGGTATTCCCCGAGACAGAGGTACTCCTGTGTTCTAATTTTAGCTGTAAGACACAGGTTTAAATCAGCTGACAGCAGTGAACTACATACAAAAGGAAGTGTTGACACCACGGGTCATGTGCTCGTGAAAAAAAAGAGATCGGGGGATTGAAGTTTCATGTGATCAAAGCTTTTAGAGGAAAGAATTTTTTTTATTGTTAGTAATACTTACAAATTACACACCGAATCTGCTTGATACTTTGACACACAATGGAGAAGGCCCATAGAAGTAGTGTGTCATGTGTAACTCAGTTCAGCCACAAAGTGGAGAGAGAAACTTGTCATTCTAAGCGGAAAATTTGTTGTAAGCTTTTCACTTATGTTCTTATCAGGCTGACCTATTACATGTTGGTAAAATCGCCTCGTCTGTGTATTATTTTCCTTAGGTTGGGAACTGGAAAATCTTCAAAGAGCTGAAAATGGGCCGAAACTACTCGACAGGCCTGAGCCTATCTGTAAAGTTGCACATTTCATATACTTATGAGCACTAGACACATAGGCTAGGGGTGGATGAAAATTTGTTCTGAGAAGGACAATTCAAATTTACCAATTTAGCCACCAAGATAACATATAAACAGACATCACTGTCATTGGCAGGTCATTTTTTAAGTACTGTACATTTTATGATATTCTGAATCAAGTGCAAGATTGTAGATGACAGATCTCATAATGTGAGAAAGATCACTCAAACACTCAAATAAGTAAACTGAGGTGAAGTGCTGCTCAAACCCGCCCATGAACTTTGTGAAACTATATGTTCCATTAAGAAATCATCTGTTGACAATGTAGTCCACTTTATATGAATCCATCCAAGATTTATGTTAAAATCAAATGTCAGTTGAAAAACATCTGTTCACCGATGTACTTCATTCTACCTGAATCCATTCACAAACTGTTGGCTACCAAACTGTCATTAAAAGATTGAAGCATTATTGGAGTTTTTGAGGGAATTGAAGAAACGGAAGAAGTAAATGATTTATGCTGAAGCACAGATTTTTCCCTTGTTATTGTTTTCTTTTAAATGACAGATCATGTTTTGTGACAGTGCCGGATGTTCACAGGCCAGAATCCACTTTTTTTTAGTTTAGGTTCTGGAAAACACATTATTTAATGCAAATTCATAATCAATTTTCACATGTAAAATTTTTTGCAAAGATTTTCAGATACAATTGTCAGTTTTCAACTTTTAAAAATGCCATCGCAGTGTCAAAGTATATTAAGTAAAATTATAATATGGAAATCTGAGAGTCCGAATTGCAATTTCCATTGAGTTTTTCTTTTATATTCTTTGGTGGCATTTCTTTCCTCTTTTTTCGGGGTGGGGGAAGCTTGTTCTTCTTTTCAGAGACTTTCAAAAGTTCTGGGCTGTTTTCAAGTTTTTTTTTGCCTTTGCACTTTATTGTATCGTTTCTGTATTATTTCTGAAGGGAGGCTCTGCTACATACAACTTTCTTTGTGCCACATTTTGTCTCTTCTTAAAGCCTCGCTGCAATCCCATAGATTTTCTGTGTTTTTCTAAATAATATTTTGCCAAGATCTGCTATGTACCCAGTTGATGATGTGACTGAGGGTGTGCCCTACTGCACTACTTACAAATTTAAATTATGTGCCTCTGCCATCAATCAACAATATTTCTTCTTTTTTTTTTTTTTTGGTGAACCTAACTGAGAGGGACTGTGAAAGAAGGGAAATTCATCTCATTCTCATTGTATTCAGACCATTTTCTGCAAGAATGGAAATTACTGAACAAAATCATCCAGCAAATGGCAAGATTGCGACATAACACAATCAGTGCTACTGTAGCTCTTGAAATGGATAACATCTTGTGCTTTGTTGATAGGAGTGAGAGTGCATCATCGTTTCTAACATTTACTATGTAACATCGTCGTTTCTAACATTTACTATGTAACATCGTCGTTTCTAACATTTACTATGTCGTTTCTAACATTTACTACGTAACATCGCCGTTTCTAACATTTACTATGTAACATCGTCGTTTCTAACATTTACTATGTAACATCGTCGTTTCTAACATTTACTATGTAACATCGTCGTTTCTAACATTTACTATGTAACTGCAAGATTACTTAAAAATAATTCATGGGCTTGTACTGTAGGAAAACACTGTCTAGATTGGTTGACATAAATATCTAGTAGGACGGCCAGTTCATCCACAGTTATATGACACAAAGTTTTCTCGGGTAAAGTGCACAGTGTAATAACCTACTCACAGTTTCTTCATTCCTTGTAAAATTAGGCACACCCTACTTATATGATAATCTTCAGACACTAACAGTATTAGTATGTGACTTCCCAGCTGTTGCTCAACATTTGTTCCTTTTATTTTTTCCGATGTTGTTACCATTTTTTTTCACCGCACAATTATTTCTCCTCCTGGATAGACCAAAAAGAAGTTGTTTTTTCTTCTCACTGCACCTAAGTAATTCCTGCTCACATTTCAAAATATTTCTGGTCAATAATGTAAAATGCTAATTAAAGTAAATAAAATCATCAATGAATTTTTAAATAAATAAAAACTACATAAAAGATTGTCAGAATAATTTTAAAAATAACAAACAGAAAAGTTGTAAACCCTTGAAAAAAAAAAAGAACTGAAAACGAGAAAAAGAAAAACCTGAAACATGCTTATGAATTACCCAAAAACAATTCACTGGATAAAATAACAAAAACACTATGTACCGAACTCAATAAAATATAAGTAAAGAAAGAGTATGTAAATAATATAATGCAAGTACCATGCAAGAGCAAAACTGATGCAGGGTAAGTACAAGAGACATCATAAAAAATAGTCTTTCCAGGAAAGAGTGCAAGACATGCATGCCATCACCATCTTTGTTAATGTGCTCCTCAGACCCCGTGACTACCACAGTGCCTGGTGCGAGCTGAGTATGTGAGTCTAGAAATATTGTAGCATACACACACACATCTTGTCACTGCTCTAGGCTAATGACATATGTCATTTTTGACTCATCTGAGATATAAAGGAAAAACTGTTTCACTTCTCGTCATTTGGTGACTTATGCCATTATGATTCTATTTTGTATTGTATAACATTTTCCTACTGGCGCATTTCCATTTCTACAGTATTATCTGATAGCCCCCATGCTAATGAATACAATGAACTGTCAGTTGCCTTTTGGCATAAGTCTGACATATGCCATTATCACAGAGCCAGTGGCAATATTAAAACACCCACAATTCAATCAAAACACAAAAGAAGTTTAAAAACTGTTAGAAATTTTATTGGTGAAGTTTTCACAAATGCATGCACAGAGAAATGAAAAATTAGAAAACTTTGTTCCTTGAAATGGCACATATATGCATGAAATTAATGGAAGAAACCACAAGTTTTGTTCAGAACACCTTCAAAATTTCAGTTTGGAAACTCAAATAAAAAAAACTGGTTTTTAAAGAATTTTTGTTGAAACTTTCAAAATTGTATGCATGCATTAAGGTGCCCAAATGTTAGTCCGAGAGCTTTCACAACTGTTAAATCCGAACAAACATCTAAATAGGTTACAGATTTGGGTCACAAGAAACAACAAAAACACAGACAAGATGAAAATTTCTTCCATCCAGATTTATGCATGCTGCAAAGCATGTACCAGCGTATCATTCAGCCTAAGAGTTAAAGATAATCTGAAATTTTTTAAGTTTTGGGTTTAATATCACAGTGTCATTCATTACCAATTATGGCACCGAAATTCTCCATTAAAATGACCTGATACAAGTGGTAAAACTGATCAACTTTCTTAAATTCACAGTAAATATTGTTTGTTTGTAAGTACATTGTTCAGATAGGTTTTTCTGCCAAGGAGAGCAATATCACAGGGTTTTTTTCTCTGGTTGTCTTTTTTTTTCTCTATTTTTGAATGTATTACGTTTAAGCCTATGCAACTGGCTCACCAGCTGCAAGCATAATGGAACTGGAATAGTTCATCACAGCTGCCTAACCTGTTGAAATATGAGTGTGACAATGGGCCTTTCATTCATTCATTGGAAACATTTAATTAAAAAGAAAAACAACAAGGACAACAGCATTCGGGTCAGCTACTTTAACAAAAAAGAATGGCAAATTCTGAAACAACAAAATGATGGCTTGATTGAAAAGGAAATGAAAAAATTGTCTCTGCTATTTTGCAATTTCAGTGAACTTTCAACCTGTGTTATCTGATGTGATTCTAAATGTTGGATAAAAAAGGAATGTCAAAACTCCTGAAAAGCAGAATAAAACAGAGCAAAACAAAACAGAAACAAAGAAGAACATTCTTCACATTCCATCCCCGCTATAGCTACATCTTAGTCCTATAAAATTTCTTTATTGAAAAAAATAATAATAAATTTTATTTTGGAAAATAAAAGGGAACTTGAAATGCTTGCTGACAACATTAAAATGATGATTTCACAGCCACCATGCAGTGACTTCTTTCGTTAGTTTTCTCTCTCTCTGTTTTTCTTTTTCCACTGTCTCTTCTCTCTTTTGGTAAGTGCCAGATTTTTTAGGCACCTGAATCTAAAATGAAAGAATAAAAGACCCAAAGCATGACATCAGTGGAGCGGTGGCTTAGCTGGCAGAGGTGTGGAAGTGAGTCCAAAAAATAAAACTGCATTTTAGAAAAACTGTTTAGTAGAGAAACAGATGGCATGACAAATTATGATAAAAACTATCTTTATGTGAACCAAAATTACAAATATAAATGTTCTCAAATGAAAAAACAGAAAAACTATTTTTTTTTTAAAAACCAAAAGAAACAAAGACCGAAAACACCTTTTAAATATTGTTTCATTTGGTAAGAAACTCTATATTAATGACAACACTTGCACAAGATTTAGAACTGTTTGTAGTAATTAAACACGATGATTTACAAATACTTGTCATCATACAACAGTTCACGTTGTTAAAGACTCTTCATGGATTAGCACATATTGCATTTAAAATAGAATACAGTGACATTACAACTGGATTTGAAAATTTTTTTGCCAGTCACATTCCTGGCAGTTCATTCATATGTCAGTCATCATTTCTTTACCATGATGTTTTTTCTTTTTCAATTTTTTTTTTTTTTACAGACAGGGTAAGGATTCAATTTTACTTAATGCACTCCTAATATACTGATCAATTTCGATAAAATGTGTGTTGTCAGTCTCCAAAGCCTGTACCCAGTCAGAACAGCCTTGTTGGATAAGTAAAGCCACCTAACCAGTATGCTTTTTTCCTGAAACAAAATTTGAGGTCATTCAAAACATGATTTCTGTACAAGTCTAAACTGATAGCTAACAATCTCACTGAATAGAATGTTGGGATGAAATTTATTTCTGTGACCACCCGACAAAATGAGGCACATTCCGGCACTGCCCGATTCAAGAAAATCGTTAAAAGGCATCAGAGGGTCAGTTTTATCGATTTTGCGTTTTTAGTGTTTTTGAAAAGTTTAACCTCTTTACTATTCCTTTTCCAAATGATAATCCTGTTTGAGAAGGGGAAAATGTCTCCATATTGACTATGAATTGAGTCACCATCAATAATTTTGATGCAAAGCTGAAACTTTAAAAGCATTTAACTCAAAACTGTGATTGTTCACTTCCTGCCTTTGATAGGCCATATCTTCTCTGCTAATTAAATTACAGCAATATTCTTTTTCACCAAATGAAAGGACTTTGAATAACCTATTTAGTGATACCAATATCACCATACCACCAAAATGCATGAAGTGTCTCATTTTGCCGGGTGCCTACAGATTCAAGACTGTGACAGAAGGTTGCTGCTGGGAGGGTAGCGACTGTGTTGTTGGACGAAAGTATCTTGTGAAATAACAAGAAATCTGAGATTCAAAGTATGTTTAGATATTATGATGGGTAAGGTATCTTGGTGATTTCCTTTTTGAAAAAATTCTAATCTGATCTTCAGTCACTCTTTTCAAAGGTACTGAATGAGATTTTTACATAATTTTGACCTTCTGTCACAGTAACACAGTATACTTGAAGCTCCTTTATGTTTATGAGAGTCTGATCCCTTCCATTTTCAAGAAATATGCCCTGTAAATAAGTAGTTTGATGTATGCATTTCCCTCAAAAACAATTTTTCAACAATTTTCTGTTTTTATTGGATGGACTGGATAAATATCTTTCACACAAAAACAACAAGGATTTATCATTTTTATGCGGCCTTTCAGTAAAAAGAGGGGAAAATCCCGAGCGGAAAACCCCATGCGCCTGCCTAACTTTAGTGTGATACAGCTGCAAAGAACCAGGCCAACATACACTAGAATACTGAGCATAAAACGATGCTTCATCAAAACATCAAATCTGGCAAAAAAAATATTTGGAAAACTGACAAATCCTGGAAAATTTACATCCTAATACAAGTCTCAACTTGAAGGCATTGCAAGCATTAATTTTGTTTTAATGCAGGAAGTCCCTCAGCCTCCTTTTTAATGATCAAAACATTTGAAACCAAGTAAAAGGGCAGGAAACTCATCTACTATTTGGCTCAGTTAATGATAACTGTCCAAATGCACTCTTAAGCCAGCCATGACATGCACCTTGCAAAAGCACTTCAATCTTTATCAAGAGAAGATTTACCATGTAAGATTAATGTCAACGTAATTTCTGTTGCATCAAGAGAGAGAACCCTAAAAGGTCTGGGGATAATTGAGATGAATGACAAAATAATTGCCTGGGCAGGATTTGTAAACAGCTGGGAAATTCATCCTTGAGATGTTAGTTTGATTAAATTAATGGGGCTAGTCTGGTGTAGCAAAAGCTCTCTGAATTAGGCTGTGGGAAGTACTTGTATGCTTAGTTCACTGCTCTTTAAGTTTGTATTTCATATGAAGAGTCCACGGGAAAAACGGGCCTAGACAAAGATTTCATACTAAGAGAAAACTGAGTTTTTAACTTTGGCTGAGCTCTTTTTATCATAGACTAAGTTATTTTTAGATGACAATTTTAGCAGACAGAACCCATTTCTGTCAAAGACACTGAAGTAGGTTATGCAATGGAACATTAGCTTGGGCTTGGGGCCAATAGCCCATAATTTCTACACTGTGACTTAGCCCGTTTTTCCCCTGTATTCTTCATATGTTACTCAGCTTCATATCCACAGAACTGAAACCTAAGGCTATGAATTGTGCAGCCAGTGAATTTGTAATCAACTCAGAGTTTACTTCTAACTGTAGGCACTATGAAAATAAGTGCATAAATGAGTGAACACATAAATAAATAAATAAATAAATTACTGGAAAATACTCTAGATAACTAAGTAACTAAACATGTTTACAACCTTCCAAGTAATCAAATTATGTAAAATCAAACAGGGTTCAAACCAAATGACTATTTCAAATTCTATCCTCCTGTTAAAATTGGAGAGTTCCATTTGATGATGGCATAGTTGCATCCCATAGAGAGCCCCTCACCTGTCACCTGTCGGCTTCATCGTCATCGATGTTAGCTGCTACAGTGGATGCCACGACAAAAACTCCTCCACTCACTCCTGTCCTGAGCTTTCCTAGTTAGTTCACTTATTTCCAGCTGACTGGCTTTCTTGATGTTATCGTGATATGTAATGAGTGGTCTTCCTTGTTTTCTCTTTGTTTCTGTCTTTCCTTGCAGGATTGATATCATAAGGGCCGTGCTTTTGTTTCGGGCTGCGTGGCTGATGTATGCGAGCCTTCTTTTGTTTATATCAGGTGTTATTCTTCTGGTGGTGCCAAGCTGTTCTAAGATGCTTGTATTTGTTCTCCTTTCTGTCCAACTTATTCTGAGTAGCCTTCTGTTAAGCCACATTTCAGCTGCCTCCAATCTTGTTATGTCTGCCGTTTTGAGTGTCCAGGCTTCACAACCGTATAGTAGGACTGGCCAGATCAAGCACTTAAGTATGTTCACTTTGAGGTCCGTTGGTGTGCCTCTATCCTTCCAAATGTTGTTTAGTTGAACCATTTTGTGTTTTGCCATTCCTATCCTTGTTTTTGTGTCCTTTGAGCAGCTTCCATCTTGCGATTTATATGATCCTAGGTATTTGAAATCAGTCACTTTTTCTAGTGCTGTTTTGTTTACTAGTATCTCCTGGTGTTCATAGAGAGCAATAGCTTAATATTTCAAGGGATTTCTATATTTCAAAACTTTGGTAAAGACACCATCTTTAGAACTAAGGTTAAGCACGAATATAAACATCAACTTGGAATAAATAAATAAATAAGCAAATAAATAAAATACTAACTACATAAATAAACCGCCTGATCACCGTACAAACCTACTGACCCCATATTTATTGTTTATATATTTAAAACCTACCAACCATCGACTTACACGATAATCTGAAAGTTTCATTCCTGATGTCAGCCACAAACTTTTATGGTTCTTTCCTGTTCTTGTTTATTTGTTTTATGAATTCTCATGTCATATCCCTCAGTTGTAATTTTTTGACAAGTTAAAATGCACTTTCATTCAAAAGAGTCGTTGGACAAATGTATATATTGCAGCAAATTCCTCAAAAGCTGAAAAGTTCCCATTAACAAAAAGGCTAAAAAGTTCATACATCTTTTAACTGAGTTAATAGCTAACCCTATTAATCAGCTCAAAGTGCCCATTATCTGATAAAATCTTCAGTGCTGTAGAATAAAAGCCTGATGTTATTTAAGAAATAACAACTGCTGCCACCAGTTTCAGGGTTCCACAAGGTTGTAAAAATTGTATAGTTCTTCCTTCCAATAAACTGACAAAAAGAAGACAATTTTCACACACTAAATCATCTTGTCTATGTCATTACTACTGCGAGCCAGGTTTTTGTGATGTGTCAAATGCATCAACACTGTGCAATTTGGTGCTTTCACCACATGGTAGATTTTGTGCAATGTGGTGCAGCCACCACACAAGTATTGTTATTTCATATGATGAAGTTGAAAAGGGGCTGATTGAGAGTAACAACAAAGGTGTTCAAATCCGCATGTCAAAACTCTGAGAAATAGGTCCTGGAGATCAGACACTTCATGCGGAGAAAATGTGCCCACATTCTGTCTAAATTTAGTTAGTATAATCTGTTTCATGCAATCATGCAACCAGTAACAAAATACAATCATGCATCTACCACTAAATCTATTTTAAAAATCAGATTCAAAAAATACATGCAGAAGAAAGAGTTTACGGTAAAAAAAGGGTAAAAAAAAATGTGAAAAAGATTAAAATAACACATAAATAAATCAAATCTATATATAATTTTAAAAAGGACGATGAATAATTTTTAAATAATATGACCAGCAAAAATGATTAAAATGAATAGAAATTAGTATGAAACTTTGAAAAAAAAAAAAAAAAAAAAAGAAAAAAGAAAATCACTTGACATGCTTTTACTTTCACTGGGCTGAAATGCACAGGGCATGAAACTTCTTTTCCAATTTTAACTACCAGCATGCTTTTGAGTTTGGTTTTGGATTTAACAGTCCATCAGCACAACAACGGCCACTTTGTGCCTTGCAGTTTTTTCATTATCTTACTTTGGGCTAGCTATAGTTTCAGCCCTCAGATTCCTACTAGTAAGATAACTAGCAGCATGGAGTACGACATTTCCTGAAGGTTCACCAGCTAAAATGTCTTTCCATCAACTGTCAACCCTTTCCACCCTCTCCAAGTCTCCTAATTTATCCATAGACTAATTCAAAGAAAAAGCCAAGCAGGTGACAGAATGATAATCTTCTTATTGGTCTATGCAGGTGTGCAGAGACTAAAAAATCATTTTTGTCCTTTTTCATACATGGTGGATTATAACCTTCAAGTTCGTAGTTTGACAGGAGCACATTCAGTAGAGTGTACCCTTTCGTACAAATCAAAAACCAGATTTACTGTGACCACATTTCCCCAAGTCCAGATGCAACATCAGTTTACCCAATTTTACAAAGTACTAAGAAATTCAATTAAATTTAAGAAGCAAATTCTCATTGAATCAAAATCATGAAAATGTACACAGTGGAATTTCCCAGACAAATCCATTATTTTTTTTTTTTGGCATCAAGAGCCTGACCTTAAGTCTCTGAAATTGCAGATCAGATTTATTTTTCCCGATGTTGTTTAAAATGCCTACATCTGACACTAAATAATCCCTTTGTAAAGAGTATCTGCAGAGATGGCAAGATAGCCTCAAAACGATTTTATTTTTTTAATTCAAACAAAGAAAAACAACACTGGGTTACTAACCTCTTTGTAACCTCTTTGTGGTGCCACATTTTGGTAAAACTCTTTTTTAAGTAATTATAAGTGCTAAGTATGTAAGAAAATTAGCAAACATTTACATGTGTCCCTTTTATCTCCCTTCAATGTCTTTTTGATTTCTTATTTCTTGACTAGCCCTGTTTGTAATTTTTGCATTTCTGGCTGATGAAGTGCTATCAGGGTGTGCCTGCCTCACAGCCAGAAACTGCATTTTCTTTAACCTTTAGTGATTCCATTGATCCAAGAAGAAGAAAATTTTATTACAGAATTTCAAAGGAGATTCATCAAGCATTTCTGACTCACATGTTATAATAATAATTATAATGAATCAATACTGGCAAGGGTTAGCTTTTGACACGCCAGTTCCCTTTTGTTTGTGCAGTGGGTTGCTGCCGCAGTTCCCCTGTGTTTGCCCAATCTGTTGCTATAATACAGCTATTCAAACAAATGGCATGTGGGGCTAGTGACACGCTCTTCTAAAGTAAATGTTTTCCTATCTGAAGGATATCATAACTATAAATAGTTTAATACTTTGTATTATTCTTAAAGTTTTCTCAGTAGTTTCCCAGGCCTTAACAATGTTAAGCGATTAAATAAATAAGCTTTGGTAACATATAATCAGCCGTGAGTTGAGCTTTATTCAGATACTCAAAATTTGACTGCCAGTTAGGCTACGCAACGGAATAGCGAGCTTGTGTAATACGTTCGCTAACCCTGCCCCCTACCGCTCACTATTCGGATATTAGAAAATCTATTGTTCTTTGAACAATAGAAGTAAAATCGCTCACTATTCGGATGTTCTACCGCCAGTAATGGTAGTCCTTTATTTCTGCACCCATGAAGCACATTCTGCTATGTCAATGTAAGTCTCAAATGAGCCAGTTTTTTATTGGCATATGATTTCATATAATGCCTAGGCACATGAAAAGAAAAGGAAAGCCCTCTGTATTTTCCCACAAAACATAACTCAAATTCTTGTGATCCCTTTAGTACTACTTGTATCATAATGAAAATGTTTAGAATTGCTGGGTAAGGTAGCTGGATTAGATCTTTACAGCAGCCTGTTTCCTTTTATTTCTGTAATAATAAAATGCTTTAAAATCTCACACATACTGGGATTGTCTTTCAAGTTGTTTTAATGACCTTCTTTGATATGACAAATCTAGGATGTCCAGAAACATCATTTTTTCCCACTTGTCATCAGCCCCTAACCCCTACACAGACAAGACAGGTTTCTCCACTCTGTTTAGGCGAAATATTGCCACCCACCCTTCAGGGCTAAAGTACTTATCTACCTTTTTTGTTCTTTCTATTTTTGCGGCCCTTTTGCCTCTTCTTGTTGCCACAAGGCTTTGTCTTGGTGCGAGTGGGTGGACATTCAGCAGGGGACTCACTCTTCAGGTTCATCACTTTAGTCTTCAGGCCAGTGGCTTCATCACAGGCACTCCAAGCAGCACTCTTTCTCTCATATCTGCAGCCTGATCACACATGATTAGATGAAAAAGAAAATGTACAATAAGACAGCAGTTAAAGGAAGTTAAAACTTTACAACTCCATTAGCCTCTGGAGATGATAATCTAAATGGCCTGACAATACCTAGCTTCTAGAGCTGTGGTTCTAAACCAGAATGAAATTTCCCGTCTGAGGGTACCTTTGGCCCTTAAATAATTCGCACTAGGTGTGTTGTGAGAGTGTAGAGCAGTGTTTCTCAAGGTGGGGTGTAGCAATATTTTGTGGGGCGTAGGGATATATAATGTATACCAACTTGGTACAATCGTGGTGGGGTGAAGGGTTTTTTGAAAACTGAAGTAGGGCATGGGACAAAAAAGATTGAGGAACACTGGTGTGGTGTCTCTCATATTTTTCTCATTTCTGACATTCGACTCAATCTCTGGATGCTTAATTCCATTGGCCCCGGTTGCCCCAGCGATGCTGTGAGGTGTGGTTTTTGGAAAAAGTAAACTCGCTGAATTAATTTAGTAGAAATAAAGCCATGCAGCATAAGATAAGACTTAGTGTATGTGGAAACAGGCTGAAAAAATGAAAAACCACTATTCAAGAATACAGTGTCTTCCACCAAAACTTCACAAATATTCCTCCAAAACATACAGGTGGTGCACTAAGAACAAAAGCGGTGGACTATTTAATCTGGAGCATATTAGATGGTCCTTCAGTGTGCTGATTGCATAATCTTCAGTAAATTTGTTGGGTTTTTTAAATAATTTCTCCTACCAACAATTATGTGAAATTTTTCTCACTTCCCATCAGTGCCTGTTTTTCATTAACTGTGGCGACTTCTGAACCTCAGACTGCAGAGGTTCCGGTGGAGATTTTATTTTGGTTGCAAATTCTTAAATTCTTCTTTTTGTGTTAATGTGCATGGAGTAGAAATTTCCATTTCCTTCTGCCCAACTGCCACCTCCAAATTCATATAATAACCATGGTATGAATGAAAAAAAAACCCACTCAATATCGAATATAATTCATGTGAAGTTAGAATCACCACAATTTTGTTAAAGAGGGAAGTTGAAAAGTGTTTTCAAAACAAGAAAACATTTGCTTCAGTTATCCAACATAGTAAATGTCATACAAGTTATAAAGCTGTTCTGAATATCAGCAGCATTTCAGTTTTAAGAATAACACATCCCTCACCAGACTGTTGAATGGCTTTTAATCAACTTCAAGTGTCTGTTAATACCTCATCTTTCAGATGCTCACACTGAATTCACTTTTTCTTTACCTGTTCTCAACCGCTGCATCTCTGTGGAAGTCCTGTCTGGTTTTTAACTTGCTGACCTTTGTTTTAGCCATTTCAACAACAGCCTATGGGCAAAAACGTCTTGAGTTACTAACCAAACCATCAAAAAATGTAATTCACCAACTGACCTTTAACCTTTTTCTTCTTGGTCATGCTGTTATCACTACAGGGTTTGGTGACGACATTGATCGGTGCACAATTGGCAGGATCACCTCTCTTTAGATTCAGTACGATCTGCTTCCTGTTGGTGATTGGATCACATGGACTTTCCGTGCCCTTACGTTGATACTTGCACACTGGACAATGTAAAATACAAAATCTTTACCTTGTGTTTAATTATATAATGCATAAAAACATAAAGGCAATCATCAATGCAGATTTCAGATGCATGTGACTTGAGGACCTTCCATCCCAATGGATATCAGCAACAAGAAAACTATAACATGGAAATTTATGGGTGCTACCCCCAAATTTTCAATAATGATGGACCCAAATGGCATCAATCTGCACCTTTACTACAGTAATTCTGCAGAATTCACAAAGGTGTTTTATGGTTTATAATTTTTTAACTGCTCTGTTTTCACAGCTGTATTAGTATTACACTTTCCTCTCTCAAAACCTCAATGATTATGAAATAGGAACCAGATACTTTTTATATTTTTGCTGAAAATATTCGTGAGTTTAGCATTTATGCAGTGATGGATTGAGACATTGTCAGGAAAGTTGAGGAGGAAAAAAGTCCTATTTCAACTAACTTTATGACTTCAAAAGCCATGCATCAATCACATAGACTTTTACTCATATCACAGAATTTCCTGTTTCTCTATCTGGAGAAGAGAAACCTTTTATCTTTGAATTTATGTAAAAAGATGAAATTTTTACTATATCTCATTAATGAAATGTGGAGGAAATTTGAAAACTGTCACTTTTTAAAGAGCAAATGTCACTAAAAAATACAGAAAAAAAAAAAAAAAACCACTCAATAGACAGTCGTAATTTTGCATTTTAACATAAATGGAGGTCCTGCCCAACAAGCAGGGAACAGAATAAAGTGGACAATGATTTTATGCATGAGCAATTCGGCTCCCTGGCACAGGAAAAATATTTACAGAAGAATACTCCTACATATGAAGTCAGAATAGGGTAACAACAATTCAGTTCTGTTTGTACCATTTCTTAAAACTGCCTCCAAATCCTAAGTACCAATTATTAACTGCATGCCAGATAACAGAGCATCTAGTTATATTTAACATGAGCTTCCCTTGTCTTCGTTCAAAAAAGGAAATTGTAAATTATGTCGGTCTTCCCTGGAACAGGTCCTGAAGATTTCCACATGGACTTCCTGCAGGAGCCGCTAAGATGGACATAAATGAACAAGTTCAAGTTTCAAGTTTATTGCAGGCTTAACAGCCAATTTAAAACATATACAAGAAAGATGCGTCATACAAGATTTGAAAAAAAAAAAAAAAGCAATGGTGCTGGTGGGCCAACATACCTCCAGGCCTGCCTCTTCGTTTATCTTTCCTCCTGCCGGCTTCAGCGTTGTCCACGCAGAAAATCAGGCACATGCACGAGACAACTAGTAGAGCCACACATACGGAGTACAGAGACAACCTCATCTTGAAGGATTATCTAGAAAGGACAAAAATCAATATGTTACCGTTAAAGATACTGTTAAAATGTGGCGGGGGAAAAAAAGGGAGGGGGGGGGGTGTTACTTCGCAATGCCTCACCTTAGGGAAAAAAAAGGTAAAGTATACAATACATCACTGAAAGAATGACAACAAAAGAAGCTATGCTGTGGACGCCAGTTCTGTCGTTTTTTTTTTTTTTTTAAGGGTCATAAAAATACTGACGCTGATTTACAAGTTGTGTCACCATGTTTATTTGTTAATTATCCAGCTCGTCCCTAAAGGGTTTACAGTGGTATTGGGTGTCTTTTTAGAGTACAAAAGATGGAAGTGCGGTCCGAGTACACAATTTAAAAACTATTACTATACATGTTATTCTTATTTCAACCGACAACGACGGGTTTTTGTCCTAACATGACACGCAAAAACAAGAGAACGAAACAGATAAATATACAGTTCGGTTTGTTGATTAAAAGAAAAAAAAAAAATCAGCGACTGGAGTCAGAGCTCAAGAGAGCATGATACCTAGAGCCCCAGGTTGAGAAAAAAAAAACAAGCTAATGGTTTTACTAAAACTACGTCTCTCCAAAATGGGTGGAGTTGCGTAAAACTTTTGGTGTTGCACATTATGGTCAGGGGACAAGAAAACACGAAAGTAGACCATTCTATGATCAGTGGTCAGTGACTTCTGTGACATTTCATTTACGAGGTTTCCAACCTGAGTTAATAAAACGTGTTCCAGAGATCTGCCTGAGACTTTCAAGAGACTGAAGATGTCTAATCAAATAACATGAAAACTATTTTCCGTAAGACTTTACGCATTAATGCATGTTTAGTCACACCGTTTTATGCTAAAATATTTCAATTTTGCTGAAACACTCGACACCGCTGTAGATCAATCATCCATCTCTGACAATATTACTACTATATCCAGTAATAAATTAAGCTCACTGACGCTGGGTACTACTCTAAAAGATCATTTAGAATGCTTGTCTGAAAGACCACGCAGAAACCATAACAACATACAGTACTGTGATTAAACCTCATAAAATGACAGAAAAAGAAAAAATGGAGACAGTACCATCAATAGCAATTCAAAACCCAGCTGGCACCTCTGACTTCCGATAAATTTATATACACCATAAAACAATATGGCAAAGTTGATAAATTTGTTAACTTTTAACAAACCTGTTGTTGACGACGAAAAGTATTTCGGGAATACGAATTTTATCCGCACAGTTTTCACGAAATCCGATCATGAACAACACTGACAAAAATCTAAAGTAAGACTGACAACATTTGTGAACAGAACATTGGCAAACGGTGACAGTACGGGGTCAAAGATCGTATCATATATTAGTATCTGTTTGACCCAACTGTGCCCTTGTACGCAGATCAACGAGAGGTCAAGTGGGAGTATCTTTTGATGGGTTGATTCAAGACTACGCACGACAGGGTATCGACACCAACAAAACACCAGTCATGTATCAACAACGATATAAAAATGTAAGGGAATAGTATTCCCCTGCAAATTGCCGACTTTCCACCGGCTCTATCTCAAAAAATGGAAGGAAATCCGATTCGCGTGACGCGTGCACCTTGAGCCACGTCATCAAATCACGTCTCAAATTTTAATCATAAAATATGAGAAATGAAGAACAAAATAAAAAGAGGGGGGGGAGGGGAGGGGGGGGCGGAAATGAGATAGAAGACAAATGACCCACAAATCTGTCACTTAAAATTCTGACCTTCTCACCGATCCAATTTTCCTACAATAGATCATAAGATGCGACATTTACCTACACACTAAATTATTCGAGAGCCCCTTCAAGCTCACTACGAAAACTATTCGGATAGTATCGAGTATTCAACATCTTAAACACTATAAATGTCCACTCCACGATAAAAATAATGACAACAATGTAAGTGCGCAGTGATTACTGTGTGGGTACTATGCAATGGAGACAAGTGAGGCGTAAAACGCGTCCAGGCATTGACTGGGATTTCCCTCAACATTACTGGCCCAGTAAAAGCATGATCAGTTCGAAAATCACAGATTTTCAAGAACATATCAAGAGAAAAAAAAAATACTCTTTTCAACTTGCGCAGCCTTACCTTTAACAATACAATTGTATGGTGGAGATAATGTGCCGTTTGTCCACGGCCACAAGTTTAGGCTCCGACGATATCTTGAAATTCTTGACTATTTGTGTTACATAAAGCTGTCTGTGATAGATGGTTTTATGTGCACCAAAGACAAAAAAAAAAAAAAAAAAGGCAGTGTGTGTGTGGGTGTGTGTGTGGGGGGGGGGGTGTCCATTTATATCAGTACCATTCTTCCACAGTAGTGTAAACATGCAATTGAATTGGCTGATCAGCTTTGCAGATACATGTAGCAATTTTAATTTACTCTTCGTAACTTTGGTTTCTAGATTTTCCTGAGATCTGATTTTAATCGTGGTTTTGATGTACCATAATTCGTCTCTGTAAAATACATATATTATATGGATACCGGTGATCTCTAATCATTCATTTCGAAGATAAATATTCTAGAATCTCTACAGACCGCCGGCTGGCGGTATAATGGCAATGGCGTATTATTATGTCATTCAATTTCTGAGAGGCGGGGTTTCCGCTGCCATCATGCGTGCAAACACAATGGAGCACGGACATCTCTTCACTGGACCTGGGGTGAAAACAATCAATATGATTCTTATTGATCGGATCGAAGACAAACGACTTTCGCCACAGAGAGGGGGCCTGAGTTTGCCCACGTCATAAAGAGCGTGCGTGCAAGAGTACACCCCCCCCCCCGTAACCACTCGCACCGCTAAAGTAGACCACCCATTCTCAGTCAAGTCCAGATTCCGCGAAATAGCGTGGCAAGACTTGGAAGTCATCGACACAATAGTCAATAGGACAGTAATCCACACTGCGGTCTACTTTTCATCTACACTACACCACAGCACACGAAAAAGAGCGCGTTGTTCATCAGTCCAAAATGCTGTCCGGATTTGAATTGACAAAGTGACCATTTCATCCACATCACGTTTTGTTTCGTTTTGTTTTGTTTTTGGTTCACAGTGAGCATTTTGGACAGTTTTAGGCCTTGGGTTAAAGGTTAAATTAGAATATTAAGTTTGATTACTTGGCCACGACAACCTTCATTGACCACACACCCGTTTACTGAAACTGGCCACAATATCGAAACAGCGAAATTATTATAACTAATGCCTCGTTATTCCGTAGGTTCCGGATCCGATTTCTTGAAATTCACTTCTGTTCTGGAGTATTTGCGTCACATAGAGCTGACTATTATAATTGGCCACAAAATGGACGCGAGGAACATTATTATATGAGTAGTTTGACCGCAGGGAGCAAATACCCACTACCTACAAATTATTGCAAAGACGCAAATAGCAGAATCCACTTCAAACCAACAGGACCGTACTCGTTAGCACTGTTTTAAAGAACGTACGGATATTTTCAATCTAGCCGCCCCAGGCGTCCTGGTACCGTTTCTGGGTAAGCTACGAGGAGCGACATGAAATATCATCTTCCCAACGCTGTTGCTTGGAGACCGGCGGCTGAGACAGGCTATTAAACTGATCGACATCGCTGGTATCGAGATGTACGTTGTGAATTAACTCTGACTGGCGATGTTTTATGGACATGTCTCGAGCCCTCGACGTGGCCTTTGGGTTTCTCCGTTAACATGGGGTCATAATGATGGCTGTAGTTCCCAGTCACCTGGTTACGTATAATATTCTGTCCAGCACCATCCTGTTTTAAGTGCCACTTAAAATCACATACATGCCCCCAAACGAAACAAATGTCATGTAATTTTGACAGCACTTGCGTCCACCTCACCCCAAAATGAAAACATCGGACAGTGAACGCTGTTCCAACTACGCCCATCAAATTAACTTACTGACTCAACTATAATAATATATCAATATATGATATAAATCTTTATTGCCAGAGGCGAGACCAACCAATCTTATCCGCACCATACAAATCGGATAGTTAATGGCCACCCCGGGCCTGAGAGATATTCAGCGCAGTTCCCGGAACTGTGTGTTCAAGAAACCACTATAAAATACGCTAAGCTCTGTACTCATCCTTTCCGATGAAGTTCATCTATCACACAGGCTGCAGGGTCAAAACGACACACTGACACGTGAGATAATTTATAGCCACTTTGGCCTCCACCCTGGACACTTCAAATACAACCTCCCAGTCGAGCCACCAGGTTTATTATTATCAAGCGCACAAGACCCGAGACGAGACAGATTATATCCGTAGAGACAAACCGTATTTAAAAGACGAGTTGATCTGCTGACTCGGGGACTAAGCAGATGTGATTTTAAAGTTGAGTTTGGATCACCAATGTGTAAACTGAGGCGCAGCACGAAACTTCCTGTCATACTTTTTGATTCTACTCGGAGAAAATGCATCTTTTTTTTTTTCCGGCTCAAAATATCTTCTGCTCAAGTCGGTTGTGGCTCATAGTCACTGAACGTTTTACAAATATAGCGAACTTCAAGAGCTTTTAAAATATGTCATTGTACACCTTTACGCCCTTCTGTGTGTAATATGATATGATGTGGAATTTAAAGCTCAGCGGTTAAAAACTCGTTCATGATTACATTGGAGGCCTTATTTCCTTTATACTACGATGAATAATGAGGCTCACAACATAAATTCAACACTGTCTGAAACGGCAAACATAAGAAGGAAAAAAAAACTGCACTTCTAACAACAACCTGCAACCACGAAACGACCAACAGAGAGAATGACAAGTTGAACAGTGCTGTCTGAAATCTACCTAGTGATGTAGTAGACTCGAATTATTCATTTGCCCAACTGTGGTAGCTTCCAAATGCATAACAGGACAACATAGCTAAACTTTTCCATCAAAAAAATCTACGGTGTATATTATTATCTGGAGTAGAAAAACAGCAAGACCAAACCAATTCAATCAGACACCAAAACCTTCAACAACAAAAAAAAAGTGCTGTTTAAAAAAAAATAATAAATTAAACAATATTTTGTTCGACATTTTCCCCGGGTACCTACAGCAAGTAATTACAAAATAATAATAAGAAGAAGAATAAAAGAGTAATATAATTAACAAATTGGAAAAAAAAATATTTTTCCCCCGGAGAATAATTTATGAAAGGTTGATGAAAAGTCTAGAACATCGCAATGTCGATCTGTACTGGAAAATTCCCTTTGTCAGGTTCCAACCACCTGATACTTTCTTATCGATTGAGCATTGTCAAGAGATTTGAACAGCTCGCATTACGACAGGCTACGGCGTTGAGTTTCTCCTCCATCTAGAATTTACGATTGCCGTGGACCCCACAGAATAAAAAGGAAGAAGAAGGAAAATAAAAACTAAACGAAAAGAGCAACCAAAAAGAAAAAAAAAGTGCCTGACAATCCCTACACGACAGACCTCTGCCCCTTCCTCTCATCCCCAACCCACTTTAAATCCGCTTCCTTCACTCTGAAACAGATCAATGAAGTTCTATCAGATATGACAGCCAATCGGAATCAACGGGTTGCTTATCTATCTTTAAGGACAGCAGGATTGCAGGGAATATAATATGAGAAGCAAACAGAGACTAATTAACATCTGATGGTCTACGGAAAACTGAGAAGTTCACTGAAACTAGCATTGACGTATTTTAAGCAACACGTGAAGCTTTCAAATCTGAACGAATTCTTATAACCGAAGAATAAGCAGGACGAAACTGTGGCTTCACCAATACCTTTGCAAAGTCGCCAAAACTGGTACATGACAAATGGTATTCGCCAATGCCTCTGGAAAATGTGTTGTTGTTGTTGTTGTTTTTTGCATGAATGAAACACCGTCCCAGTTGACCTGAGCTAACCTTCGAATTTTCCAGAAATAAACGTAAGCCATACTTGATTGTTAATTATGATCGAAAAATGTTGTGCGTGCTGCCAATATTTGATTTTGCGTTGTGGTCATCATAACCACCATAAATAATGAACCAAACTGGAGCTTGGTGGCATCATAATGCAAGAGACTCTGAAGACCAATGAATATACTGTTAGGATTGTGTGTGTACAAGGCGTGTGGATCGTCGATCCCATCGACCAAACACTCCCACGAAGTCCTCTATAGGGGAACGATGAAGATCACCACCTTGTATGTTGCAGACTCCTCTGGTTCCATTGGCAATTTTCCTTCCTCTTCTCTTTCCCCGGCGCCAATTTCAACAACCCCTTATCTCACCCCTTTCAGATGGCAAGTTCCAAAAAAAAAAAAATCGATATATCGTAATAACATTGATTACCTTATGAAGTCTTTTCCAAACCCGGAAAGGAGGTCCCCTAGGGTTAGTGCACGGGTAATTCTCCACTATCAAAGATTTTCCGGAGATTCAACCACACATATATTTTAAGTGATCAAAATGACAACCATAGTCATTCTGGCTTTTTCATTATAGCGATTGTTAATCTTTTCTTTTCCTCACTTTCATCAAAGTGTATGTGTTTTATTTCCTAACTGCGCTGGCTTAGGCTTTGAACTCAGACCCCTTCACAAGCAGGACAGTATGGGGACACGTTGATCTGGAGGCAAGGTGCTCGCCTCTCATACCGAAGGTACCGGGTTCGATTCCCGGTCGGTGCAGGCACGTTGGAATTTTGGGGGAAATCCTATGGTAGGTTGGGTCAAGCACCTAGTCCTCTCGAATAAGGACGAAAAACTCGGAAGGCACGTGTGCACATTTCGCACGTTCAAATACCTTGACATTTGGAAACCGAGAAGAGCAGGCCTAAAAGAGGTCGCTGTACCGGCAAAAATCCCTATCACAAAAACACCCAAAAACATTGACAAGAAAAACAAAAACAAGAAACGTGGGGCGGAAACGCCAAGAGCAGCGAACCTCCTAAAATAAAGACTTTAAAAAAAGCAGGACAGTTATTATAACAGTCCAGATCATACCAAGTCAGCATCATAGATCTTTAAGTTAATAGAGAAACTGAAAGTTGGGTACCTTCGCTCATGCCAACCAGTACGCACAATATACAGTTATATACCCACAACGCTAAGCCAGATGCTGAAGTCGATGTTCTGTACATCTGAGAGTTCAAATCCTACATAATTTAAGTGCAAAGGGCTTTAATGCAGACAGGATTTCAAGCAGTCTCACATGCCAAATACATTCCTTCTGCCCCGCCCCCGCAACATCCTTTGAATAATGCAGTATCAATTGCTCCACAACTCGCTGCGCATTTTGTAAATTGCATGACTCGTGCGAAAGACAATTCTGAATGTCGAATCTTGAACGTCCATTTGGTTGCAGTAATGCTGAAAATTACTGAGCGTTTTCGTCTCAAAACAAAACAAAACAAAAACTCTCTCTCTCTCTCTCTTTCTTTGGGACCAAAGTATTCAACCAAGATCTTTGGTTCGGACACGATTGTCATCCCCTGGTATATCGCTTTTTATGCTTGGTCCAGACACTACTGTTTCACTTGTGTTTCAATAGAACTTCCAACTCAACCCCAGCCACCCACATCGTAAACCTATACATTCATATTGCAGCTTCACTGTTAAACATTTACATTCACTCTATCAACTTCCTGCTAACTCATGGACAGCTCAGGGCTTAAGACAAATTCTGCTTTGATCTATGG
Source organism: Onchidella celtica (assembly GCA_963931925.1). Lineage (NCBI taxonomy): Eukaryota > Metazoa > Mollusca > Gastropoda > Systellommatophora > Onchidiidae > Onchidella > Onchidella celtica. The sequence goes on along the minus strand of OZ007570.1, from coordinate 17,001,434 downwards.
CCTGGATAACTCTGTGCAAGATTGGAATGATTAATGTCATGTGATTTATGATGGCTTAAACTGCACGCACAGATAATGCAAATATGATTGCATTCCAAAAATTAACAATGAGAGGTCGATTCCATCAAAATAAAAAGTCTATACAACACATTTAACGACGTCATTTTTATCAAAATTGGATGCAAATAAAAGCATCACGCAATCAATTTCAACCGAATGTCTAAAAATAAAAGGAGGGCATGCTAAACGGCTGGTTTTATTAAAGCATGACAACGGTCCCGATCAAAGTAAATTGCTACATCAAGGCCATACTGTTTTCATGACACACACGATCTTTCCAAAATGAGGAAAGGGGAAATGAATAATTCTTAGTTTGCCAGAACATCAAAGGCCGGGACTGTGCTGCCCGTGTACAAAATGGACTGAGAATCAACAGGCCTTTAAAATAATGTTGCTGTAATGATGTAGCAACCGGACACGCCATTGGAGAGAACTGAATAACAGTGAAGAAAAAGGTTCATACACTGGGTAGAATTACACCTATGCAGATGTCCGTCATTAACGGTTAGACCTGCACTTAAAAGTGGTCAACTTTTACCAAGATTGTGTTGTTGGTTTCATCTGTTTGGAGAAGAACTGCTATAAAATATTGCTCTGTTTGTACCAGGTTTTTCACTTTACGGAGGAAAGGCAGCACCACCATGTGGGGATCTTCTCCCTTTTTTCCACATCAGTACGACTAATTCTAAAACGGTTACGATTCTCTGACGAACGAAAATGCTTGAAATTTCGCAAGCGTTTGACAAAATGTTTTATGCCTCACAAAACTATCTAAACATTTTTTAAGTTATTTCCAAAATCAGTCAGAAACACCCAAATCGCTGAAACAATTACCTAGTTAACACGGAACAATGTCATCAAATCTGCAATATTTACAGAAAACCTTGCAGAAGTGCTCTTCCACTAGACACTGATATATATTATAACAGATCTCAAAACTGCCAACAGTGTGACTAGACTTTCAAAAACAGGTGCAAATATGGATGTGGGGGAATTAAAAAAAAACAAACATATATAGTTTACCAAATGGGATTCCTCTCAGCCCCCCCCCCCTCCCCTTTCCATCCCTCCATCTGGCATGGTGACTGTTGTGAAGGGACCCGAGACACAAGATACCGAGAGGGTTCAATTCATTCGCCAAATTCCATCACTCGACATGCGTGCGCATCATTCATGTCAACAATGCAACAATTTGCACCACACACCATCATAATTGAACGAATAAGACTAGATCTAGATCTAGTGTGTACCACAGAGCTCTGTGAGTAGTATTCACCACAGACTAATAAAATACCCAGACTGGATGGTCCCACTGTGTGACGTCACAAAACAGCGAAAGGTCATGAACCATCCGCCACATTAGGTTTACGTTTACGACCGACACTTCAGCATAGCTACAATGTTGAATGACACCATTTTGACGCGCCTACTGAACGCGGAAGTTTGGTTCCGCACCAAGAAATTAATACATGTACCACCAATCTCGACAAATAAAAAGAAATTTCTACTGCAGATAGAACTAGAATCGGAATTTCCCGAGCGGCGGCCATGTTGGTTATACGACCGCCGCTCGGGAAATTCCGTAAAAAAAGACACAGCCCGAAGCTCGTGTTTCCAGTGTGGTTAAATTATTAGTCTGTGGTATTTACCGTGTTTATATGCGCGCAAGTTGTGTACATAATAGTGAAAGAAGGATTGGTCCACCTCGGTAGTCTGTGTCTCGGATGGGACCGAAGTCCAATTACAAAGCCGGACAGGGAAAATTAATACTGATCAGCTCCAGCGTACTGTACAAAAAATACTACGACTCCCTAACAACAGCATCTGTTACGTCACCCTGAACACAGTGTTCTATCTCATCATCTCTCCATCTGATTTGTTATCTCTAACCTTCGCCGTATGTCGCTAAATGCAATGCATGGCATAAGTAGTTGTGTCTACGATACCACACTCCTAAAGAACGATTTGTCAGGATACTCTCTTTAAAAGTATAGTGCCTGTCAGTAATACTAAATACCGTCCTATGGTCTGTACATGTGGACCATGGCGTTGTTGCAAGACGTTGGTGCTTCTTTCAGTCTGCAGGATGATCCATCTAGCTCACTTCATCCACTACACTTGTCTTAGTCAATGTCGTTTCTTGTATACGTGTGCCGTGTGAGTGTGTGTATACATTTATATCATGTTGAGTGATCCGCTCGCAGAAAGTTTACAAACCGAACGGGCAGGAACATCTCCAATTCAGAAGAAGTCCAATTTGCAATCTATTCGTTTTTAAACAAGTGGTGCTCAAACTACATTCGGGAAATGGAATGGGGTACATATTCAAATTTGATTTTTCTCTTTCGTCTATAAGCCGTAGCATTGTTTCATTTCCCCCTTATCTCTCTCTCTCTCTCTCTCTCTCTCTCTCTCTCTCTCTCTCTCTCCCTCTCTCTCTCCCAATGCCAATGAAATAATCAATTCATCAAAATCTCCCCCCCCCCACCCCTTCGTTTTTCTGAACATCCCCACCCTCTATTCGCCTGTCGTTATATTTCTACAATGCTATGATACACCATCCCTCCCCATCCGCCTCCTCAAAAAAAAAAAAAAAACACCCCAAACTGGCGACCTGCTGAGATAATGGCTTTATTAAGATAACGTAAACAATCCGGGATATCTTGATCCAGGCAACGTCTCTCCCCCCCCCCTCCCCGCCCCGCCCCAACACACACTTAAAGCCTCTCGTTCACTCTCCGTTAATCACACTTCAACCAAATGCACGTAAATTACGTACACAAATGGCGCTGCGAAACCGAACTACACTCGAGCCAAAAAGTTAAGCAACCTTCACTAACAAGATTTGTGAACTCTTGCCATTCAATTATTGACTTTTTTGTTTTTGTATAAAAGAAAATTTTGTTTAAGTCATTAAGCCCCATTTTTGGGGTGGGTAAAATGAAATTGAATGTGATTTCAGACTTACATAACAATAAATTGATTCCAATGAACGTGTTTGAATTAATTGAAAAATAAAGTTGTCAGTTCTGAGCATAACCCAGGGTTGCTTAACTTTTTGGCTCGAGTGTACCTTGGTACTGAACTGCACTGCGATATCTGGTTTCTCTCATACAGTACACTGACAACTGTGACCCACCCTATGTCACAGCAGGTTTGCTCATTCCAGTGTTGCACAATATTCACTACAAGGACCATTCATTTGCGGCCTTTGGAGGGGGCCATCCACAAAGTACGTACGCTTGATTTTGGCGATTTACCCCGCTCTACGATTTTCATACGCCAGGCTTCAACCCGTTCCCACTCCCCATATAAGACCGTCCACCCAGTAAAATGTTGAATGTCCACCAACAGGCTCTAATCTTCTGAAACTGGCATTATTTTGTCGGTTTCATTAGATACACAGTCTATATTTAATTTGTACATAGTTACATCTTATTTTGTTGAAAACATTGAATAAATCTACATTGTTTATAATTTGACTAACGTAACTTTACAAATCTTCCCCTCTACCACTGTGCACTTTCCGCAAGCTGGGGCCACTCCCCCTCTCCAAAAGTGCGTTCTTTATGCATGACCCCCCCCCTCCCCCCCCAAGGTTCAATCTAGTAGTTCAATCCCATGCTGGTGCTTATTGCCTGTGACTATTACAGTTATAAACCATTGCAGCAATGGGGCGGTGGCCGTTGGTTACAGAATGATACATTCTAAACAAAAACAAAGAAAAAAAAAGCCAAAGATGAATGAATGACGCAGGTAAGGACCAACACAATCAAAAGTTGTTTTCTTGTTTTATTAACATGCCATTCCTGGGTTGCACAATTGCACACTAAGGGTAGCCACACAAAGGCCACCGAATTCGGTCACCGAGCCACTAGGCGCTTTAGGTGAGAAGAATTGCACTATATAATTTCAGCAACTGCACACAGAGCCTACCTAGATTCGGTCCGTTTATATAGTGCAATTCTTCTCACCTAAAGCGCCTAGTGGCTCGGTGACCGAATTCGGTGGCCTTTGTGTGGCTACCCTTAGGCGGAAGTGTGCTCACGAAATTAATTACAGACATTTCTTTTTTTTTTTTAAATACTTCTTTTTTCCACAATATATTTTCTGTTCTAGCAAAGTGCGTCCCATGCAGCCATCGCAAACAAGCATTCCGCCTGACTTTTTTCGACAATGGAAAAGGATTTCTCATTATTGTTATTTTCCATTTGCTTTTGCTTGTTTTTGTGCAGCTGAAAATGTCGAAAGTCTCCGGCAAAGCCGGAAATTATTGAAGGCAATGCACAGTAGGGTAGAACCAGTGGCTTGGCGTAGGAAAGGACGCAAGATCGAATAGACTTTGGTCAACTACAAAACGCGATCTTGACTCTGGTTTGTTTTATCTCCATTTTCTGAATAATTGGAGATCTTTTAGTATGTAGAAGAGGTATGACAAATGCACACCCTGACACTTGTTTAAAATGCGTTGTGGCACTTATCCAGCTGTTTCACAGTTCAGATTTATTGTAAGTCCTTATTGTAATACCAAAGCCACAAACTTTTAACGTCGAATTTCTCAGTTGAGCGAAATGTGGAGTTGGAATAAACAAGAACTGAGGTCGCCAAAATGGTAGATCAGTAAAGAGAAAGGTGACAAAATTATGCAAAAATAACTTCCGCGTCAAGCAATGATCCAACCAGCCGGTTAACAACTTGAAATGTGGATGCTATTTGGGTAATTTGCATTAGGTCCCCGGGCTGATCAGTGTCACATACAACGCTGATACTCCTTGGCCTATACTAGTGGTTTTCAACGTGAGGGATATCAAACCCTCCCCATCCCACCCCATCCCGGGGGCGGGGGCAAAAATGGACGAAAGGGCAACAAGGAAGCGAAAATGATGAAAGGGGGACGGGGCAAAAACATGAATGGAGAACGATTTGGGGGGGAGGGGCAAACGGGGGAGGGGGGTAAAGAAAGAGTCGATGAAGGAAAATTTGGAGCCTAAGGGAGCGATTGCCCGAAAAAGGTAGAGAACCATTGGCCTACAAGTTGGGATAGAATTCGACAGATCTGACAACTTGGCTCGAATCTTGTAGAAAATTTCCTTCCACTGGCAATAAGAAGAAATATTGCTTACGAAAGTTCCTGTTGACTTCTTCATCATCAATATCCACCTCTTTCTCTCGTTTTTCTTTCGCGAGACAAGGGTATCGACCACTCTCCGACAGTTTATCCATCCGAACACCCATTCATCCACTTTGAGCACTCTCTTCCCCTTTCTCCGCTCCTCCTCTACCTCTGTCATCTATCCCGATATGATGTCCTCCATCCAGATGCTTTAAAACGTCCAACACCCGGCATTTCGGAAATACAGTAAATTGAATTTTCTCTCTAAATTTGTTTGTTTGCCGTTCGAGATTTTTTTTTATTCACCTTTCCAAAGCATACGCTCAATATCTTCCGCTGCGTCTATGACGTTATATTATAACCCTAAACAATTACGAGGAAACCTCGTATTTCAGATGTTTTCTTTGACCTCGTATTTCAAGTGTCTTCACTGAAACAAGATCTCACTTCATCAGTACCTCTCCACTTTGCGTTCTCACTTCACATTTGTAGTATTAATTTTGTTACACCACAGGTTCACGATCAACTGGTAGTCACTGCCACAATGCTTCCGGAGGTGAAAATCTAAAGACACCGGTGGAGTTATTCGGTCTTCATCATCTGACTTCCCAACTCCAGGTCGGTATTCTGTTGGTTCCACTGGACTACAAAGGAAAAAAATAGTACGAACAGCCAACAATTCTGTGGATTTGCCTCAGTGGTTCTGAACTTTCACTGGCTGTGGCAGCCTAACAGCGCCAAGGTTTCTATACGGTTGCCGTTGTTGATGTTTTCAATAATCTTTAAGACGTCCCAGTTTTATTGTTGATTTTTAAATTTATTTGTTTTCTCCTAACTGTTTATCGGGTATTTCCGACAGCCTTCCATCCACAATCGCAAATATCACAAGACATGATATCAGAAATATCCAATACTAGGGTATCTCTGCCCGAAAGAGGAAGTGAGAACCTTTACCCGACGTTCACTATGCAAGAATGCACTCCGCACTTAGGTTGATTCCACTTGGGAACATGTTTTCCACCTGTCCAGAACGTTTCAGTATGAAAGCCGCTCATCTATCATTCGAAGTGTGTAACGAAATACGCATAGCGAGCTTTCTCAGCCTGAATCTCCTACTTCCATTGTATTCTTTCTTCCTCTCTTTCTCGTTTCCGCCCGACTTCTTTCACACTGTCAGCCATCTCGTTTCTCTCTCTCTCTCTCTCTCTCTCTGCAAATGAACCCCAAACCTCTTGAAAGGCAGGTAGGAAAGACAAGAGTTTTGCAACATAATAATGCTGAATGCTTGGTTTAACAAGAAAACTCCCTACCGACAAGAGATAATACACTCTTCTGCAAGCACACCAGTGGTTCTTATCTTGTCACAAACCTGCCCACTACGTTACCACTTCAATAAGGGACACCTCAGGTACATGGTATACTCCCTCCTATCGCAGCAAACTGAAAACATGGCTTCAGATTTTCATTCATAAAACGGGAACACAAAAACAAAACGTTGCAACACACTTTTCAGACGATACAAAGCACTCTATGTGTGCTAGAATATGCATACTGTCACCACTATCTGGCACTTGACTGGATTGGGGTTTTATCTTCAAAACCTGGCAGGAATTAGTTTTTCGGTAAAACTACAGTATATACACTATTTGGCCCCCTGACTCGGAGAATACATAGATGTGATTTTTAAAGTTGAGTTTCGATCACCAAGGCGTAGTTTGAAATTTCCTGACATACTTTTTAACTCTACTCCAAGAAAATGCGTCTTTTTTTTTTCCGACTCAAAATGTCGGAACACTTTTTTCTGTTCAACTCAGCTATGGCTCAAAATCAATGAAAGCGTCAAAGATAAATATAGCGAACTTCAAGACCTTTTAAAACATGCCCAAGTACACCTTTACGGTCTTTCTAGTCTGTGCGTAAAACAACATCTTGTAGAATTTAAGGCTCAGTGGTTAAAAAGCTTTTCAAAATTACATTGGAGACCTTACTTCCCTTACAATATGATTTCTCAATATAGAATATTAATTGTCCCTCCCACATCTTCAAATACAGGACAGTCCTGTGTATCATAAGGCTAGCCACACAAAGGCCACCGAATTCGGTCACCGAGCCACTAGGCGCTTTAGGTGAGAAGAATTGCACTATATAATTTCAACAACTGCACACAGAGCCCACCTAGATTCGGTCCGTTTATGTAGTGCAATTCTTCTCACTTAAAGCGCCTAGTGGCTCGGTGACCGAATTCGGTGGCCTTTGTGTGGCTACCCTTAGACAGGAGTTGGCTTACCAGTTTCCCCCTATATAAAATAAAATAGCTCATGGCTTGAAATTCCCTTCCCGCCCCTATAAGGATTCTGGTTCGATTCAGGTTCGACCAAGCTACACTGATAAGGGAACCTGAGTCACTGGAATTAAGTAATGGATATTGCGTTGAATGTCAGTAAGAATTGCTGTGCACGGTCTGGAAAAAGGAAAATAAAAGTCGCTCCGTACTTTCACAATACATACAACGCACACTTTTAACTACCTACGGTTAAGTGGTTTGCTCTTGCCAGGCCAACATACTCCCCCCCCCCCCCCACCCCCACCTTTGTTAAGAACCACCGAGCTAGGCAGACCAGCACGTCCAAGTATATCTTGCTGAGCATTCGGGCATAATCTAACATTTTCTTTCTTTTTCTTTCACTCACTCTGGCGCACTCGCTGGCCCATTGTCGTTATTACCGCTGGTTACACGCTCAAGGTAAGCTGAGCAATTTTCCTCATTGACTGTGCCTCTAGCTCTACTCCCTTGGTCTATGCGATATCAACAGAGACATTGCGCATCGGTCAATAGGTGTACTTCGTCTGGCTCCAGGCATGTCTAGTCCCAGGACGCCAGAACAGTCCTGCTGTTGGTTTCAGCACAGCTCTGGCGTATTAAACTGCGTACCTTTACCTTCCTGGGGCCCGAACATTACGCTCCATTATAATAAATTTTTAATAATGTCTATGAACACAACACCACTTGTTAACTTATAAAAATCTTAAAAGATGATACATTTAGAAAGATTAAACAGAGCCAGCAATTTCTGATTTGAAATCACTACCAGCCAATACAGAGTAGACTTATATGAAATACTGCGCATGATGAGGCTTTTTGATGAATCTGAATACATAATGAACTCTCTCTCTCTCTCTCTCCATTTCTCTTTCCCTTTTTCTCTCTCTCCCTCCCTCTTTCCCCTTTTCTCTCCTTTCTTTTTCTATTTTTCTCCCTCTCCCCCCTTTTTCTTTCCCTTTTTCTCCTTATCTCTCTCTCTCCTTCCCTTTCTCTCTCTCTCTCTCTGTTTCTCTTTCTCTCTCTCTCTCTCTGCCATAAAATCCACCGAAATTTCAACAATACAAAAACATTAACCAGCACTGTGATGTACAAGTCATTCTTGCATTATAAAGACCACTCCTGTAGCGACACAAAGCCCATAAACACCAAACAAACAGATATACATCAATCCACCCAGCCATCTGTCTGTCTGTGCCGGGTCGGATTCACCCAGGAATTATTTCAATCGGCACCCAAGGAGTTCAATCTGCGAGCGCGCGTTATTAATTCTTTCCATCCCCTCCATCTTCGCTCTCCGTAATCGAGCACTTATGAGGGGAAATCCGAGCCTCTCAAATCTCCAGTTTCGCGAAATATGTGCGCGGGGCTACATCATAAACTTAACCAGGTATTCCTTTCCCTTCTCGCTCTCTCTCATATTCTCTTCTTTCGTTCGCCCGTCGGCAAGACAATTCCAAGAGCCCAGTCAACACAACAACTCGCGACCTTAGTTCTTGTTAGTTCTATCTCCATTTTCTACAAAACGGGAGATCTTTTAGTATCATAAAAACCACAGAAAAACTGTGGGGTCGCAGCAGGGCTATAAGCAAAGTCAAAATTGGGCAAAAAGAAAAGGTTGTACTATGTTGCAAAACCCCGCATTTGGCGGACGGACGTGCTTTGGTGCCGCTAACGAAGCAGGAACTCGCAGCTAAGTAAACTGTTTCACTTCGTTCCTGTTGAAGTCTTTTATTGTCCGTTTTTTTTGTTTTTCACTTGAAAAAGGCGAACGTCGAAAATTTTGTGTATTTTCTGTCTTCTCTTTTGTTTGTTTTGTATTGTTTGGGTTTTATTTCTCACGGGGGGTTTTGCAACATACAACCTTTTCTTTTTGCCCAATTTTGATCTTTTAGTATGTAGAGGAGATATAACAAATACACACTTTCACTTGTTTAAAATGTCCTGTGGCACCCACCAAGCTGTTTCACAGCTCTGATTTATTCCTCCTTGGCATAATACTAAAGCCGAAAACGTTACTGTCCAATTTCTCAGTTGTGCAAAATGTGGAGTTGCAACAAACAAGAAGTAAGGTCGCAAACTGAAGATAATATCTTGTTTTTCAATCTGAACAAGTCAGTTATGGTTGATAATCAACATAGCACACATCATTTCTCAGAATTACGAAGTTTAATTCACTGTTTCTTCCTTCTGTCTGCCAATCCCAGTGTCTGTCAATCTTTCTGACGATCTGATCTCTGCCAGTCTCGACAATCTGTTGTTTGTCAGTCTGTCTGCTTGTCAATTTGAGAATCTGTTATTTTTATCAGTCTGTCTGTCTGTCTGTCTGAGCGACCATCGCTAACCCTCCCTTTACCAGTAATCAAACACAATCACACTCGTCATTTAGTTCTCCCGAGAGACAGTATTGATTGAGCGAGGCCTTTCTGCATCAGGGGATTTTAACTTGGGGATACCAGAGTGTGTGGCGCATCGGCAGAGAATACATGATCGGAAGGGGAGGATGTCATATGAATGCAGGAAGGAAGGACAGAGGACAGACTGAGTGAAGATAACGGAAGACTCTTATTACTGGGTGATGCAGGAGATGGAAAAACAAAACCAAAAAAGCCTGAAATCGAAACAAGATGAAAGACATGAGTCGGTGTCGGCAGCGAAAAAAAAATAAAATTTTTTTCGCAATTGCGGGGAAACATCATCCATTAAAATGCTTTTTGGTAAAGGGGGGGGGGGGAGGAAGGATGCTGACAGGATGTCGAACAAAAGAGAGGGTGGGGGCTGACAGAGACAGAGATATACACAAATGGGAGCAAGGAGAGGGAAAGAGAGACAAGAGTTTGAGATTTGAGTCTGGAGAAAGTATGTCCACACGACAACGGCCATGCCATGCTGTGGTAGGCAGAAGCAACTCGATACAATGATATGAAAGCAAAATGGTAGGACTGAAGGAGGAAAACCCTACCAGAAGCGCCCACCAATCAACCACCCCCCCCCCCCACGAAAGAGGAGGGGGGGGTGGGAGGAGCATGGGATTTGGCAACGGACAAAGGGGTAGTAATGTTCCTTACTTTACAACTTTACTGTTCTACGTGGTGCGTACATCTTTCAGTAGAACATCTTTAGATATTTTATGAACTCTTTGCTACATAACTTTCAAGCCATGGGTGACGGAGGCTTTTACAAGCCCTAATTATTCATTATTGAAAAGTGGTGTGCACTAGTTATCACAAAAGGAAGAGTATGCCATCAATTGAGCCAGACCGGATACGACTTACACGCTCCAGTTATGTCACTTTCATCATCGCCAACACGAACCGTTCAGCTTAAAACGCTTTCACTGTTGCTTTTTGTTGCGTTGTTGTTGTTTTTTATCTTTAAATTACTGCCAATGAAAAAATGTTAATATACGTGTAATGTAAATTGGACTTCATCAGAATATTGTCGGTTATTTTCCATATTGATGTACGTGCGTTTTGCCTTTACGAGAAAATGAGGATTGAACGTTTGAAGAGTTGTGTTTTGAAATAAAAACAGTTTTATTCAATACGCTTCAAAATTGAAACCTGCACAAAAATGCACCCATATGCCACTTACACTAAAATTAGGAGTGAGACAACCACACTTTATGACAAAACCTCAAAATGCAGCATACAACAGTATGGCAAATACCCCCACGGCTTGATGGTGAATTCAAACCTTCATAAATGAGCTGACCTTTCAAAAACTTGGTTCAGTCCTGCTCCACTTCCTTCAGCCTTCTAGATATTCACCGAAAACGGAAAACCGGCCGAAAGAAAAGGCACCGTTGCAAACAATGCCAGCCAACTTTTCCTGTGTTTACATAAACTACAGTAATCCCCGCTGTTTATTTCAATCATTTTCGGCAAATGCATGTCTGCCCCCCACCCCCTTCTTTGAAAAGGGGGGGGGGGTTCATTGAAGCACTTAAATTCGAAGTTCACTTGCCATGTCCGCAGGAAGGACTGCCAGGCCAGAATCGGACTGCTGAGCCACACCAGGCGCTGTTCTCAACACGACTGACATGACCAAACTAAGGCGATACAGGCTGTCTTAAGAGACAGACCGACGGATGCCTACCTACATTTTTTTTCCTGGAAAACACAAAGTGTGTAAGGAAAAGCCCTGTCTGTCTGCCTGTCTGTTCGCTGTCTGTCTGTCTGTCTGTCTCTCTCTCTCTCTTTCTCTCTCTGTCTCTATTTACCACAATTTCACATCAGAAGACACAAAATCCGGACAATTCTCCAGGGATGCCCATAACAACCTAAATTCCGACCAACCATCGTCCCTATCCTAATCACCGATAACAAACAGCTACGACCAGTTAGGGCCAGCAGCACCACCGGGCCTTTCCCCATGTCAATCTACTGTCAGCTCAGGACAGACAAATCTGCCATTTTGGAGAAGGTGGGGAGAGAAAAGAAGAAAAAAAAAAAAACAACAGCCTGGAAGGAATAATGATGACAACCTTTCAGATCGACGTTTCGAGTGTCTCCACAACGCACATTTATATGGAAAAAAATGTGCACGTAATGGGCAAGGATGTAACGGTTTGCACTGACGTCAAACCTGTCATTTGTTTTCTCTTTTTGGACATCCTCGCAAGAGGCATTTATTCCCACTATTACGAGTCGACAGACAAAGCGGGCTGCAGAATATATTTTAAAACAGACACATATTCGACAGCAGTTTAAAATATTAAAATAATAATAATAATTATAATGATCATACTCAAAAAGATTTGATGAGAACTTGGGCAACCTGTGGATACGATACTCTACATTTTAAACCGGTTGTGAGTTTTTCTTTTACAGCATTTTTTGTCAGGTGCCTGCTTTTGTTTGGCATACATCAGGTATTATTGATCTGTATGCTTTTGAAAACGTCCAAATCAAATAAACAAACAAACAGCGTCCTGACGTGATCAAAGGGGCAAATATCGCCTACGGACTGAAGTCTTGTACGAGACGATGAACACATTCTGGTGCCACTCGGGCGATTGAGGGGGATTGGAGAAGCGCGAGGGAGGGGGGGGTGTAGGAGCAAACATACTGAATCACTGGCCACAGACTGGAAGTTCCAAAAATATACTTGAAGACGAGTGAAATCGAGATATGCAAATGACCAAGCTTTCTGTCGATACCGATATTATAATTATGGTATGATAATGGTGCAATTCGTTATTTCCCGGTACAATCACAACAGCAGTGGCCGACTGAAAGAAAGGGGCGCAAACACTATTAAAATGTACAAAGTGCAATGACAGCCATTGAATTTTCATGGTACAACAAACCTATAGGATTTGTGATAGAGCAAAAAGCATTTTTGTGTGTTTTGTTTTTATCTGCACGGGAGCTCTTCCAAAGGTTTTGAAGGTTTCCGACACTAAAGGAGATACAAAACAAGCCTTTAAGCTCTCCCCCCCCCCCCTCCACCAAGATAGTGGTCTCCGTAAGACAAGCCTTCAGAAGAAACGATACAAAAAGACAGACCGAAGGATATTGTTTGCGTTTTGAGTGTGCAGCGCGTCGGCACTTTGCGCCGTTCAGGTTTTTGGGGTACGCCACTGAAGGTTGATTTTCAGAATATGGTCAATTAAAATTTTACCCAAGGATACGGCCTTAAAGCAGTCAATGCATTAAAAAACAAGTGTTGCACATATAATATATATTTGCCAATCGAATCTCTTGGACCATCAGTGCTGAACGCGCAACATGGCGTACCCAGGGTGAACTATATGTATAAAGAATAATGAATATCGGAAGTGTGATTGTTATCTTGTCTCAAGACATCCCGCTACAATGTGAGACTTCCAATGAAATGATGTATGGAGTCTCGCACTCAGGTCGCGGGTCAAATTAGTACTGCCAACATGCCCGGGCGTCTACATGATGAATGTGGATCCCATATAAAAATATAGCTTGCGCATAGAGGGTTTTCCACATCTTCAGGCACCAGCCCATGTTTAACAAATACAGAGCCCTCTGATTTACCTAGCTTCTTTAATTTCGACAATGTTCTAACTCCCTTCCGTCGCAGCTTTTAGAGCAAAGAATTTTTGTTTTCTTTTTTGTAATACTTACATGCAAACTACACGCCGAATCTGCCTGATACTTGGATACTTTAGCCTTTTAGATATTCACCGAAAACGGAAAAACCGGCCGAAAGAAAAGGCGCCGTTGCAAACAATGCCAACTTTTCCTGTGTTTATATAAAATACAGTAATCCGCGCTGTTTATTTCAATCATTTTTGGAGAAGGCTTGTAGAAGCCGTGTGTCGTGTGTAACTCAGTTCAGCGAACATGTGGAGATAGAACTTGGCCATTCTAAGGGGACGAGCAACTGGCTGTTCTCAGACAAAGTCCATGTCCAGACTACATCAAAGGCCGCACGGTCACCTATTGCAACTCGGTTTTTACACAATTTTCAGAAGCAGCAAAAAACTGAATAACTTTCTATATTAGCCTTAATAGTACGATATTAAAAAAGAAAAAAAAAAAGTTCTTTGACCCTTGGTTTTCAAAATTTAACCCCCAACCTATAACACAGGCTGCAGGCTGCCAAGCACTACGTAACAGGCATGCCAAAGTTCCGATTTTTTTTATTTTTTTTTAAAGTCGAGGTACACAATCTGCGCAACCCAAGACCATGTCGACATGCTTTTATGATAGTCACCATTAGGAAATAGTTTGTATTTTTGTCAGGTGACGCGAATTCAATTACCACATCCGACTATGTCTTGTTAAGTATTCAAGCTCAATGTTGTAAATGAAACGCTACTGCTCGGCCAGCGTCTGCAAATGTAATGCATTACAGCAGGAGAATCGTTACAGAGCGGCCGACGTGAGGAATCCATTATCTTCATCAAATCGAAAAGATCTAAGACGTGTATATTTCTTAGATTTCCTTGAAACACTCGTGCACTTCAAGATGAATCATGAACTATTCAACTGATAACACATGTTGCCGCTTAATAATTTCCTCCGTCCAAAAAAAAAAAAAAGAAAAGAAAATGTTCTCATCCTGCTGTCTGCCACTTCCTGGTTATATGTATCTCATTACCAGTGGCCAGATTTTTTAAACTTTTTAATCTTGGCTTACGCTTTATTTTTGTCCCTCTCAATCTTTCTTTCATTTTTTCACAAAAATATATGACATTAATTATGCCGATTGCCTTATCGAGTTCCCCCCGTCGAGTACTATACATCCCTTTGACTTGAGCCCATATCCACACACAATGATAACCCTTGCGCTATTACTAATTCAAATGTACACGTTAATTCGACGAATGGGCAAAGATAAAGGGGAATAAAAGCAAGGCTTTTCACAGCCGTAATGAACCTAAACACCCCTTGACAACCGCTAAGACGCAAAGTTAATCCCAGCATTGTTTTGTGTCACGAACTATCACATTGCAGTTGAGTGGTTTTCTCTGCTACTGCTGATAATTGGGGTCAGTGTGAAAAATCCTGAGCAACCTGGCAAAGTTCCAGACCCGATATTGCTGCCATCCATATTATATTCATGACTACTGAAAAGATGGAACGCCCACATCAATCGCGTGATTTCATCCTAACAATCCCCAGCCAATAGTGTTCATTAAAAGTCAAAGCTTTGGACTCGGAATCTCACAGTTACCGCTTTCTTAGTTACCGTTACGGCAATATGACGTTCAGTCCCAACCTATTGCCCTTGCTGAAAGCACTCACTACTTTACACTCGGATGTTAGGCTACTGCTAGCGCCGTTCCCTTGACTCGACGTAGGAATCTGTTCGTTCCCTAGGGGCAATTAATAGAAAATGCCTTTGCCCATCTCGGTAAGTGCAGGAAGCTCTTCACGCCCTCAGCCTTTGGAATAAACGGGCTTTTGCGTGGGGTGGGGGAATTATGGCCGATAATAGAAACATTTTAGTTTCCTCATGGCACTATGATACTGGTAGCTCTCCCCCCCCCCCCCCCAAAGAAAAACCGCCGACCGGCGCTGCACTGTGGCGACGACGTGCCTGCTCCAGTTGTAACTGGGTGCAATGGCACAAAGGCAAATTTCCCAAATGGGATTAAAGAAGTATACAAATACAAATACAAAAAAATGCAAAATTTTGGAGATGTAGTTCCTTGTCATAGTATATTTTAAATTATGATATAACATCAGCACCCCACAAGTGCGGAGAAGATGGTACCAATGTATAAATAACACTGCAGAGGCACATAAAATAGGGAAACCAAAAACAGAACAGGTAAAACATAAACTACTAGCAAGACGTAAGAAGACTGGGTATTTGTTTTGTTTTTTTATCAAAGTGGAGCTGAGCCAGCTTACATATTCAGATTATCTCCAAAATTTAAAGACAATTTTCTGTGACAAACGCCCAATGTCAAGAACTGGAAAAGAATTAGGGGCGGTGAGGGGTTGGGGAAGATTAGATCGTAAATATTTAGAGAGTAGAATGAAATTTGGTCGGGAAGTTTCCAGTCGATGTTCTGGAAGACACATGCAGAAACAGAAGCCAATATCTGTCACTCCTCGCAATTCTGAAAAATCTCAGTTGGAAGGACCGTCGAAACGTCGAACGAACCCTTAGCGTGTTTCTGGAAATTGTGTGAAAGTCCCTGTGGGTAATACGGTCTCGTGAAAGTTTAATGTCTATCGCTGGAGGTCCCGAGGCGAGTCCTGGTATTGACCGCTTCTTGACGAGACCCTCAGACATGAGAAAAACAACAGAAACTGTCTGGATTGGTTTTTCCAACTTGTACAAAGCTGTTTACAGGGCAAGCAATGTGAGAATGGGGTGTTGGAAAGGAGACCTGGAGTTGCAAGAGGGAAGGGGCGGCCTGGTAAGTTAGATCATGACAAAAAACAAGAGACAATCATTACTGCTCATGAGTATTAAGAACCAAAGCTACTTTGTCAGGTTCGGTGGTTATTCTCTGTAACAGCTGAGGTTGTTCTAGCACGTTATAGTAGGGGGGAGTTAGTTGATCTAACTACAACCCTTTAACGAAACTATTACAGCTGTAAAATAAATAAACACGAGATCCGACGATAGATTAAATAATACTAAAGTTTAATAACTGTATAGTGAACAATAAATTACTAGGAAGACGCCAGCGAAACTAAATATCTACGCCACACAAAAGGAAACTCACTTACTCACCGACCAACCACTCACACAGGTCTATATATATAAACATTCCTACAGAAAGTTCCCGAAATAAACGTTACCTTTGCCCTCGCACAAACTAACCAATCACGCATCAATACGTCATCAGGTTACATCACTCAAGGCCAAATCTGGCGTAAACATCCTTATCCACAGTGTTATCGAATGTTCGGGAACATACTAATATTTACTGAACGAGTCAAAACACCTGACAACAAGCGAGCGAGGAAAAAAACTACTCACTAGAAAAGAAGGTCAGGTCACGGAGTACAGTACACTCTGGCGGTCGTCAACAATAAAATGAAAGAAGAAATGAACACATGCTCACCAGTGTAACAAGAAAACGGGGGAGGGCAAGGGATAGCTTGCAGATGCTACACAACTCCCCAATTTAAGTTGAATATTTTTCAACTCCGAAACATTATTCAGCGTCTGCAATATCTTGAAATAATCTTATAGCACTCCCAATCTCACAAAGGTAGTTGCTAATTCTATTACAATTAATAACAATTTCAGTGTCTTCCCGAATGTCATCACAAATACAATACAATGCAGTGTACTTTGTATCACTAATACCATAACTAATACAATACCGTCATTGCTTCCCAATAGTAAACATTAGGCCTACTAGTCAAAATAACGCAACGCCACCACTGTGGTGAAACAATGGTCAATGATATTATTACAAATCATATAAGGTGAAACGATGGCCCATCGTTTGCACAATGCTTCGTGCACGAATCATAGCATATAACTTGTTGTACATAACATGGTTATCTCCAAAATGTATAACTCATACGTACAATGGCAAAAATACCAATACATACCGACCACTGGTTAGGGTCTTTCTTCATCATATTAGGTCAAAACAAGTTACAACATTGCAACACAAACACTGCTTGCTCGCAGTCCCCATTTGGGTTACATTTTCCAAAAATTACACCAAGTTCCATTGGTAACTAATATGACATAGCATAAAATCAAAATGTGACTAACACATCATGACTCTCTATCAGCCATCAATTCAATATTCAGTTACAGATGAACTATGTCCCCAATTACAGTACAATACTGCCGTCCTAGCAATTCATCTAGTAGGCAAAAGTATGGGTTAAAATGCATTTCACTGATAGTGTACTACTTTAAAATACCCTGCTCAGGAAATCGGCACAGACATTTTCTCTGCCTTTTACGTAGTGAATCCTGAATCGATAAGACTGTAAAAATAAACTCCATCGTAATAACTTTGGACTGTCAAACTTGGCAGAGTTCAAAAACTCTAATGACCGATGGTCAGTTTGGAGCACAAACTCCTTTCCATACAAATACAAAGTAAACTTTTTTACAGCCCAAACAATAGCTAAACATTCGCGCTCTGAGACCGAATATTTTGTCTCACGAGGCAATAGCTTACGACTAGCATATGCCACAGGGTACAACTTCCCTCGTGTTCCTGCATAAGACTAGCGCCTAATCCGCGATCTGATGCATCAGTTGCTAAGACAAACTCTTCGGAAAAATCTGGCAAACATAACACGGGTTTGGAGATAATGACATTCTTCAAAGAGGTGTACGCTTTCTCCTGCGTTTCATCCCACTGAACTATATTGGGCTGACCCTTTCTAAGTAAATCAGACAATGGTGATGCAATCGCTGAAAAGTTAGGAATAAATTCATGGTAATATCCCACTAATCCTAAGAATGCTTTCACTTCCTTCTTAGTGGTGGGTCTGGGTGCGTCTCGTACCTTACATACATTCTCTTCTAACAGGCCAATCATACCTTCTCCCACTAAGTGTCCAACAAAGTCTACTTCAGACGTTCCAATCAGACACTTCGATGGTCTTGCAGTTAATCCAGCTTGGTCCATCCTCTGCAGTAAGTCCTTGAGAGTCTTCACATGCTCGTCGAATGTCTCTGTATGAATCAGCAGGTCGTCCACATATGCTGTCACATTGTTCATTCCACGGATCAATGGCTTTACGATCCTGTTCAGCGTGGCTCCTGAGTTCATCATCCCAAAAGGCATCCGAATGAATTCATAGTGTTCGCCCATGGTGACGAACGCCGTCTTGGGAATGTCTTGCTCTCGAACTTTCACTTGCCAGTATCCCTTGCTCAGGTCAATCCGAGAGAATAATTTTCCTCTCGATAGACTCTGAAACACTTCCGATGGCGCTGCTGTCGGATGAGGGTCGAATACTGTGATCTTGTTTAACCTCCTGTAGTCGATGCAGACTCGGTTGGATCCGTCCTTCTTCTTGACGACAACAATAGGTGAAGCATAAGCTGATGAGCTCCTTCGAATGATGCCCAGCCGTTCCATGGTGCTAAGCTCCTCCTTCAATGAGTCGCGCATAGCGTAGGGCACCGGGTATGGTCGTTGACGAACTGGTACTTCTGTCGTAAGGTCGATGCGATGTTCACCCAACTGGCAGCATCCAGGGAGATTGGTGAAGACGTGCTGGTAATTCTTCACCACATCGCAGAGTTCTTGACGTTGTTCCGATGTCAGTTGCGTTCCATACTGGACATCTCTGTAGCTTTCCTTCTGGTCCCAGCTTCCTAGGTCGGCAAGGTCCTCCGTCGTTCCACCGTTGTCGCCTTCCAGGTCGCAGTCCTCGATAATTGTCATGCCAGCTGACTCCACGGGTTGACTCTTGTCCATCATGTCGTCCTCTGCCAGTACAGTCTCAGCACTATCACCGCCGCCGTCCTTTATGGCGTTGACATGTTCAGGCGTGGTATCTCTCCTACTGTTGTCCATCCCACACATCTCGGTCACAATAGGTCTCGGTTCCATTGCCACTGCTGCTGCTTTTGACGTCCTTGGAATGTATCTCTTGAGGAGGTTGGCGTGCAAGGTCTTTTCTTTTGCACCCATCTTGACTCTATAGTCGTTAACACCGACAACTGAGACTACCTTATATGGTCCCTTCCATTGGACTAGGAGCTTGTTAGTATTCGTCGGCAGTAGCACCAACACTTCATCTCCGGGGCGGAACTTCCTCTCTCGCGCCTTCCGGTCGTAGTAGGTCTTCTGTCTACCTTGAGCCTTGGAGAGTTCTTCCGTCGCTAACTTCCATGTGTCCTCCAGCCTCTCACGTAGTTCCATGACGTACTGGTAACTGGTCTTCGTTTCCGGCTCCTCTATGTCCTTGGTCCATAGTTGTCGTAAGATGTGCATTGGTCCTCTCACAGTTCTCCCATACAGCAACTCGAATGGGGCAAACTTGGTCGACTCTTGGGGAACTTCACGATATGCGAAGAGCAGCGGGTTGATGTATCTGTGCCACTGCTTGGGTTGCTCTGCGCACAGTCGTCTCAATGTTTTCTTCAGCGTGCCGTTGAATCGCTCCACCAACCCGTTGCACATAGGGTGGTAGACTGTAATGGTCGACTCTCGAATTCCCAGTAGTCTATTCGTTTCCTTCATGACATCTGACATAAACTGGGTCCCTTGGTCTGACAAGATCTCTTCGGGCACACCCAAACGGCTGTAGATGTTCACTAAGGCTTCTGCTACCGTTTCTGCGTCGATCTTCTTCAAGGGTGTGGCTTCGGGGTAACGAGTAGCGTAGTCTATGTACACCAGGATATACCGATGTCCACCTTCACTTGGGGGGTCGATAGGTCCTACTAAGTCCACGGCCACTCGCCTAAATGGTACGTCCACTACTGGCATACTCTGCAGGTGCACCTTTGGTGTCGCTCCTTTGTTCACTGTCCTCTGGCATATGCCGCATGAGCGGCAGTATCTCGCGACGTCACCTTCAATTCCAGGCCAATAAAAATTGCTCATAACTCTGTCTTTGGTTTTCTTCACGCCGAGGTGTCCTCCGACGATCGGGTCGTGGGCTACACTCAGTACATACTCTCTCAGTTTCTCGGGTAGTACCACTTGCCTTATAACCGTCGCCTGTCTCAGGTCCTTGTAGATCCGGTACAGTACTCCTCCATGTTTCTCAAAATGAACAGATTTATTGCCTCTATTAGTTGGGATCTTCTTCTGCTCTAACTTCCTAATGACTTCGTCTTCTTCTTGGAGTCGGATAAGTTCCTCTCTATCCACTCCCGCGTGCCGTTCTGCCCTCGGCACCTTCAGCGACGTAGACCGGTCCTTCCTCTTCTCCTGGGCCCTCGTGGTCACCGCTCCTACCATCACCTCAGTATCAGGGTCGTACGGATCCTTCGCTCCGTCCACGTTCCCGACTAGTAGGTCGCAGATGGTCTCCGGGAGACACAGCGCCGTCACTCTGCCCGTCAGGTAAGGCGTCTTCACGTCGATAACGGCTTCCTCCGCCGCTAGCAAGGAGTTATCGATCCTCGCGATAAGTTTCTTCCCACCGGTGAGCTGTCCGTCGTCCACCAGTGCTCGCCGCACCACTACACCTTCACAGCCGGTATCTCTTAGGACATCTACCGCTCGATTTCCAATCAAGCCCTTCATCACTGGTAACTTCAGTTTCTCCACGGTCCTTCCGTCACTGCATCCTCCGCAAGTAACAGGCACCGCTAACTGTAGCTTCCCGTCCTTCATTACCGCTTGAACGTTGATGCTGGTGTCAGCCGTCGTCGCATCCTGTCTCGACGACTCGTCCGCCGCTATCACTACGGCCGCCGCCGCCTTGTTCGGCTTGCCTCGTCCCATATCCTTCTGGGCTGGACACATCCTCCGAACGTGGCCTGGCTTTCCACAAAGGTAACATTTCAACTCACCTTTGTCGTTTAACTTTGCACGACACTCTGTCGCCTTGTGTCCCGGCCTCTGGCACCTATGGCAGACCTGTGGGCTTCTGTCTCCGTTGGGCCTCTGTCGCACTGGCCGGCTCTGCAGTCTGGCGCTCCCGCTGAGCGTCCGGTTCCTCGCTACCAGGTACGCCTCCGCTGAATCTGCGATGTCCTGTAGCGTCTTTGGTTTCCTCTCCCTCACATGGGTTGCAAGGTCTGGTGGGCAGGCCTCCATGAATTGCTCTCTGACGAACAGATCTCTCACTCCTTCGTAGGTCTCCTCCGTCTTCGACAGCTTTATCCACCTCTCTAAATAGGTCTTGATCCTGGTCAAAAACATTCCAACATCTTCTCCATCTTCAGACTTACCTTGTCTGAACATGAGTCTGTATCCGTCCTCTGACAGGTTGTATCTCTTCTGCAACGCTTCCTTGACCTTGTCGTAGTCCTTGGCTTCGTCGATCGGTAGTCTGCAGAAGCACTCCAAAGCTCTCCCGGTCAGCAGGGCAGACAGTGATGTCGTCCAGGTGGATCTGGGCCATTCAGCTGTCTCAGCAAACCTCTCAAACCGCAGCAACCAGCTATCCAGATCGTCCTTCTTATCCTGAAATGCAGGTAGCTTGGGTCTCTTGGAACTGGCGTGGTCGTCGGTCTTCTGCGCTGAGCCGTTGCCTCCACGTTGCTGGCGGATCTTCTCCATCTCCAACTCGTGGTTCATCTCCTTCTCCCGAGCCTGTCGTTCAGCCTCCTTCTCCCGAGCCTGTCGTTCAGCCTCCTTCTCCCGAGCCTGTCGTTCAGCCTCCTTCTCCTGTTGTTGAGCCTCCAGCTGTCTTTCTCTTTCCAGGCCTTCACGGAGGTAGTCCCGTCTCTCCTGCCCAGTGAGTTCCATAGCGTCCGCTTCCTGGCTAAGCCTTCCAATAACCTCCGACATGTTGTAGATAGCTTGTCGATGATATTCCTACAATAAACTATGTAAATGAATCTAATAATTTAGATCTGGTCCGTTCGAATCTGGTCGGATCCCGGACGAGCCCCCAATATGTAACAGCTGAGGTTGTTCTAGCACGTTATAGTAGGGGGGAGTTAGTTGATCTAACTACAACCCTTTAGAAAACGAAACTATTACAGCTGTAAAATAAATAAACACGAGATCCGACGATAGATTAAATAATACTAAAGTTTAATAACTGTATAGTGAACAATAAATTACTAGGAAGACGCCAGCGAAACTAAATATCTACGCCACACAAAAGGAAACTCACTTACTCACCGACCAACCACTCACACAGGTCTATATATATAAACATTCCTACAGAAAGTTCCCGAAATAAACGTTACCTTTGCCCTCGCACAAACTAACCAATCACGCATCAATACGTCATCAGGTTACATCACTCAAGGCCAAATCTGGCGTAAACATCCTTATCCACAGTGTTATCGAATGTTCGGGAACATACTAATATTTACTGAACGAGTCAAAACACCTGACAACAAGCGAGCGAGGAAAAAAACTACTCACTAGAAAAGAAGGTCAGGTCACGGAGTACAGTACACTCTGGCGGTCGTCAACAATAAAATGAAAGAAGAAATGAACACATGCTCACCAGTGTAACAAGAAAACGGGGGAGGGCAAGGGATAGCTTGCAGATGCTACATTCTCCCAGAACAGCCATAAGCTCAAAGCAGCCCTTTTTTTTTTCTTTTTTGGTGGGGTGGTCGATGTTTTTTTGTGCCATATTCTAAAATAATGTCTATTATTAGAAATATTCATAACACTGAAAATCTTGGCTGATTCGTTTTCCAAGGTGAACAACAAGCAAACAAGAATCTGAAACAGTTCCTCGGAGATGAACCAATGAGGCCAATAAGAAACGTCCAAACTGTACCATAAAACCACGTTACATGCCATAGAAGTTAATCGAATGCAAGAAAAATGAGGCAAATTAAGGATTAACTAGAACAAAAGTGACGAGTTCCAGTAATACCCGACTCACGGTAGATTCTATGTACGTGCGTTTCGTCAGCTCTTTGCCCGGATCTCTTAAATGTCGATGCTGTATGCCGGCTGGTAAATGAAATGTCAAAACGTCAATGCAATTTCAAAGATAAAAGAAACATTTCATCCGGGAGAATACAAACCAGGACCCCACCCATAATGAAATATACATACAATAATAGTGAAACGTATTGGGATTTCCAGTGAAATGAGTTTCAAACCTCGGAGTAAACAAGAAAATTAAACAAATAGCTTCGTTCAGCAGCCGGTGATGTCAACTGGGTTTGACAAAAGCTTCCAAGATGGCAATTACCAACAGTAAATTGGTGTTCGACAGCTTGCCGCAGGTAATGAACGTAAGAGAAAACGGGGAAAATACACTTTCTGAACAGCAATTTCCTGCGTTTTATTGGCCTTTCATGATTTTCTTCTTATTTTTAATATAACCACACACACACAAATCAATAATAATAATTTTTTAAAAACATTGATTGACTCACATCCCCCCCCCCCCACCCCACCCGTTTCCCGCCCTCCCACCCCGCCCGTTTCCCGAAAGGAAAAGGAAAATAAAAATTGAAAATCAGAATTTCAATAGGCGTCTGGAGATTCGAATCTGTTATTGAGTCTTTCAATAAAAAATCTGCTGTTGTTTGCTCGGACCCATCGTATCAAACAGCTCGGTCTGACATAACACACATTCACTCAGTGTACAGGGACTAGCATCCTATCTGCTTCATTTTCTCTTCTCTCTAATAGCAAACTCTGACGCGACAGTTCTGTAAAGAACGAATATTATCGTTATCTTGCAACGTTTGAGTTTCGAGTGAGGGTTTACGATATGTCGGCACGATAATGAAATGGCAACTTTGTCCCTTATCTTGCAAACATTTTCATTTTATTATATATATATATGTATAAGCTCGGCTCCGCTGATACAAAGTTGTAGTCACCTCAAAGCCCTAGAAAGGGCTGGAGCCTAAGGGGAGACGTTCTACCGTGAAGAACATGCATCGACAATTTCCCGAAGTCTCGACAAGGTGATCCGAATCAATGACAACAAACAGTATTCCAGACTACCCACATGTTATATTTAATTTTGGGTTCACGTTGGCCATTCAAGACCTTCGTATCACATTAATGTTAGTGGCCACCGCTTGCGGCGTGCGTTGTAACTGTGTTTGAGGTCCGCCTCTTCGCTGATGTTGCGCATTCCTCCCCGCACACATTTGATAGGTTCTCTCGTGACGCGACCTAACCGCCTAAAAATGATCAAAATTAATATGAGCAGAAAATCAATTTTCGGAAAAAGAATCCACTGATGCCCTGATTATTGCCTTTTTGTCCTATATGGATAAAAAAATATCGAAATAAGATCAAAAGTTTAATTCTATGGCCTCTAATATCCTCTGCAATCATTGCAACAGAACTGGTTTTTATTCCACGCCCTGTGGGTGCGGTAAGACGAAAGAAAGTGTCTGAACCGTCCCTTTGACATAATCGCTATACAATCTGTTACAATTAAAACAGCTGAAATCAATGCGTTTAATCTCAGAAATACTGCAATTTCGTTCGAGAAAATCATAAAGTAGACTACCAGTTGAACGAACAATGCCTGGGGCTGCATAATAAGACTGGGGGGCAATGGATTTGTTTTATCAAAGTGAAGATACAGCGTTCTCTATGTCCATGGAAGCACCGAGGAAGGGTTCCGGTGTTTCTCAGTAAGGCGTGGCAATATTTTTGTGGGCCGTGGGACTCCAGAATGGGGTGCAGGGATTTTTCACAGAAATCTTAATTTCATAGCGCATTTAAACTTAACTGTATAGATAAGCTGCTGTTTAATCAAAACTTCTTTGGAATGTATACATCCTGCATATACATGTGCATTTTGTTTGAATCTGTACACCTGCTTTGTCCGATCATGGCGGGGTGCTCGGTGTTTTCACCGAAGTGGGGAGTGGGATAAGGGAAAAGTTTGAGAAACACTGGAGAAGCCTTTGTGGTTTCTGGGGAAATAAATGTTCAATACCGCCATGCTCGCACCAGCGGCCCGACCTATTACTGAGTTTGTGGACCATCGGAAGGCGACGGAGTCACTGATCAGACTCGTGTAATCAGATTTCGTCCCGTAAACCTAGTGAGACCGTGAGCACACGCCCGGTTTGGTCTGCGTCAGCTAGGCTGGACGTGTGAGCGGATGTACCAGGGCACGATAGCTTCGCGGTAATAGAGAGAGCACTTCCCAACTATTACAACAAAGTAACCTTATTGTGCTCTCCTCTCCTCTCTCTGTGTCTCTTTCTCTCTCTCTCTCTCTCTCTGGACATATATCAAGGTCTTTGGGATATATATGCCGACCATCCAAAAAGCTGGCTTTACTTGGACAAAAACAAAATGCCAAAGACAAAGCAAGATTGCAAAGACTGCACGATGGTAATTTAAATGCAATTATCATTAACTGAAAATACCAGACATGCGGTAAATAATCAATCTTATGCGGGGCGTAGACAACCATTCTCCCGGGCGCTCCGCCTTCACCCATGTTTTCATATAATTTTATACTAATACATTATTGTGCAGCTGTGTGTAATGGTTCCTTTTCGACTGCAGTGCTGAAACTAGAAGCCAGAATTCAAAACGTAGTTAAAATGACTTGTGTTATATAATGTGGGCTGCTAAAACTTCAGGTTTCGGAGCTATTTTCAAAATCACTGCTGCGTAATGGCATAGAAATCTCATCTTTACGCTGAAACAACTCCCGTAGTTCATCGATTCCCTGAAAGACGAGAGGAAATCTGGAGGGGGAAAGAAGTGGGGTGATGGTGGAGAAGGGAGAGAAATCAACAAGTCAACTCACCCGAGCGTTATCTGGAAAGAACCAACAATGAGCTATCGTAATGTGGAATATCCGTGATTTCCCCACCCCCTTTTCCTCGAACATCCTTCCCGCAGTGATCAAGAGCCGGTGCATAGTGGGGAAATACAGAGGCTAACTGAGGTGTATGACAAGAACTACTATTGATTGACTACAGTGCTTTATGGCCCAGTTGATTGTCGGTGTTGGAAACTCACAGGCCCTTATCAAAAACTCCCAGTTTACGGGCGCTTTATGGAGCATAATAATGCTTTATGGAGACGCTGAGATAATGAAAAGACTGTAGCTCTAGCAAACTTCACCATATTTCAGCAGCCTCTTTCCAAAACAAGAACAGAGACAACTAGCTGTAGATTTTTCATCACTAGTACTACTCCTACCACGATGGCCTCGCTACTTTTAATAAATGTATTCATCTCCGATCTCCTGCTTAATGAATACCCACTGATGATGACTGGTGGGTGGTTCTCGTTTGTTCTTGGGTGGTTTCTATATCAAGCTGGGTTTTACCAGCACCCCCAACCTCCCAATCCACGGAGGTTGCAGGAAGGCAACGGCCCAATCTGCCAACGTCTTAGGGCACAAAGTGACAAGGTACGTAAATGATTTTGGATGATGATAAGATTCAGACTACTATTTCATATTGTGTTATTTTAATAGTTTACTCATACATGTATTTGCATTGAAAACAATTTCAAAGGGATCCCAAACCAAACGTAGTATAATTTCTACCTAGGCTAAAGGTATTCAAACGATGATTTCCTCAACTGACGGGTTATAATCACTGCCCATCAACTGCTATATATTGTGCTTCACATCTGGTTTTCTCGAGGAATGATAATGTACGAGTGTGAAGTACGAGTCTTTTAATGTGAGAAGATCGGCTAAATCAGGCTTAGGGTACAAGATCAAATTCCTGAGAAAACCTCTGCAAAGGAGGAAAAGTATTGTATAGAAATTGAGATTTGCTTATAAAATGAAAGATTAGCCATTTTTCTGCATTTAGTTAAAATATTTTGCACGAAACTGTCTTAGATATACTTTATTTTGATTTTTAAAAAAGGCCTAACATTTTTACCTTTAGTCCGATTTCACCAGATCCAATCACATTACAGAGCTATCATGTTTATACAAAACTTCCACCATTATGAAAATTACCTGCGCAATAGTGCTGCGGGTGCTGTTGATTAAGATAATGTAAACAAGTTGATTAATCATTACCTGACTGAATGATGGAGAAGGTAACTGAGGCTTACGTGTACCAGCCAAGTACGGAAACGCTAAAACGATGCTTCTATTAATCATTCGTCTCCTTGGTAACAGTTTCTTGTTCAGTGTATGTTTTAAAAACAAATTTTACTTGTCTGGTCTTTCATATAGTGATTGAGAAGAGTTTCTTGGGGCAAAGGTAAGTTTATTGTAGAGTGAGTGAATGACAGAAAGAGAGAGAGAGAGAGAAGGGGGGGGGGAGAGAAAGAGAGAGAGAGAGAAAGAAAGAAAGAGAGCTTGCATGTGTGTGTGTATGTGCATCTGTGTGTAGGGGACTAAAGCGCTTTGAGATTTTGTTTGGTTTCTAGATGTCTTCAGTGCAGAAGCAGTGCCACCGCCACTGTTCATACATTAGCCTCCTAAATCCAAGTTCACTGTACTTACCTATAACTGCTGTATTAAGATTAATTTTGTTTGTGAACCCACACAGTATCCGGCTCTTGAAAATTACGTTTCCCTGACAAAGTTGTGTCAAAAATACTTTTTCTGTGGACACGCCCTAAATCTGATGGCTCTTCTTTATAAAGTGTTTTACAAATTTCAAACATTACTGACCGACTTTACAGAACCGGTGCTGGGCAGAATAGCACTGCCTAACCTATTTACATCTTAAAATGTAAGCCAGGCATTAAAAAACAAAAACACGCGTTCAGTAAGGTCGATTATTATCTGAAAATAACCGCAAGTAAAGACATCAACAAACAAAAACTACTGACCAGCTTTTTACGAAAGTAAACTGGAATGCACTGCCTAAACTATTTACATCTTAAAATATTTATATAAGCGAAACAGTAAAAAAAAATTAATAAAAATAACAGCCAGCACACAGAGCTTAGAGCATGGAAAGGCATAGTTCCAGAGGAAAGGGGTGTTCCAGAAAAAGATGGACAGAAGTGTAAAAAAAAAACAAACAAACAACGGAAAGAACCAACCTAACCATGGCAGACACTATCCAGCAGGCCGGCGTCGGCAAAGCTGCATCTCCCCTCGACGTTTAACGGCACAAGAGGATAGACAAACAAACAATAAATAGTAAAAAAAATAAAAAGCTTTCGTTCAGGCCGATTTTCTACATGTATTTGAAAATAACTGCCAGTACATACAAACAAAGCAGAACTACTGACCAACTGTTACGAACGTAAACAAGATAAACAGGAATGCGGAGTGAAAGTGTAGAAGCATCTTGAGTTTATGCCGATGTATCAAATAAACTGTTGTTTTCTTTTTTACTTGAATCCCCGAAGAGTCGGACAGTTTATCAAAATGTTTACATTTACTGCCTCTTGAAATACTCGAATGACATAAAATGTTGCCATTAACGAGAATTTCGTTAAATCAACTTGCAGTTTACGCCAAATAAACCAGGCTAGTTTTCACTCTTCGCCAATAAATGTTGAAAAAATAACGATTAGGTCTAAGCGTTTTATTATTGCCAAGACAGTTGTTAACATTTAGATCTAAGTATAATATTGCAAAGACAGTTGTTAACATTGGAAATGGAAGGACAAAGAAATAAAATCGACCGCATAAAATCACATCAAATTCCCTGAGTTCTGACATCACCGCAAACAAATTAACAACATACAATAGACCCATGAAAATGACTGGCATTATTTTCTGATCAATTCGTCTGGCCCAAGCCCAGACACATATTTCCTGTCTATTGTCTTGTCTGCGTCACTATACAATATGTCGAATGATTAAGAAAGCTATTTAGGATAGAAAACTGTGATGAATGGGTTGGCTGGCGGGTATGCCCAACTGGGATATCGAAAGATAAGCGAGCTACATTGGAATAAAAATGGTGGACTATGATATTTTCATATCGCCGGTCGGCTGTTGAAACCTCGTTAAAGCTTGCCTTAAGACTGTTGTTGGTGGAAACGTAGTCTAATCACAACGCCAAATTCAGCCAATCCTGAGTTACGTTCACTGCTCAGCTGTAGCTTTCTATGTAAAATACATGTACCATAGTCCTCTAACCACAGCAATCAAAAGCTACTTTTCACGAGGTTCCAACAGCCGACCGAAGATAATAGGAATAATATTAGCATCTGAGAGCAAGTACACAGTTTTGTCTGTTTAAGTGGATCTGATTTTTCTGATCTTTGACCATAGATGGAAAGAGCTACCTTATTATTGGTAAAGCCCAGCCTGCGAAGTGAGCCCAGTAACCGGGCAAAGCCAAAAAGATACACAGGCAGTATTTTCATCGACAAAGGTCGTATTGCGGTTCTTGCAAAAACGGCGCAGACCGGTCTCACAGAGTTTGCTTCAATTAATGAATACCATTTTCAATTTTGTTTCTACTTTCAATGTCCAAAAATATAAGTCAATTGATTTTGATTAATTTGATACGGTATCATTATTTTAGTTATTTTACAGAGCAATATTGAACAGTGGATATGAAGACGACACTTGCTGAACTTTTCTTCTGGCCTCCTTTTTTAAACAAACTTTACGCAGACAAATTTGATAAGCGTTATTTTGTTTGATCGTCGGCAGACTCTCGTGAGACTGCCAATAATTATCTGATTTCACAAAAGCTGTTTATGGGAAACCCCGTCTCCCTGTGTACATTGCAGTAATTTTCTACAGGCGGTAATTACCGCAGACGTTGTTGTTGTCGTTGTTATCGCTGCTGCTGCTTACACAAATCACATTCTCGTGCAAAGATTACAATTTCAAAAGGCGCTGAAATTCAAATAAATATATATAAATATATACAAAGCCATGTAACAAAACGGGGGAAGATGGCGAAATCTCAAAGCTCTTAATCAAATCTTTATTATAACTTGCCCGATTTTCAACAAGACCTGCAACCACTCATACAGCTCGGATTTGCATGAAATTTTGATGATGTTTTCCTTTCCACCAGCAGATGTTTTGGGTTTGAATTTTTTTTACACGTGGAGTCTCCAAATGGTGCGGAATTATTTTTTTCAAGCTAACTTTGCGTCGCTGAATTTGCCATCGATCCATTTTTTCCACGACTTCAAGAGCCCATGACGATAACGCTTCCTGCGATGTGTCCACTATTAAGTACACTGTTCAAGTGCCCAGGTTATTGCCATTTTAAGAATGCTGGTGGGGTGCAGAGGGCATTAACACTATACGGAGGTACAATAAGAAGTATCTAAAAAGTGACTAACAAGAAAACAACAACTACTAGATAAACCTAAAGCAACGGACAAGGAGAAGCAGATCAATCATAATCACCCCAAAACGGAAACTAATAAACACATCTGTCCCGGACATGGCCAGGTACCTCTGCTGGTAATTACAGATAACAGATTCAAGTTTATATCGACAAATGTGTCAAACCGCCAGCTCGGGA
This sequence comes from Onchidella celtica, assembly GCA_963931925.1. Classification (NCBI taxonomy): domain Eukaryota; kingdom Metazoa; phylum Mollusca; class Gastropoda; order Systellommatophora; family Onchidiidae; genus Onchidella; species Onchidella celtica. The sequence continues at coordinate 16,970,550 of OZ007570.1, read as the reverse complement.
CTAAAAGAATTACTACCACCGGCTGTTAATTAAGACCAAAATCCACGGGTCAAAAAGAGCAAATTTCTTAACAACAGCTGGGAAAGAAAAGACGTCCAGTAAGGACTTAATCAAGATTTAAATAAGCTGAAAGAAATTGTACTTTAAATCGTCTTAAACTTAAGGATGCCTTCCAGTTTTGGACTTTTCTGAATGGTTTCTAGTTCCACGCTCCATTTCTCCGGTAAAGACGAGAACAATCATGCATGTAGTAAGTCAAAGCGTTTCCACACAAATCTTGGAAATCGGGTAATCCTCTTCTTTGCCAACCATGCAAATGGAAATCGGATTTGTCAATGTGTAGGAGGAAAAGAACTAAAAAAGAACATAGGCAAAAGGAAAACATGAAAAGAAATATGGAAAGGAGCCACAGACGTCCCAGGGCCGGGCACTCACCTGAAGGAATACAAACACGCAGGGTGACTTTGAAAAGGGTTTAACATAATGAAAGTATCCACAATTAAATTCTTATTTTGAAACTCAAGAGTTCCCAAACTCATGGCCAGTTCTTTTGCACAGGTTTGTATGACAAGTAACTTCAAATTTCTTTAAAGTGTATATTTTAATTTTGTTGCCCACAAAACATATTTTTGATTTTGTTCAGCCTAGGCGCACACATGAAAAATGTGTTGTGTTACTGACGCATCGCCTATCGTCACTGCTCTACCAAATGACATTAATTTGCCAGACTTACGCAAAAGGCAACTGACCGCTCAATGCTTTCCTGAGCACGTATTATTATAGAAAAGAATGCGCCAGTAGGAAAATGTAATGATCCAATAGAATCATAATGGCACAAGTAATCAAGTGACAGGAAAAGAAGTTTTTTTCTTTAATATCTCAGAAGTATCAAAGGTGACTTATGCCATTAGCGTAGACATTTTGAACTCGAGGCGAATGAACGGAGATGCCCACACATGCAAGACACGGGCTCTTTACAGATTCAACGAGAAAACATTCAACTAAGACACGACAGCATGTAGTATATGTCCCCCTAGCCTAAATGCCTAAATGTTTCAGACAATGTAACGTTTTTCACTGTCCACAATGAACTGGTACAAAAATGGACATACGATCGTATGAGCTTTCCTAACTAAAGTCACTCTCCTTACAATCAAACATACGTTAAGGAAATGCTTCAAGAAAAGAAAAAGTATGCATGCTATTACATATTCAGATACTATTATCGCAATTAAATTAACGGCACACATCATTAGTCTGCTACACCCACTTCTGTTCAGCTTTGACGCCGATGGCAACAAACAAACAAACAACAAAAAAAAACAATGCAAAAAAAAAAAACCAACGCTCCTCCTGTCCCCAAAGATGCTCTAACAGCGTTAAAATAAATGAAATCATAATTAGATTTCACCCCCAAGCTTCCATTTGTCTGAAAGGTTCAGCGTGTCCAATCTTCCTGCAGACAAGAGCCAAGCAAATTAGAGTCCTTCGCCCTGAGCAAACAAAAGCTGGAAAATGTGATCTCTGGCGGCCATTTTCACCCAACTCGGGTATTACAGGATATGTCGGAACTTGCAAAATGTCAAAATGTGAAGGAGAAAAAATAGTTGCCAAGTGATTAAAAAACAAATGTCGCAGACAAACACACTGGCGTGCAGACAGACGGTCGGACGGACGGACAGACAGACAGACGTGCAGACATTCAGATAACGCCAATACATTTGAACTTGTCTCCTTTCCAGTGAGATGTTAATTCCCAGTACTTTCCTACCACATTTACACTGTTACCGACAATATATCTTCAAATGCTGACCTTTCTGTTTGATACTACCTCACTGCTATCTCTTGGCTATCACAACTTAGCTGGGCAGATGTTATTAACCCCCCCCCCCAACAAAAAATCACAACAGGTCAAGCTGGCCAATGCATGTCCACAGCTTGACCTGGACTGGTCGGTTTTCTTGATGGTCGCTGAACTGGCCAAGATTTGATCCCTAACGCTATCCTGCAGAGCATTGCACACATTCGCGTGAGACCTACAAACACCTGTAGATATCAACTTTTATTGTTTTCAAAATCACATACACGCACCGATTTATTTCAGTCGCTGACGAATCTTTGTGCATAAAATATGAACGTTATTGTCTTCACGCGCAAAACACCGCAACGCCACAGCAGTCGGGCATTCCTTCCTTTATCTAACTTTATCTCGTGTCAAAAGATGTCACTATGTGTGTCTGCCCACGATAAACGATATCTACAGCCGGAGAGGTCTGTTCAAATTCAATTTATAAAAGATCATAAGAAGAAAAAGAAGAAACCCAGTGCCGTCTATGACATTGAACGCTTTTCTAATTTCCTTCCAAGTGTGTCTTGCCTGTAATATGATTCACGCCCTAGCGTCGAATGTCATTACACTTTAAAATATGCAGTGAGATGTGAAATGTCAGTGTCTGATTGGGCCTTGGCCGTGTTTTTGCATTTGTCTGAAGGCAAACATTCAAGCCTGCCAATGCCCTAAACGATCGCGAACGAAAGGACAGATAAAGCAATAAATACGACTGTGAATGGCAAGACCGACTGTCATCTTGTAACCCATCGCTGACAGCCAGGTGACAACATGACATATCATCAGTGATTCCATATTCATGTACTCCCAAATACCGAGCGGTTCTCACAAAGAGAAGAACAGAGATAACTATACCATCCACCTGGCTGAAAAGATGCCTTCGCGTGGATGAAATAAGCCCAACAAATGCAAGCGCAAATTCACAAATCTTTCACCATGCCACATATCAGAGCAACCTAACTTCTTTCCTTTTTTCTAACCTCTTGTGCCGTAAAGTATCGTGGGGAGATGCAGCTTTCGGACGTGGGACTGATGGGCAGTGTCTGCCACAGTTAGGTTAATTCTGCAGTTGTTTCTTTGACACCTTCTGTCCATACCATCGCATTATTTTTTATACTTAAAAGTAATACGACAGAATTACTATATTTCACGTCCTCACTGCATTTAACAGGAGTATTTATTCGTTTTCCCCTGTAAAACAACATTTGTCACAGGCTCATGATGCAAACTAAGGTTGAAATGCCTAAAGCAGCGAGCATACTAAAGGAAAGACCTCAACAACAGTACGTTTTCCAATGAAAACGCATTCGTCAATTTTCCTCGTAGACCCATTAACCTGCAATGACTGTATGTAATCACCAAAACGCGACCTGCAAAACTAGAGGTCTTCAGTATGTAAAAGAGATATAACAACTGCATACTTTGTCACTTGTTCAAATTGCTTTGTGGCTATCAAGCTGTTTCACATATCCGATTTATTCTAACTCCTTATCATAATACTGAAGCCGCAAATGTCTTAACGCAGAATTTCTCAGTCTTACCAAAAGTGGCCTGAACTAAGGTCCCAACAAGTATGGGCACTGATCGGACATAATTATATCATGAGAACATCTGAGTTCTAATGCATGGCTTTGATTCTGTATACATAGTCTGTAAGACATTTGTACGGTGAAGCGCAAAGTGCTGACGAATATTTACTGTCTGCGGGCCACATGTGCGGCGTCAAGCCATACATCAAGAGTGTACAGGGCCTGGCCTTTCTTCTGCACTGGAGAACTTTCTCATTACCAAGGCCAAAGACCTGCTCATCGGAATCCAGTATCATCTCGGATGAGTTTCAGTTGGAACGGAAATCTAGTGGTCCGTTAAAGTACACAGGCATGTTACCGAGACTCGACTCGTGCAATGAGTTACTATCCACCAGACAGCTGAAGATTATTTTCCCTTACACAAAAATAACAAAAACAAACAAACAACCACTGATGTCTTTGAAAATTAACATCAACGGCAATGATGATGAGCATGATGATGATAACCCTCTAATGTCAAGACTCAAGAGTTAACGATTTCTTGCAACGGGCTTCTCTCTGAAAGCCGAGATTATGATTTTTCGAGGACAATATCTGTCTATTTCAAGTGCCACACAGTAGTAGCACTTTGATTATTATGTGAGCAACTCTGTTCACAGAATGCCAATATACATGTAGTTTTACAGGCTTTAAATTGCACAAAAACAACAAAAAATCACCTTTATGAACAAACCAAGTACCACAGGCAATGAGCTGCAGTCGTAATGCGAAACAGTTTTAATAGTCTATCCACCATATAAAGAAGTAAGTTGGAAAGGACTACACTTTTGTCACCGGGCTTCGCTGATCTCGCTACGTCCTCTCTGTGTGCCGGTCACAATGAATCATCAATCATACGTGTCAATAATATACAAGTGAAAACGGTCGTGCCACTCACAGCAATAAAGACTTAGTGTTCATATAGATTCAATCTAAACTGCGCATGTCTTGATACTGTTCCCGGTGAACTGGGTCAAGAATGAGCGAGTTCAATGGTAACCCTTCTATCTCATGCGCACGTAATGTCCACAGATAAGCACACATGCACTAGTAATTTTGCGCGCAGTTGGAGCTGTTTGTTCTGGAAAGATCAGCTTTAACCCAACTTTGGCCCGTTTTCTTGTATCTCCAGGGGGGAAAGTGACCTCCTATGCGGCCCACATTAGTGCTAAACAGCACAATCTATTCGGGGTATACTGACCTCTGTGGAAACATGCTGAAATATAGAACTGTGTTTAGGTTTTCATGTTAGGAGGATCGCTACTCCTGGCATTTACATCTCACTTTCTTGTTTCATATTTTTCTTGTTCTTGTTTTTATGTGTTTTTATGGAATGTATTAGCCCTTTAGAGTTTTGCCCAGGGGGCGACCTTGTTCGGCCTACTCTTCTCCACGTTCAATTGCTATGATATCTTTAACGTGCGCAACGTGCACACGGGCCCTCCGAGTTTTTCGTCCTTATCGGATAAGACTAGGTGCTCCACCCTTCCTAATATAGGATCAGGGACAGGACTTTTTCCCACAAAAAAAAATTCCAACATGCCTGCACCGACCAGGGATCGAACCCGGTACCTTCGGCATGAGGGGCGAGCACCCTGTCTCTGTACCAACGTATAGAACCAAATATACGATTGTCGGGTTCGCTAACAATATTGGCTGAACCATAGAGCAGATTGGATGGTATCGGCCTTCTACTCAATGCTAATACACTACATCATGCTGAAAACCAGTCTACTTCATGCAATCAAGAAGCATTCTGTACTTGAAGTATTGTACTAAATAACACCAAATCTTGAGTACGGTAAGATGAATCAGCCGAGGTGTATATCAAGTGTCCGATGAGTAATTTGGCTACGAATCCCGGGTCAGAACAGAGCTCAAAATCTCGAAGTATCTCAAGCCCTTCTTACATGGAGAATGGTTTGATGCAACGCCGACATACTCTCTATCAAGTGTCAATTACGTTGTATTATAATTATCGAAATATCTCTAATGAGTCACTTTTTCGCGGGATGATATTGAAGAATTCTCATCAGACTAAGTGCTTGCCATTAGACACAAGTTTCAGCTCTTCACACTGCAAACAGGCTCAAGTATACACGTTTGAGTAGCCCTCATATTCATTCCCATAGTTACCCATACAACATACTTGCATCCAGTTTCGTTCTTCTCTCGTTTACTATATATATTTTTTTTTTTAAAAGGCATGTGTATGTTCGTGGTCGAGAGTGGGCATATGGGTGTTTCCTAGACTGTGTGTGCCAGCAATGCTCTGACAATGTGTATGGTATTACAGTGCTCGAGGACTTAAATGCACCGCATGACGTGATCCGATTGACTCTCGAGAAAATAATGCACTATCAAGTATCATTCGAGCATTTCCAATCGAAGAGAATGTCAGCCTGAAAACAGTGCCTTGAGAGAAAATAGAAAATAACCCCCCTAATTATCTAAAGTAAAGCTGAAATTATAAGTCTGGAGGAATAAAATGATGCCGGGAAATTATAAGTTGTTAGGAGTGTACATGGACAAGATGAAAATCAATGTCGGTGCAAGGAGAAGTTGACTTTTTGAGGATTAGTTTATCGCGTACAAGCATCTTGAGGATGTGCAGCATTTCACAGGAATACGCATAATTTGATTTTCAGCGAAAATTTCCGGAGCTATTCTCTCTGTTTCTCTCTCTCTCTGTCTCTCTCTCTCTCTCTCTGTGTGTGTCTCTCTCTCTCTCTCTCTCTCTGGAATGACAAACGGGTGATGCTATAAATAAAAACAAGGAGGGTGAAGAAAAGTGAACAAGGAAAGATGAGAAAGCATACACTGATCACTGTAAGGTTATCATTACCCTGGAATGCAACTTCCTGTACACAAAGAACATGAAAGCATCCAGAAACTGACTGTCCAAACCACTGGGACATGCGATAGTTGGCCCGGCACACCACGCCAAGTCACCTACTGGAGACAATTATGACATTCATTTTAAATAATATCTTTCAATGTGTGCTGTTTTTTTATCGAAAAGATTAAGACGGTCACTTAGTTCAATGTGGGGCCGGGGTGACATTGACAAAGAAGAAAACTAGTAACGACAAGCCTGTTTTCCAGAACTGAGACCTTGCTAACCACATCTATCCACGACCTCTTAATGCACTTTAGTTTACAATATCGAGGCAAATTGCTGGCTTCCCTGATATTGGCGCTCTTCATTCTTGTGTGGGAGGTATGGCCACAAAGGCCAGTAGCGAACTGCACGTAGTCAACTCTGTTTTGCGACGGTTTAAACTGTTTGACTTCCTCTTCCTTTGAATCAACTAGCGAGACAAGACTGTTTTCTGTCTCACTAGTGCGCCAGGTCGCGTTAAACACCGTCGTCCACAACACCAAAGCAAAACAGACTTGACTCTGTGAGTTATTGGCCTACGTCTTAATTCAAGAAAACAACAGAACACCTTGTGACAATCAAAACCCCATGTTCCTATATGATAAAGCAACATTATTTAAACAAGAAAAGAGATGGTACATTCTGGTCGGAAAGATAAGCATGCTAGAATATGGCAAAATGATATTTGACACTTAAGAAATCAAGAAATCAAATGCTATAACGAAAGACAGAAATCAATCAAATTTAACAACGAAAGACAGTGTGGCAAGTATAATACTTGACATTGAAGATACCATATATATAGATGTAATTATTATACTAAGAAAATGACTTCATATGGAAAGATATTGTGTTACTGTGTAACTAAACACCTGTGTACACCAACCTCAGGTTAGCCAAATCAATGCGGTGAAAAATGAAATCTGAAGATCAGCCACGTCCTTTATAAGGTATGCTACTGAGCATCTGTTGCCTTGTGCATTAAATAAAAACATTACTTATGTTGACCCGGATTTTCCAGATCGTGCCAAATAACACAGAAACAAGTATTACAACGTCTTGAAATATTTTATAGTTTCAAGGAGTGTGTGACGAGTTTTGATCGCTACACTGATCTTGAGTCTAGCATAATACTTTTGTTACAAGTTAGGCCAAATTGTGGCTCAAAAGATTATCTGTAATTGTATACGTGTTCAATGTTTTATGAAAGAGTTTACTTTCTGATTCCTGACGTCTCCTTCACATTCAGTTTAGCTGTTGTTGATATCTTTCGGATATCGGATACTTGAATACATGAATTCGGAATAGCCTACTTTAAAATAATGTAAATGTAGACCTACTTTAAGGACAATTACAACCCCCACCCTTTTTTTGACGTAGGTGGCATATTGTGGGGGCGTCTTGAACAAAGAATGTTTGGATTTCAATTCGTTGGGTTGTTTGTTTGTTTTTTTTAAACAATCGTTAGGCTACGATTCTTTATTGCTTTATTTCGTATGTGCCTGCATAATGATCTGATGACAATAGTGTGATGAAAGTAACATATGGTGACCTCATTACGTTTGATCCGAAGTGGCGGACTCTGTGACGGTTTACTAAGCATCCTGAAGTGCCTCGTGACCACTCGCCCCCTTAGATTGACAAGATTCAAACTTCCTTCCGTCAACTTTTGAGAAATCGGGGATTGAAGTTTCGTGTGACCATAGCTTTTAGAGCAAAGGATTTTTTTTTCTTTTTAGTAACACTTACAAATTACACACCGAATCTGTTTGATACTTTGACACACAATGGAGAAGGCCCGAAGAAGTAGTGTGTAACTCAAGTTCAGACAAAAAGTGGAGATCTATAGAACCGTTTCATAGGGGCCGCACTGTCTTCAGGGTACAAGCCTCCTTGTTCTCGTGCTGTCGTACATCATACAAACAAATGCCGCCAGGGTAACTAGGGGCAAGTGCCCAAAATTTACAGCAACTACGCTGTACCGTGTCACGGCAAAAAGACCGCATGAGCCAAAATCAAAAGTTTACTGAAGACGTAAAAATATTTCGCCTGCGCCCTGCTGTATTCTTTCTTTCAATGTTCATTTCGTGGTGGTCAAAGTCATACAAAATTATAACACAAGTAGACAAACAGACTACACTCCATTCTACCAAATCGGAACCTTAGCTCTTGTTTGTTCCAACTCCACTTTTTTTTACACAACTAAGAAACTCGACGTTAAACGTGTGCGGGTTTAGTACTATTATATGAAGTTAGAATGAATCGAAACTGTGAAACAGCTTGGTAAGTGCCACAATACATTTTAAACAAGTATCAAGGTGTGCAATTGTTATACCTCATCAACATACAAAAAAATCTCGTTTTTCAAAAAAATGGAGAAATAACAAACAAGAGTTAAGGTCGCCAAATGGTGGTAGAAAGTGAATTTGACCTTGAATGGGATATATGGTCCTTTTCGTAACCGCAAACCACTGGAGGGTCCCAACGACAGTAGTGAAATTATATTAAATGAGGACCCAAATTACCCGGGCAATAGCCCTTTTCCCAGGGCCTCTGAACACCAGAAATGAAAATGGTTACATAATCAACTGGAAGAGATGGATACCCATGCTGCTTACTAGAACAAGCAACTGATCTCGTGGTTTTCAACATGGCTGCCGTAATCATGGCAACACTGAAAAATAGATTTTTAAAACGCTGCTCTGATTAATTGCCCCCCCCCCCTCCTTCTTTGCCCCTATCCCCCAACTTCAAACATTATTTGTCTGTATTGCAGCATCTGATTCCCTTTTCAAGTTCAACATTAAAATAGGTGTACCGACCAAATTGTCTCGGTGATACGCACTGTTACATTTTAAAGGAACAGACCATCAACTAATGGGCTATTGATGGTGGCGCAGATGGACTCACTGAACCCGCCACCCAATCCCATTTCGATACTTCCGCAAGAAGATTGCTGATCAGACACCAATTTGTCAGAGTTTCACTGAAAAGTTCAGGCGTGGATGTCTTTGAATTGACAACTTACAGTCTGGATGTGGCGCATGAGTCATCTCGAGGAAGACCCAACTCTCGCAAAGATGTACCACGCAAAGAAAATTAACATCTTTATAGATCATTCGGATTCGTTCAACTGATGTGCTGCCATGTCTCTGAGATTGAACAAGATTACAATTATCCGGTATATAAAATTAAAAGAGAAAAAAAAAAGTGTAACCATGCCCCTAAACGAGGGTAAATATCTGGTTGCAAACCTCAACAAACTTCTCATGAACACAGGTGGCCAGGACAGGGCAGGACTGGGTGATGAGGTGCAGGTGAACGGAGAAAAGGAAGGGGTGGCGGGCAAAATCGCGACGACAAACCTCCTGTTTCGTAATATATTATATGTCCGCATGTTCATATTATACTTGGCGTTAATCAGTTAAAATTCAGTTGCCCAATGATATTTCTGGATCGGTGGAAACCTGTTAAGTTCAAGCCGAGACTCAGGATACCAAGGCGGTTCAATTCGTCAAATTCCGTCCGTCGACTTGCGCGCGTATCATCCATGTCAACAATGCCACAATTCGCACCACCACACTCCTTCATAATTGAACGAATAAAACTAGTACCAGAGCTTTGTGAGTAGTAATCGCCGTGTTTATACGCGCGCAAATTTTGGACATATAGTGAAAGAAGGAATGGCCCGTCTCGGTATTCTGTGTCCCGGCTTAAAGTAGTACTTTGAAAACCATGCGTTTGTTAATAACAGGTCTACTGTTGAACCAAAACGGAATATTACCGTATATCTACTTCCCTATATCTTTCCATAAACATGTAAAGGAAAGAACGATGCGCAAGAATGAATACGTTTCGCTGTTTACATTGAAAAGGGAAATTTCATGACAAGGCTTAACCATGCACGACAGTGGCAAATTGTTCACTTGGATATTGTTTGTGGTGCCGTGTTCTAATGTCGGGAGCAAGGTCTTTTCTCGGCCGGCTATCAAACCAGATAAGATTAAAGATATAATCGGTTTGAAATGAAAGAAAAATAAGATTTATTTTTGCCGCTTATGAAATCTGGTTGAAACAGGATGTTTCGGGTCGAATATTGAAACGGGTCAGTGACGAAAAGCGAAGGCGAATAATCTTTTCTTTCTCGGGAGGGCCGGAAAGTTAAGAGCTTAGCACCGGCGGACATACACCACTGAAAGCCCGAAAGAAGAAATATGAAATTTCTTCCCAGACGAATATGTGAGTGGGTCTGGCGACAAATTCCTGAGAAAAGTCCTCCAGAGGGGGAAAAATTCTCCAAGGAAACTGAGATTTGCTTATAACATGAAAGATTGGCTATTGTTCTGCACTCAGTTAAAATATTTTGCTTGAAATATTTTATTTTGATTTTTTAAAGAGGTATTTTTAAAAATTGACCTAAAGCCCTATTTCGCCAGATTCAATCACATATTTTTCTCACTTTGGCACAGCATGCCCAAAGAACGAGCAATATGGACTGACAAGATTTTTTTTTTTTATTAAAAAAGGTTCAGGTTTAAATTCCAGTTTGCCTACATAAGAAAATCAAAACAAAACACGCACATAATTTATAGGGTCCAAATTTGCTTCCAAACTCTTTGATTATTTCCACAATATTTACTACTACAATATTAACTGCCTACATACTTTCTGGTTGATCAGTAACAAAATGGATGACCGACTGACTCAACTGGGGACTCTAGAAAATGCCTCTGATGAGTTTAAAAAGAGTAATGTAATGGGAAACGTCTAACACAATGGCTATTCAAGGTACATGTAGTTTCATAGGTGTCAAGGCATCCTCGCTTTTAGTTTCCCTTTTTGAAATTAAAATCAAAAGCCCTGTATTAAAATTGATGACAGCCTTAGCCTCAGGGCTGTGACATTAATCTTTCGAGCGGAACAATCCTATACTTACTTATGAATAATGAATGAAAGGAGGGAAAAGAGCTTGCTGTAAATGAATTTGAAATTTTAAGTCAAAAGAATGAATGTGAAGGAAAAAAATAATTTGACAACAACACCCATGATCCTGTCATCATGCACATGCACAAGATATAATTTTATTACCATTCAGTAATGGTACAGTTCCATTCTTCAAATTGAAATGTTTTTAAATTATAATTTTCTTTCATCAGATTGAAAGATTTTTAAATTGCATCAGTCGAAAAGCCCGTCAGGAGACAGAAGCAATAACTAAAACTGAAAACCACATTTAGTGTATAGAGAAACTTTTAAAAATTTGGGCTGAATGTAAAACAAGATTACCTCAAAAAGGGTTGAGCTGGCGATAACTAGTTCCTGCCCTCCTGCCATGATGTAATATTTACTATTGGCCTCCTTTAATCTTTCCACTTCGAAGCTTACAAATAACAAAATGCTGTAATGGCCATTAATTTCTCATCCGAATGAATGCAGTCTTAATCTTAAACAAGTTATCTCTGACTCCGACTCTTTGTGGTTGACATCAATTTAATGATCTTGGGAAATTCATTTTTTTTTAAAATGGGCACCGGCCAACCTATGACTGTATCCCTCCCTGTCAAGACTGGACAACAATTTTAAACTGTTTCTTGTATCAGACAAAGATCTCGTGAACACCAAATAAAAAATAATAAAATACTGATATAACATTAACAGAGCTGTGTAATAAAAAATATGACAAATTGAGCGGCTTTCATTGGTTCACCAATCCCTTCCTGTCAAGACTGGATAAAAATTTTATACTTTTTTTTTGGATCAGACAAAGATCTCATGCTCACCTAAAAAAAAAAGATATAACATTAACAGAACTATGTAATAAAAATATGACATATTGGGTGGCTTTCACTGGTTCAGTAGAGCGATAAATGGGACACAGGATACAGTTCAGTATTATGTTTGAAAGGATTGCAGAGGCACTAAACTGTTGAGGTCACTCATGCATACACTACAAGATGAGGTCCCCAAAAATAATCTTGCGAGGTGTGCCATGAGATGGCAAAACTGATTTTGAAAACTTGAAAAACTAAAACTTTCAACACTTCCCTTCTACATTCACTTTTCGCTTGATTTTCATGAAAAAAAAAATGGTTATTTACTTTCCTCATTTGTAAATTTAAGACTATATAATATTATCAACAATAACATTAAAAAAATTATTTATTACAAACTTGTCAAAATTGAAGTTGGCAGTCTGTCAATCGCGGTAAAAAAAAACCAAATTGTGATGACAAATCATAACAGGGACTAAAGACACACATCAAAATTTAACATACTGCACGTCAAAAAACAAAAAAATTGGGTAATACCTGGGTAAAAAAACACATACTTGATCCTACCTCCACATAATTTTCATAATATTGCACATCTCTGATAAAACATGACTGTTAAAACCAATGTTGAAGTATAAAATAATATAATCGACTACTAGAAAACTCTTCACAACAAAAGTCCATAAATATACAACTACGTAAAACAAACTTTGAGACCTGTTCACCAGTAGAGCAGGAAGAAAAAAATATTAATATAGCCCTACTCCCATGCCATACATAAAAATTAATATGGACAGAAAAATATGATTCAAGAAAGGTTTCATCCTGCCGGGAAGTGAATGAAGTGCTGATAATAATTACAACATGATGAAGGGTACCATTTAACTAAGACAACCTTAGTAAGCGGCACCAAACAGGTTGTTTTTTTTTTTAATCACACCTAAATCTAACATATTAATTATTATTATTATGGTTGACATCAGTAGCTAGTTACAGTCTGGATCTGTCAGCAGATCTGGTGTCATATCCAACAAAATTATTTCCACTTATCTGGATGGAACATAAAGAACTCAAATTGTAAAGTTTACAAGATAAAACAAATAATTTCTTATTTTTGTATGGTAAGTTTCAACTGACAATATAGACCTGATGGCCTTAAGAGATGTATACACTTCACACACTGAGCTTACTTTACAGTAGAGTAGTCAGTACACTAATTAAAAACTTCAGGGCATGGAAAGTTTTTTGCATGAAACTGCTGCCATTTCAAATACACTAGCGCAATACGTTCAACTTACCGCCTTACTGAAGATATGGCTTGACAGCTTTCGTTTGCAAATGAGCACGGGTGATAAATAATGATTTGAAGCTATGCAGTTTTACTAGTTTTAGTAAACACGCACATTTACTTTGATTTCACTTTAGCGTAATCATTAACCAGTATAGGAATTTTAAGTGGAGCTAGATCTAGATCCAAATGCACCTTGAAACTTGAATGTGTGCCGAGTGCCAAATTGTGAGCGTTTGCTCTGAGCGTACACTGGCACCGCTAGCCCGGTACATCAGCCAGTTCGCGATGGATGGTCGATGGCATAAGAAAATAACAGGCCTAAGCCACAAGAACAGAAAAAAGGGGGGGGGGGGGAGAAAACTCTCCCGCATCTGATAAGAAAACCGACACTAAGACCTAAAAATCTGTATCTGGTATTCAAATTACAAACTTTGAATAAGAGCAACAGTTTTTATGTTGAAATAAACTTACCTTCAAATTGAGTCCTACAACAAAGAAGTCACTCTTCTGCAGACGGTGAACGCAACCCACTTCCTTCTTCCACCGAAATTTCCAATTTTCATTTTTAATATCACACTCACGAACCAGGTAAAAAAAGGAGCTTTCAGAAAAATAATTAAATCCAGGATCTAAATTATTCAGTCTTCTCCGGGCATTGAAAATATGGACATGATATTTAAATGTCCATATAAAAAATGCAGATTGCACCTATGTTGTGTCGTTACAATTACGTTTGGATTAAATCCGATTTTGTGTCATTTCTCATCAGATCAATTGCTTTTTCTTTAGTTGTCCAATGTGGCAATAAAGATCTATTGGGGAAATAATCCAGAAATTCCCTGACATAAAAAGTAAACATGCTTATTTCCCTTTGGTAGGCAATAACTTTTGTCGGCGACCCACATGAAATAATAGTTTTGTTTGAACGGCGCAGGGGATTACTTTAAACGAAAATATAATTAACGAAGTATATTTTTCAGTATCAAGTTCAATGTTTATTTTAAGAGCTAGAATAAAGTGCCCCCCGACTATACTCGTATGTAGCCTAATTGCGAATGGATTACGTCGTGTCAGTGGCGTATTCGAAAAGACAAGCCAACTCTAATGGAAGTAAATTATTCGGACAACGCCTAACAATTTGCACTGTATGCAAGATTTTGAAGTGTGGTCGGTTAAATCTGTAACCATACCATATCACTAAGATTACACACTTCCCATAAACGGCAATGCGTAGGCCTAATGGTGGTTTTTGTTCACCGTCTTTACTCTATAGCGCGTCTTGGCCTGTTTTATATCCTTGAATTTTCATGCATTTAGAGTTGTTTGTTGTTTGTTGTTGTTTTTTTTTTCATAGAAACATTTCATGGGCTTATGTGTCATACCACAAACTACAGAGTTATGTACAACAACAACAAATAGTGAAAATCGAAAATTTTGATACCTGGTCGGTTTTGTTCACCAGCCCACGTTATGTAACAATAAGTAATTTAATAAAAACTGTACAAAAAATATTAATTATGAGGTCCGCTACCCTTGGATATTATTGATCTTCTAACCCACCAAATTAGTTCCCTATGCCAACTTATATGTCCCTTCATTTATATGTTTACAAATAAACCTCGTGTTCTAAAGTAAAGCAATTTGCCAATTGGGCCCATGAATCAAAAAGTGGTCATACTACACTGGAAACTGAGATAAACTTATATATTTACAAACTTCTAGATGCAATAAAGGCCTAACTCTCCAGTGACAAAATATACTAATTATTTTAGTGCCATTCCAGTTTCTCTCGGCTTAGCATTTAAATCAAAACAAATAAAATTCAAACTCGAATTATCTTTTAAAAAAAAAAAAAAAAGGTTAGACCACTCCTTTACACATGTACACAACTACCCGCTCAAGGGATGAATCTCTCTGTACACCCTGGCATACCGCAACCTTAGGTCTTGTTTGTTTCAACGCCATTTCCCGCACAATTGAGAAATTCGACGATACACGTTTCCGGCTTTGGTATTATGAATAATTATGATAAAATGTTAGAATCAATAGGAACTATGAAACAGTTCGATAAGTGCCAACGCATTTTAAACAAGTGTCAAAGTGTTAATTTTTTTTTCTTTGTTAAACCTCTTCTACATATTAAAAGATTTTTTTATTTTTTTTTAAAGAAAATAGAGATAAAACAAGAAAGAACTAACATCGCTATCTGCATGTAGGGCAATTTAGTTGATCATTATCGTCCTTGTTTATTGTAATATCATATCATAGCCAAAGAAGAAGACGGAGTTAATTACGCATCACATGTGAACTTATTCGTGCTTTTGTTTCCGTACCCACTAAAGTTTAGAGGGAGCAGTGATCGTGTCGTTTAATCCAGCTTTTGACGCTTTAGGCATTGTGCACTTACCTCATTCATCTTATGCACTGTGAAATTTCATCTTAACATTCTAGTGCCCAGTGTACCATATTTGAAACAGGTCACCTGGAGTTAAAATGCTCTATCTTTGATACACTTACTCTATCATTTTATTATCAAATAATTTTTCCCGTTACATAATATTTATATTTTTACAATAATCTGACTATTTACAATCAGTTCAGTATATTATTATTAAGAAGTTTTGGGATTGGCAATTTTCATCTGGGCACCAGAAGTTTAAAAAAGACAGAAAATCTGAGGGACAGCAGCCAGGCTTGAGGAAAAGTCAGAATATTTTTGCTTTCTATTGTAGGGTTTTTGTATTATATCTCATGCCAGCATTTGCTGCATACATTTTTTTCTTTTTCCAATGCCATATTTTAGCTTATTCATTGTGATTACGTTCTTGCTGAGTGAGTGTGTGTGTGTGTGTATGTGTGAATTCTTCCTCTACCTTTAAATCAGCTATTTCTCCTCTCTGGAAGGTCTTTTGTTTGTCTGGGGCCTCTTTCTCCTCTCTCTGTCTGGGTGTGAAGGCTCTTATCGCCTCATTAAAACACATACGCGGTTAAGGATACATGATAATGTTTAACATAATTTTAATATTACATTTCCTACATAGGCTACCTTTACCTACCAGCGTGCCTGCACACAGGTTTTAGTTATTTTATACCGGTATGGATGCTTGTTAACTGTGTCTTTCGAAATCCAGCGTTGAATAAAGAAAATGGAAATATAAAAGGGAGCAAATGTGTTTCAGTTTTGTGATACACTGAAAATAATAGCTTCCCCTGCCACAAAGACCCGTTTCACATACTGACCAGAACAATCATTCATTTACAGAGTTGCAAAGCCAATTTCCAGAGAATCAACTTCGACGGTTTGTTAAGCCTTAAATAAATCGAACAGTTTTGATATTTGGAATCGGAAGCATAGGCCTACAAGATCTTCACACTAATTTATTGATTTGTTTATTTTGCTAAACCACAGAAAATCCTTGGGGTTGCAGCAAGGCAAGAAGCAAAGGCAATGGCAAAAGGAAGAGGTTCGATGTTACAGAGCTTCGGGTAAGAAATTAATTATTTATTGTATCTTTTCTGCATTATTTTTTTTACGCGATGCTGTGCTACATACAAGCCTTTCTTTTTTGCCATATTTCAACTGACCTTTCCCCTCTAATAAATTATCGCGAACTCGAGAATATCCGTGAGTACCTTGCTTTGTCGAACTTCTTTCCCAGAAAAATGCAAGGTTTGTTGGGTGGACGTCTCATTCAGAGCGGGCAGTTTGATAATATCAGTTTGTCCCTCATATGATTAGTTGTTTGTTGTTGTTGTTGTTGTTGTTTTGGCGTTGTAATGTTTAAAACAGAATATTATCTGAATCCTTGATTCTCCGTTTCCCGCAAGAAATAGCTAATTTCATGCGATGTTTTCTGAATGTTGATAATCATACAGCAAGATTTCTTTTCTGAACCTTTGAAAAATGCAGTATGAATCAAGGAACCAGAAATAAATGTTTTTTGTGGCTGCTGTAATTAACCTGTTGACATAATTATTAATTAATCATTAAAATAAAACACATGACTGTGGTTTTGAATCTTTACTGACTGAACATAAATGAATCAATGATCATTAAACATGCATGACTGCAAGTCCAAATTAATGTTCTACTTTGTTTCTAAACATTCTAAAGAAAAATTAAACAGTTTGTCTACATCCTAAACAAATTTCAAAATGAAACTGACTTCTGCTACTGCCATATTATAAGTTTCTTGTGGCATCTCACTGGTGTTCTTGATGCTTAAACAAACTTTATATTATATACTTCTTAACATTGCAAACACTTCTTAACATTATAACATACCAGTGGAATCAAGTGCTTTACAGATATACATGCAATACGCTTTACTGGAACACGCGGGATGGGGGCTTAAAGTACGTGGCTCCACCGGTGTGTAGTAGCCTCACATAGGCCGAAACATCCCAAGGTTGCAAACCGCTCTTGCAGTACCATTGCCTGCACCTGCGCTTTGTGACATAATTTGGTGGCAGCGGTGGGATTATTGTTTTGGTACTGAGAGGCTGTACCGCCACGGAATTGTACATTTATACATTATATTATATATATATATATATATATATATATATATTTGAGCATGTTCGCTTAAGTGAAACGCCTGGTGAAGTCGTGGTCACCTGGTGTTCACAGAGGCAACATTAGCGGCTAGTGTCACAGGGTCTTCAATAGCCAGGATTGTGATTGCTTCGTAACACGAGGGTATAATTGAATTTAACTGCCTTGCGTCGAGATTTAGCATCCATTCAGCAAACAGTGACAAAATACAGCACCACCTCCAAAACAGCCCTCACAACCTGTGACATGTCTCCGATGCTCCAAAGTAGGACACTTGGCACGGAACTGCCGGTTTAGACTACAAGTATCAGCGATGTGCTTTAATAAATGTTACAGTTGTTTGCTGACGCAGAGGTCACGCGGTCGACCACTGCTGGGTGAAGAAAAGGAAGTAAGTCACCAAGAAACCTTTCTCGGTGGCAGCAATAGAGGCTACGCCACAATGTGAGGAGGACAAGGCATTACAACTAAAATGAGGCCGTAAGATGCCAATGCTATTGGCGGCGTTTGCGGGGCCTGTACGGTCAAAGTTGCACACAGTGTCAGCAGTGTGTGTGGGGCTTATTTTATGACCAACTTCAAAAATGCCAGTTGCGTCATGTTTTCTCAACGGCCGAAAAGTGAGTGTTCTAAGGGACGGCGGGAGCAGCAATGTTATGATTAGAAAAGGGTTTATCTCTGATAGTAGGTTGTTCAGTGACAACTTGATGGTGGGTCTATTGGACGGAAGTACGGTGTCTGCTAGAATGGCCAACGCCACACCGGACAGCCCGTTCGACAAAAACCAGATGACTGCCGTAGAAATGGAAAAGCCATTGTACGATGTCATTCTCGGTAATGTAATTGGAGAAAAGTGCCCAGTGGCACCCATTAAAGAAACCACTTCAACTGAAAAGATCATGGCTGAGGACAGGTCAGTGGGAAAGGTCATGGCTATGAACAGCAACAAAGGACATATAGGAGCTGCACAAACCAAAGGACCCAGTCGAAGTAAATTTGGAAAAGTAGCCACAGAAGCCGGAGGCACAAGGTCGCCTACGAGAGACCTCATTGTGCAATCACAAGTGGATGGCTCATCGAATCTCGACCAAAGTTGTCCACGCCAGGGAACGCCATAGACAGGGGCCAGGCCAGAAGAGCACGGCTCCCACGTAAACAAGGCAGGTTGAAAGGACACATACCCAAAATGACCTCTATTTGATTGTTCGAATTTATGTCTCAGGCTACCTGTTGATAGGGCAATTACCTCCGACCCGACCACATAATACCCCAGCGTTCGAGTTTGACTACTGTGGAATCTTTGTGCACGTTTTTATGGTTCACGAATTTGAGCTAGGTAGAACATCCCAGTTTTCCCCTCTGTAATTTCCTGTAATTTCCCTTTATGTATACATATCTTCCAGTACATATTATTATTCCTGTTACGTTTTTACTGATCTACTCCAAATTATTTTTAGACTTCACCAACGGACTTTAAGCCCCCATCCTACGTGTCCCAATAAAGTGTATTGTGTGTATAACCGTAAAGCACTTGGTTTCATTGGTATGTTGTAATCTGACGTAGGCCGAAACACGCCAAGGTTGCAAACCGCACTGGCAGTAACTTTGCCTGCACCTGCGCTTTGTGACATAATTTTGGTGGCAGCTGAAGGATGGGGGCTTAAAGTACATTAGTGAACTAATCTAAAAATAATTTGAAGTAGATCAGCAAACAATCTTGAAAGCAATAAATGTGAATGAAAAGATGGAAAGATAGTTCATACAGATGTAACGACAATGATCTAAAGATAATACATGAAACTGATTACCCTGAAAGAAAAGGTTTCTGGTTAAAACAATAAAATGGCCATAGCATGTGCATGCAAAGATAGGAGAAATGAATTATGGTATGAAATACTAAAGCAAAGATAAAATGCAGATATAGATAATTATATATAACACTGGCTCTCTACCGCTACTTAATTAGAATTCCACACTCTTCCAACAACTGCCGTCTAACTAAAATGTTACTTGTCCCAATTCCATATCTGTGATCTTGAAGGTGGTGGTCCGGAACTGAAAACTGTCTTGTTTCTTGAGAACACTGGAATCCAGGAAAATATTGTTATTTTAAAAGCACTACGGGTTATGACTAGTAAATCAAACTGTCCTGGTCGCATCTAGAGGATACACTGTCTATAAGTTAAATGTCCTGGTCACATCTACAGGATACATTGTATACTAAATGTCCTGGTCACATCTACAGGATACACTATCTACATTTTAACTGTCGTGGTCACATCTACAGGATACACTATCTATATACTAAATGTCCTGGTCACATCTGCAGGATTCACTGTCAATGCACAAATATTAATGTCCTGGCCGCATTTGCAGGACAAAATCTATTACAATTGTCCTGACTACGCGTACAGGCTGGATATATACCAAAAGCTCTGTTCACATCCGCAGGATATAAACTACTGTATAACTGATTGTCCTGACAGCACGTACAGGATGCAATTTAAGGCTCTGGTCACAGTCACAGACTCACAGCATACACAATACAACGAAATGTCCCGACTACACGCACAGGATACTTTACAGAAAAAACAGCTGGTCACTTTAGGTCTTGGGCATCTAGCCTTCCCTCTGTTCTGCACAATTCAGAAACAAACTGGGTGCAGAGAACCACACGCGGACAGAAGGCTTAGCTGACCACGCTGAGACTTACAGGTCTTACACTGCCATTGTATAACAGTGGAAATATCAGAGTTCCTCATGAACTTAGATTATTATGCAACATATGCACCATGCTACATTAGCTAACTTTAAACTAAGACTTAGACTCACACGCCGCTCTAACTGAGCTTATTTCATGCTCCAACAAAGCAAGAAATATAACAAGTTAATATGACTAAGTTCTACGTGAACATAAAAGTCATAAACTAACGCGCTCTACACGGGCTAACTTTAACACAGGCCTTGTCTACAATAAGAACTCCAGACAGGTCCTCTACTCTACATGAGCAGGACCTCGCAGTGAGTCTATCGCAAGCGAACTGACTACACCAGATTTGCCCTGGAATATATACATAAAAGGAAATTACAGGAAATTACAGAGAGGAAAACTGGGAGGTTCTACCTAGCTCAAATTCGTGACCCATAAAAACGTGAACAAAGACTCCACTGTGGTCAAACTCGGACTCTGGGGTATTAGGTGGACAGGTTGGAGATAATTGCCCTACCAACAGGTAGCCTGCGGCATAAATTCGAACAATCAAACACTAAACGGGAAAGTTTGGAGGGGGGGGGGGGTCATTACACGGCATTTCGTTGCAATTTATTTTTGATCGTGCTGCTGTGACTATAATAATGTTAGTGCCTAGGGCTCGGACACTGGCACTGTAAGAGGAAAATTGACCTAAATGTTATAACGCCATGATTAAATATCTACGTACCTAATTGTTCTTACTCTATAATTAACATGACAAAGCTGGGTTGTGTTTGTGTGCGGGTGTTGGTGGGGGGGGGGGGGGGGGGGGAGGGCCGTGAAATTCTCATTACATATCTCTTGACTTGAATTTAATATATTGGACCCTATGTGGCTGTTGTTGTTGCTGTGAGTGATAACTGGCGCGCAGGCACCACAATAGTGCATTTTACATGTATACAATGAACAAACTCAGCCTGGGAGTTAAACGGAAGACAATGCACCCAACTTTCGATCTGAGCAATTTCCTCCACCAGTTGGTCAGACTAAGGCAATCAGAATAATTATATAACAATCTTTCGGCCCAGAACCGCTATGAACACATAAATGCCTTCAAATCCCGTCATTATACTATGTTATTATCTTACAGATGAAACAAAGGCTTCGGGCAAATCATATTTACTTTAGCTGTCGGAGAGTATACATTCGGTGCTTTCTTGCTTCATTCTTTTTCTTTTTTTTTAAATGAGGACATTTCTAACTTTTAGAGGAATCAGCTTAATGTCTGTCAGGAAAACACCAAATATAGTACGGGGACAGGCAAAGACAGGGGTTCCCGACCTGGAGGAAATATCCTTCCCAAGGGTAAATTTCGCCCTCCCAGGGAGAAAATTGCATTTTATTTTTAAGACAAAATCTACTCAAAGGACTGGACAAAACAGGGAGGGGATAACTTTACTTTCGACAAGAGGCCTGGGGTAAACGGGAAGAAAAAGTTTGGCAATATCTGGGCTAAGAGAATGAGAGATGGTAGGAAAAGAAAGTTGAAATATCATTGAAATGGGAGGAAAAGATGGAATTGTAAGACCTTTCAAAACGTAGGAAAAGAAAGAGTGGATGGGATAAGAATAGAAACTAGACAGCACAGAACTTCGAACACATTTAATCGCAAAGTAATGTAATGAAAAATGTCTTTCTGTTAGCAGTGTCCTTATTAATCCGTCCACCACCTGTTGTTCCGCTGTTCTACTTGTCACATTGCTGCTGATCGTTAACGCCGTTTCACTATTGTTCTACACGCATTACGCCTATTCATAACACACTCGTGTTTTATGTTAGTATCAGAGATTAGCCCAAGTTCTAATACTAGCAAATAATACTACGGATCGAAGGTACAATGACTTGGAGCGTGTGTTGTATGCTCTCTGGTAATGGAGCTGGAATGATATTTGCTGTGCATTCGTGAATTGTCGGTGTCTTTTGTGAAGTCGAGTGTCGTGAGCATTTTTTGTTTTAGTAGAGTCTGCATACGGTTCTGTTTACTTCACAATAATATCACTCGCTTGACGAGAAGATGTTATCATTACATTTAGCGTATGAAAATACTCACAGCGTATAATTATGAAAGGCCCAAGTGGTGTGAAGAGGGTTAATGTGGATCTGGTTCTAAATTAAACATTTCAGCAACAGGCTCGTGTGTAACTCATAGACTTGTTAATTACTTTTTTCTCGCAGGGTGTCTAAATTAACCCCTTGCTTGCCAAGCCGGACCGTCACAAATTTCAAATTCCTTGTTAGTTTTAGATATGCATATTTCAGTCTTTTAAAATCGTTGGCGTGAAATCTAACATAATGAAACACACTAATTTCTAAAAATGACTCATTTTTCTAAAATTTTATAGGCCACATTACAAATTATGGCAATTCACATTTTTACACTGCTGACATTCAAAGTGTTAATGCTGAAAATGGAAATAGAATGAGGTGTGCAAATTACTGTTAGAACCGAAACTGAGTCAAGCTGGTATTTTAGGACCATGCTTATTATGCATAGAATAAAATAATAATCATAACCTGAGCTGTGGAGACACCGCAATTTGTTTTATTATTCAGTTTGCCAGCTGTGAACTTGGTCCACATTTTGTAATTATAATTATGCGACAGGAACGGGTTGCTGTGCTTTTGTTTTCTTGATACTGGCAGCTGGTTTACTATAGCATTGTGAAACTGTTTGCCAATGAAACTGTGTGTTTCTTGGATGAAACTGGAGAGATTCAGTAACGGATTATTCATGAAGAATGATAAGATGAGAAACTACCTTGAATCGAATCATTCAAATGGATTTTAGATATATTACACAGTGAGTACACGAAGCATTTCTTTCAGATTTTAGGAGAGGGCTTAGTGATGATATTTGACGGGGAGGCTAGGTTGATTTGTAAACGCTTTCACACTGTGGCACTAACACCCCTGGACAAATATTAGGGTAAGATTGAACAATAAATATTGCTGTGGATAATTTCTTACCAAATTGTACCGGTTTTGAGTATCGCCGTTTTGAGCGATCTTGAGCCCCAACTTTCATAACAAATGCCACATCTAGAAGGAGTTCCATATGTATTCCACAATTTTAGTCGGACACACATTACTATGAAACCACCGAGCAAGAGGAATAACTCGCAAAGGGAGTGGGGCGGGGGGGGGGGCTCCCTGCGATCCCCCGCTCACGGATGCTGCCACAGACATGTCCTTGTAGTATCCCTGTTAGGTCACTTAAATGGAACTCCATCCCCACATTTTTACGCAAAATTAATACAAATCTCAACAAACATGGCAGCTCCGGTACGGATTTGTCCAATCCAGCCAAAAATCTAATAACGACAGAAAAGATAGAATTCGCCGCGGAGAAAGCGTCTATCAAACAGAAATGTTAAATGAAGTTTACACATTCAAATAGAGACGGGCTTTATATAGACAAACATCAGAATCAGAATGAATTGCTTTGATAATGAACATCAAAATGATATTAGTGTGGGAAAAATTTCTGTTTCGACCATCTAATCAATCCTTAACCCTAATACTTAGACTATTCCTAACCCTGTCCTTACTTCCTAATCCTAAACCAAATACATCCTTGACCCTACTCCTTACTCTTTCAACCAAAAAAACAGAGTTTTAGGCTTAGAGATAAGCACATGGTTAGGGATAGGATTAGGATATCTTGACTGGGTGGTCGGGACACAGTACTCTTTCCAGAAATAAATAAAAAGTTTCCAAGAATTGGCGCATAATAGTTTATTGGAAGTTGGATTTGAGGTCTTTAATTTTAGGAGGTTCGCTGCCCTTGGCATTTACACCTCACTTTACTTGTTTTATTGTTTCTTGTTCTGGCGGGGGGGGGGGGGGAGGGGGGGAGATGATATGGATAAATTTTTAATCTATTAATTTCAATTTTGCCCGGGCAGCGGCCTTTCGGCCTGCTCTTTATGATTTCCAACTGCCAAGGTATCTTTAACGTGCGCAACGTGCACACGGGCCCTCCGAATTTTTTCGTCCTTATCCGAGAAGACTAGGTACTCGATCCTACCCCCCAATAGGACCAGGGACTTGAAAATATGAGAAAAATCCAATTTCCAAGAACTACTCGATCCTACTGGAAGGATCCTATTGGAAGTTGTTGTTCCAGGTATTGTTTTATACTTGAAGGAAGATCTTACATCACTCTAGAAAATAGAACTTGTCTTCGTTTAAATAAAGACAAAAACAAGAAAATGAAACCAAGCTTAGCCCCAATGACAGCCTTGGATCGTGGTTATTTTCTTCAATCATCCGCCCTTACAACTGTGCTAAGTGTTATTTTCTCGAGTCAGATCTCATTAGTCGTTCAAGGTGAAATTGAAAAGAAACAGAACGTGAACAGCTGAAGTAATATAGAAAAAGCCTTGTCAAATCAAAGCATTCAAAAACGTAAGTTGTTTTTTTTTTATCTGTTTTGTTTGTTAGTTTGACCTTTTAAGAAATGGGAATTATGTTATAGAGACGTATTACACAAAAGAGATTATTTACTTAGAAATACTCGCGGGGTTTCTCCACATGTAATTTCGCAATGAATACAAAAATTAAGTAATATGATATCTGTGAATTGCAACAAAATGTGATTTTATTTTTTTTTTACTTTTTTTTTTAACTTGGTTTTTTTTTTTTTTTTGCTCAAGCATAACTGTTAATGTGTCTGCCCTCATTCTTGGAGAAATTTTACATTTTTATATTCAACATTTCATAGCTTGTCATAAAATGTCAAGTTATATGAAATATAACGCAATATAGAAAGTGTTCATCACATCTCAAGGCCAAATGCAGTAAACAAAGATATAAGCCTTTTGGTGCACAGGGTATTATTATAGGATACCATGGAAAATACCCTTGGTATCCCTTTAGTTAGAAAGACGATGCTATCTGTCTCAATGATGTCCTTAGCACTGGATCGAGACTTGGTCTTGAAAAGAAATGGTCAAAACTCTAGGATCGAGTTGGAAGTCAAAATCATAAAAAGCTTACAGCTGTGTTTTGATGTTTACAGAAACAGAAACGGTAAAAAATCCCTTAATTAGTAAAAGGAAAGAGTGTTTCCATGCGCGCGGAAATGGCGTTGAAATGAAAGTTTCCTGGCCAATGAGGCCAGTAATGTTAAATTTGATTGTTCAAGCGTCAAAGGTAAACGGTATTATGTAATGATTGTTTCATTATAAACAGAATAAACGGATCGGAGAGAATTATGTACGTTCCAATCACCCCCTAGCCCTGCAATTGTCCGCAATCTTAAACCTTTGTTTTTTAGCTGAAAGGGTAGGGTGTAGGGTTAGAGATAAGGGCAGGGTTGGGAATAGCTTTGAGATGTTTTGACTGGGTGGACGGGCGGTGCAGCACTCTTTCCAGTTTGTCCTTTGATATGCGGTGGGGCGGGTAATGGTTTCGGTGATGGTGACGATGGTACAGAAACGAGTAGTGATAATGTAACAGTAGGAGCTATAGTAGAAATTAATGAAGTTGTTCGAGAAAATGCGATAGAATTGAATGTGGTGGTAACAGCGATAAGTTGGTAAGGAACTGAAGAAAAGTAAAATTGAAATTTATAGAAATCTTGCTGGATTTATGATATTGGTGATTGGTTGGTTGATTGGTTGCTTGCTTGTTTGCTTGGATGATTGGTTTATTGGATGGTTGAATGGTTGGTTGGTTGTTGTGTAGATATACCTGAGACAAGCAGGCCGGTAGATAGGTAGGTAGGTAAGAGGGTATGTGGATATCTAGGTAGGAAGGTTGTTTTTTTTTTGTTGTTGTTGTTGTTTTTTCCTATTTGTTTTGTCAATTTGTCAAGTGCTCGTTGGCTTGTTTGACAGTATGTTGCCATGAGATTAATTTTGGCATTAAGCGTAGAAATTCATTATTTGGAGACCCACTGCACGTTAGGCGGAGCATCTTAACCAAACATGTTACACGGAACAATTTTTATTTACTGTTTATTTTTGTCTTCGCTGGGAGTAACAGGCTTACAACTGACAATAACAAGCAATTCTTTGAGACATCTATGTGACAATTTACAACCATTATAACTGAAACACTAGCAAGGTTTCAGTGAGCATCCAAAGATCTCAGAGAAATCCCAACTGGCCATTCAAACTGTAGGTTTCGTGAGCCCGCGGGCTGAAGTTACAAATCAACCATCATACGCAAGAGGAAGAGGTCCTTCTATAGCCTTCAGTCCCCGTTCCAGTCGCGAGGGAAGCGCGAGGAGACACCGCTGTCCGAAGCAGGCACGCTACAAGAAATTAATACTGAGGAATCGAACACAGCATGGCGAGGATCGCTCTACTATCTGTTGGCATGTGCTCGCCGTTTACATTGTGTAGAATCGGCCCTACGTAAAGTTGTATTCGGGTTTATTTGCATATTATGTGGTTTGTTATTATTTCATTCAAATACTGTTTTCTTGTTTAACTTGGAACATGACTTTTCTGGATGTGCGTGGACATTATTCTGAGGAGATCTGAAGGTGAGACATGTGATTTATGTTGTTGTTTTTTAACTGCTACTTATCTCTTTAGGAGTAGGGCCAGTGCTTACTTGTCCCTGTTTACCGCATTTTGGAAGTTTTCAGTACGTGTGCTCTTTTACTTTCAGGGAGACAGGATTATCATTTTCTTTTTCTTTCATTATTGTCATTATTATTGGCTGTGCGTGTTGAACACACACTAAACACAGTTTGCGGTCTCTGATGTTTAGCTTACCAGATAAATCGCACCGTGTTCTGGACTGGCGTGGAAGGCCATGCGTATTGGCGCTGTACTCATCTATGATTTAAAACCATCAATACATAGCTATCCTGACTGAGGACATGTTGAGTGCCAGCCATTGTCTTGAAATTCGTCCCCTTCTGCCCGAAGTCAGATTTTATGCTTATATTACTGAATTCTCTGTGTTTTGTCGTAACAGAAAGATGTATTTCTTGTACTGACACAGTTTTCCGCTAATAATGACAGCAGATTCTCAGGTGATGCTCACCAATATAAAACAGTCCCTCGTGGTCAAGCTCAGGATTCAGGCAGTCAGTTAATCGGACTTTCTTCATAGCACGAGCACATGCGTGCATCAGCATCCCCGCGATCCTGTTTGTTTCTTTGACTCGTCTCCATCGATCAGGACAAATACACGACTCTCCCTTGTAGCACGTGCTATCGATTGCTGCCTCCACGCGCTCCGGGGAACTTTCCCTCAAAAAGTCTAGGCGTCCGCTCCCAAGAAATATGCCGCTTTAAATCCGAAGATGCTCAGGGATTTAAAGGAGTCCAATTATAGTGGGGTTAATAATTGAATTTGAAATTGCGACGCAGTTACCGTGCTGTGCAGATGTTGCTTGAAGATGCTGTGGTTGTTGGGGAGACTGAGATCGACTGGTGTTGATGTTTGCGGGGGTGGTATTGATGTGTGTATTTTCAATAGTGAAAGTGGGTTTAAAATGTGCTACGGCTGAAACACATTGTGAAGCACAGTGGCGATAGTGGCGGTTGTAGTCATGGGGGTGACAGTAGTGGTGGTAGTAGTAGCATTACTCTTGGTGTATTTGCAGTGGTCATAGCGGTAGTAGAGCGCACATTCATTGGTTTTGTGTAAAGCAAACACGCCCACCCTCTGCTTTCCAATGTTCTACTATTGTATAGTATGAATTATGACACACTCAAGACTGTGCAAGGGTGATACTGTCTTTTCAGGTTCAGGATTGTTTTATGTTATGAAAACATACCACCTAACATGGGCGGACAGACAGTTTTGGGACCCTGTAGGTTGAACTGTTATGGGGTCCCTTCGCAGCCAGCAGCAATAGGGGAACATCAAAATTTGACTCATTAAAAAAAGTTTCTTCAAGACCCCTCCGGAATTAAGGCCCCTGAAGTTTAAGCTTCATTAGTGTCATAGCGCAGACCCGCCATTGCCACCTATATGTATTTCCTCCTATGTGCCTTCTCAGCATCCGCCATTCTATGTCATCCACTTTCTTCCTCTCTTTAAATTCACACTCTTACGCTTTTTCCATGCAAAATTCAAACTGCGCAAATGAAACACGATTCCACTCATCCATTTTTTTTTTGCCAGGGCAGTCTCTAATGGCAGCTTTCCCATCAGGAAAATTAACTCAAAAACTCCTGGAATATGATTGGCGTTGAATTAAGATCAATTTCCGCCCTGCTGATGCAGATGATAGGAAGCAACAAGGAAATTCCAGAGTTCATGAAACATGTTTCAATTAAAATAAAGTTTATCTGGTTCAGGCTAGAACATTCCAGAAACTGAAGATGTATCATGATAGTTAGTTTCACACTTATTGGGGTTTAGTTGTATTGTTTTTCGTCACTTCATTTGGAACGATTTTTTTCCATGGATGTTGTTACGGGAGCGCAGTCTAGTTACAAATAAAAGCCAGATAGAGAAAATATTGACTTGTGTTCACTGTTCAGCTACAGCTTTCTATGTAAAACACCGTGTCCCTCTAACAACAGCCCTTTTCCATTATGTTGTTTATCAACTTTGGGCACATAATAGAGGGGCAAGAAGATTGTTAAAATTTGACTCTGAGCTGTTTTCGGAAATGCTACAGTATCTGCTCCCAGCTCACGGAGTCAAGTCTGTTTTAGCCAGGTGTTGTGGATAATTGGGTTAAACGAGACCTGGCACACCGGTAAAGCCAGAGAGTATAGATACAATAATATAGAGAGATCTCACTTCCGTCAGATTGCGAAACTAGGTCGCTGCGGTAAACAAGAAATTGAAGAATTGAAAGGGACCACCTTCACCAAGGATAGTGTGCATATCTGTTTACTGTGGTTTGTTCATATTTTTGGTCTGATTGAAACTATTCAGAGCCGTTTGTAAGCTCTCACCCCCCGTGGAAATACACAAACGGGTATTGTTTACCACAGCGACCTACTTTCTACTCCATGCTAACAGTGATTTGGCGGAGTCTTCCGTGTCTCGCAGTGCAAATCGACCAATAGTAAAACCTTTCAATACATACATACTCTCTGGTGGAGCTAAGAAAAAAAAAAAAAACCCTGTCTTTTTCATTGATTCAAATGAAGTGCAGATCTGAGTCAGAATCTAGGCAAAACAGATTTGACGGAGTGCATTTGGCTTTAGCTAGGTTAGAATTTAGACAAATTGTGTTTATGACGAAATGCGTATCATTCGTATGTGAAGTATCACAATTATCCAGTTGATGGCATTAATGCAAGGTAATTAGTCTCTTTCCCAAAAGGGCTTAATAGTTATAATAAAACTTATTGAAATTGTTCAATTCAAGATAATTGAAATCATTTTCTGATGGGAATACCGGAATTATTTGAAATGTAACAACCAAGCAATCTCGAATGTAACATATAATTTGATGGCGCCAATCTCTGAGAATGTAGGGTGGAGAAAATACAGTGGATGTATATTAGTTTTGCGGAAGAATTAATTAAGGTGGAGAAGCCTCTACAGCAGTGGCAGAATTAAGAGGACATTATCGTCTCCCAGCGCTAAACATCAAACACCAGACCAAAGCATAGAGCAATGAAAGATCACGATGGGGTACATTCTAATCCAGCCAGCCTGAGTCTGGGCATGGCTCGAGGCGGGCACAAGGAACGTCAGAAATTGAGGGTTACAGAGCACAACTGAGTCAAGTGCAGGCCCGGCTATGGATCTCTGACATGCAAATCTATCATTAGTCGATTAGTCTTGTCATTGATTTCGTTCCGCCCGCGGGCCGCTGATTTCAGTTGGGCTTGGCTGATGCTTGTATTCTGTCTGTATCCTGCCTGTGTTCTGTGCGCATCCTGCCTGATTCTGTGTGCATTCTGCCTGAATCTCTGTATCCCGTCTGTATCCTCTTATCGTGACTTGTATTCTGCATGTATTCTGCCTGTCTTATGTGTGTATGTATTCTGCCTGTATCCTTTCTATATCCTGCCGATAACCGTGTATTCTGTCTGTATTCCTCCTGTCCCTTGTATGTACTCTGCCTATATCCCTGCATTCAGCCTTGTATCCTGTCTGTATCTTGTATTCGGCCTGTAACCTGCCTGCACCCCAGTATCGTGCCTCTACCCTGCCCGTGACCTGCTTGTATTCTGCCATGTAGCCTGCCAGTATTTTGTGTGCACATTGCTTTATCATGCCTGTATCCTGCATGCAGCATTTATCCCGGCGGTATCCTGACTGTATCGTGAACTATCTTTCCTGCTCATATACTGCCCCGTGTCAAGGAATCGAAAAAAGCAGAGAGGGACTGATGCATCAAATGTGTAGATCATCCAAGAGCAACAGAATAATTATATGAAAGCAAATAGAGAAAGATACAGAAGGTCGTTTCTGCTCTGCGCAATTCGCCTCAACAAGACACTTTAGCTAGATGCGTTGTATATTCCACTAAGATTCCTTATCATGTCACTTCATGTATGCCTGTTATTGAGTTTATTGAGTTGTGATATATAAATATGTGTAATGATGCCTAAGAAATGTGTTCATTGTATGTGCTCTTAAACGCTCTGTGGAAGAGAATTTCCCTCACGGGACGATCTTAATTTGCCGGAAATGTTTTTGGTGAATCAATGGAAGTCTATTCTTCTATTATTTCGCGCTTTCTTCACCTTCTCAAAACTTTTTCTGACATTTCTCTTCTCTCAGCCCCCCCCCCCCCCCCCAGGCCATTTCTTCAACTTCTTTATTCGTGCACTACCGTTTTATTGTTTCCTTACTTTCTTCCATTTTTCCGCAGTCATTTGTCAAGGTTGCTAATTTTCTTCCCAGTTATTTCTTTATTTGTTCGTGTCCTTATTTTTTCCCTCACTGTATTCCATTTTTTCCCACCCATTTGCCCTAGCTGTTCTTATTTCCACCACCAAGAACAGTGAGACAAAGTGGTTCATACATTTGTGCTTTTGTCTATATTATAAGGAAATTATTCTTGACTTTTACTGTAGCTTACATGTCTTATTGAAACCTTCGATCAGCATTGTGTGTGTGGTTGTGTGGGTGTGTTTGCATGTGTGTGTGTGTGGGACGGGGAGGAGAACACTGTAAAAAGTGTGCTGTTCCGATGTACAGACTAACGAATAACCAGATTTACCAATACTACAGCGGGACGTCACAAAAAGGATTCACCTCCACCATTTTGTTTTGCCTGGCGTGTCGTAGTACCCAAGGACGCTGGTTAGCATTGTCTTCCATTACGTCAAGTACAGTTCAAACCGTCGTAATATAGATTATTTCTATAATATTGCATTTAGCGAATGCAGCTCACGATGTAAACACCACAAACTGTGGTAAACATCTGCACTAAAAAATGGCGCCTCGAGCTTTTTGTTTAGTTCTTGTTTGTTCTACCTGAATTTCCTGGGGAACTGGAGGTCATTTAGTATGTAGAAGAGGTATCACAAATGCACACTTTGATACTTGTCTGAAATGCGCTGTGGCACTTATCGAGTTGTTTGACAGTTCCAATTTATTCTAACTCTTTATCGTAATACCAAAGCCGTTTCAGCTGGACAGAGAGTGGAGTTAACGAACGAGAACTAAGGTCGCGCTTTGCCGAGGACATCCCCGAAGTTTCATAGGTAGGTGGATCTGGTTAATTAACGATCTGTATTCCGATGCATACGGAGCTCTCCAGTGCTGAAATGCCTGCGTTCTCGACATTCCGCAAATCACGTTCGAGGATCTAACGACATTTACCACCTATACGAGAGCAAAAACAATCAAAAACAATTTCCTTTCATCAGTAGATGATGTCTCGAGAGAGACCGAGTGCTTACCATGTACCACACAACTCATAACTATGACAGAAAATGGAAATGCCAATCATTGTCTAGCCCAGGGGTTAGAATCCTTTTACAAGCAGTTGCCCCTTACATTCCTGTCCTACGGTTGCTGTGAGTTTTTACTGTTTTTCTTTCCTTCACAACAATTGAACCAGTTTGTTTTCTCAGAAATTATTTCATGAAATTCTCAGAATTTGGACAAAACAAACTTGGTACTTTCATAATACCTATAGTGTGTATTGTTTCACGACTAGTGTATTTCCCCCTGCAGTCCCCAATCTTTCCAGCCGGTTAAAGAGCACTGTTCTTGTCGCACTGCGATAACACTGTCTTGATTCGTCCTGAAAGAAAACACTTTTTATAAAGTGCATTTTATCTGCCAGGAAAAAGAAATCAAAAGCTGTGAGAAAATTAAATACTGCTGGAATGTGAATAAAATTTCACAACATTGTCAAGAGCAAATGCTTCTTAAAGAATAAACCTCCGTATAATTACTGTCGCGATGTGGGTTAGATGGGGAGAATTCGATTGACACTCTTTCGAGATCCGCTCCCACAATCGACGAACACACAAAAAAAATACTTGCACTCTAAAAACTAAATAAATCAATTGCTTTGATTTTTATCAGAACTGTAGGGCAGTTTAATTACAGGCATTAATGTAACAAATATAATTATAAATATAAATATCAATTCAAAGGCAACTGAATCTAACTAATGAAACTACAGCTTTCTATAAAGACTAACTTATTCACTCTAACTACTTGCAGGTCATATGAGTTAGATGCCAAATAGAATCCGCGCACGTGGCGACGGATATAGCAGTTTAAATTCTATTAATTCAATGAGACATGTTATGATATGGACATTTCCTCTAGTCACGCCATGGAGAATGCTTGTACAACCATGCGTTGTCTGGCGGTAGCTCTGAAACTGTCTTCAAAAGTAAGTAGAACGGTTCACTTTCATCATTACAAATTAGTATGAACTCTCACCATTAGGCCCTCACTAGCGCTGGATGTAAACGCTGTGGGTTCATATCAAACCAAGTAGCTTAGGCTCTGGAGCTTTAAAATCATGGCGCTCCTCACAATATGGACTGCTCAACTGCGTCTCTATGTCTCTCATCTGGCTGAGGACTATCGCCGTCCACCTCGTAAATGGATTGTCTACATGTGGCATCTATCTAAGCTCTGCACGGATTTAAATACTAAAGCTATGTCTCGACCTTCCGTCCAGATTCATACATTTGATTGGTGCAGCCGCTGGGAGCTCAGCCTGCAATACTAATTTATGCTTGTCATGGCCTTGCGCCAAAATCAAGGTCAATTTTACGGTCTAGACAAAATTTAAAATGGGAAACATTAACTACTAAAATCTTCAAACCCCGTGCTTTCTACTCTTATGCACGAATTTCCGAACGCCAACTAAGCGTCTAAATAAACCACCTTTACTCGCCCCTTATCTATGTTAATCAAAATCACGGGGTCGAGAACTGCTCTGTCATTCCTAGCTATACATTTATTCTGTCTCGCCCCTCCTTCTCTCCATCCATCAGAAAAAAAGGTGTTTCAAAACAAACTGTTCACGAGAACAGCTCAAGGACAAATTACGCTGGTTATAATCCACAAGATCGTAAAAATTAACTCACTGACGTCGTGACCTAGCACGGCATTTATGATCCTAATGTGATCATGACAATTACATAGGCATCATAGTTAGAACATAGCATTCTGTGTCAAGTTTCATTTATTAGAACATGACGTCTTCATGAGAATAATGTACTTACCGAGCATGCCTTAGGCTAAATTTCAAAAGTTGAACGCCAAGTAATTTGAAATATTCGTGCCAGTTTTGATCTCTGTAAGTGCTGCAGTTGTTCAGAAAACGTGTTGCTTTTTTTTTTTTTCTCCAAGTCCTTATAGATAGATAGATAGATAGATAGATAGATAGATAGATAGATAGATAGATAGATAGATAGATAGATAGATAGATAGACAGACAGATAGATAGATAGACAGACAGACAGACAGACAGACAGACAGACAGACAGACAGATAGATAGATAGATAGAGAGATAGATAGATAGATAGATAGATAGATAGATAGATAGATAGATAGATAGATAGATAGATAGATAGATAGATAGATAGATAGATAGATAGATAGATAGATAGATAGATAGATAGATAGATATGTCAAGTTTGAAACAGTGCAACACTGGTTCGCCGACTCCACGGATCAGAAGACAATAATTATGACTACGATATTCCTGATGTACTCACCAGGAAGTGACCTGGACCAACCACGCCTCGAGTCCTACGATTGACCTTACTCAATCTTTCATTCTGGCCAATCCCCCCCCCCCCCTGAAGTTTCCCTGAGGACAATGTGCACCCACCCTGGGGTGTATCGTTGCTGCGTTTCATTATTCTGTGCCGGAATTAGGCACAAGTTTCATTCAATTGGATAGCCTGGAGATGTGTGGTGCTTCTCTCATGAGGGGAGCCTGGAAAGTGCGATAGAATGCTTGTTCAACAGCCATGGAACACGGGGCGAATGAAACGTTTGTTCCTCTCTAACAACTCCTGAATGCGTTTGCTTTATATGAAGTATTCAATAACCGGAGGGTGTGAGATTCAGGGGCGGAGTTGTGCTCAGTGTTCTGGTGGGGTCAGTAGGACTGGTGGCCATTTTTAAAATCTGTCTTCTATCTATCCATCCATCCATCCATCCATCCATCCATCCATCCCTCCATCCATCCATCCATATATCTATCTATCTATCTATCTATCTATCTATCTATCTATCTATCTATCTATCTATCTATCTATCTATCTATCTATCTATCTATCTATCTATCTATCTATCTATCTATCTATCTATCTATCTATCTATCTATGTCTATCTCTCTCTCTCTCTATCTATCTATCTATCGTCCGTACCCTCTCTCTATGTGTGTCTCCCTGCCTGTAACTCCATCTGTCGTTCATTCATTCTTTGTTTGTTCTGTTGTTTTTTTCCAATCACGTTTGTATCCGTTCTTCCCTTTTCCTCAATGTTTTGTGCATGCTTTCCTCTGGAAACATGCATAGTTTTATCTGGATCTTTTTACATTTGCAATTAAAGCGCTCTCTCTCTCTCTCTCTCTCTCTCTCTCTCTCTCTCTCTCTCTCTCTCTCTCTCTCTCTCTCTCTCTCTCTCGCTCTCTCTCTCTCTCTCTCTCTCTCTCTCTCTCTCTCTGTTTTTTTTTCTTTTGATCTTTCTTCAGTCCGGGTTTCGTTGACGCACTGACATTTAAAGTTTCCCTCCGTTTTTGCCGGAGAGCCAATAGCCGCCATTGTCATGTTTCTGAATGCTGTCTGGAGCAGGAAGACAAATGAGAGCTACCTCACCACATCAGGGCTGGCTCTTAATTTTCATCTCTCATCAACGCTCATATTTCCAGTCGGCCCATCAGATGACAAATTGATATTATTTATGCAGAATGGTTGTCTTTATCCGACCGTTCCATGCTACCGTCAGCTGTAACTGTGTTTAGGCCTCAAAAACTTCATTTACACCCGACTTTTCTTGCTTTATTTTTCATGTTCTATGTGTTTTTGTGGCAGGTAATCCTTTAGAACTGTGCCCCGGCGACGGCCTTGTTCGGTCTGCTTTTCTCGACTTTTAACTGCCAAGGTATCTTTAACGTGCGCAGTCTGTGACACGGGCCCTCTGAGCTTTTCGTCCTTACCCGAGAAGTCTAGGTGCTCGATTCTATCTACCTTAGGATCACGGACAGGAATTTTTGCCCCACAAAAATTTCAACATGCCTGCACGCTCCGGGGATCGAACCAGGTACTCTTCGGCATGACAGGCGAACACCTTGTCTCTAGACCATCTTGTCAGCTATAACTAGATGAAACGTACATTTAAAATAGAAGGTGATCATGTGGACAGCCAGTTATTTAACAGCTATAAAGGAAGAAAGTTTCGCGGAATTGTACACCAATTCTTCAGAATTGTGATACGTTCCAGAGTGGATGAGATAAAGAAGGTTCCTGCTGAGTCAGGTACCTCGTGCAATTTAATAGATATTTGGAAATAGTGCAAAGAAAATTATCCCTTCATTAATTGTATGAGCTTTACAATTTTTTCTTCGTGCCATAAACACAAATTCTATTTATTTCACTTTTTTTCTTTATGTGAATCTAGAATGTATTTTTTACTTGTGGAGTAAGCTATTTATTTCTTTTATTGGATAAAATACCTTGAATCAAATCATTTATTCATTCAGTTGTCCAGGCCATGCAAGTGAAATATAGAAAGACGAGACATCTTCATTATAATTACCAATCATATATAATATCATATAATCTATGCATGTATGGATTATGGACCTAGTTGTATTGAAATCTCCAACTTGAAGTCCTTGTCTCTATTTTCGTCGGCATCTAAACAGATTAAATCCCTTCTCCACCCTGGCCCTTGTTCAATAAAAAGGACGATTTTGTGAAGCAGTATACTTTTATACTTGTTCCGTTAATCAGGCAATTGTGTTTAACAGTAGTTCCAACTAAACGTTTTCCCCATTCATCAAAGCCCATGCTGATGCATTGTTCTTCAGTTTTGATTGCATTTTGCAGACCATCGGTCACTAGGGAGATCTGGTGTCTCGCCATAGCATGGGTCCTTAGTCATGGACAAGCATTTAATCTAGTTTAGCTGAGCAGCGCCGAGCTGAGCTGGAGATTGTTCAAACACTCCAAAATCTGGAGAAGATAAAACGGAACTCTTGTCGGTGGGCAACACTTCGGAATGATGTATCTATCTATATAAATAAAAGCGGACGTGTGTTTGTCCGTGTGTTCGCAAAAAATACTGGCTCATACAGCTCGGATTTACATTAATTTTGTTGATGCCTCCCTTTCGCCCTGCAAAGGCTTCCCTTTCCGAATGGCAGGAAAGTTTTGTTGCTTTTTTTTTTTAGACTGCTTTGTGTCGCTGAGTGCTCGCCTGCGATCCCTTTCTTTCCATGAGCACAAGACCCGCGATGTCAGCATTTCCTTCAGATGTGTTCACCTGTTACACAAACCACCCAGTGTGCAGTTCATTGTCATTTCATGACTACTGGAGAGGTGCATAGGGCTTTAACGTGCGCGGAACGTGTAGTAAGACCAAAGATACTAGTAACAATAAAATGTGACCGACTAAGAATAAACAAGGAAACAGCTGCAAAAAAAAAGAAAATCAGTATAAGGGAACGAGCAATGTGAAATAGATCTATTCAGAATCACCCAGGACTGGAACTAAAAAAGACACTTATCCCGGGGAGGCACTGGGTACCTCAGCTAGCATTATAATAAAATTACTATATTATAAACTACTATAATTCTCATTCTGTTTATCTCTTTATGCCTTCAAATAGGCAGCCATCTCTGCACCACTACTAACTTTTTGTGCAGGATTGTCTCGGTCTGAACTGGTGAGTTTGAGTTTCAGTTTGGGAGAAAACATGCCGCTATGGAAGAAGGAAGAAGATAGACAGATTATTGAAGAATGACAGGATAGACAGAGACCCTAGCAGAAGCGCCCACCAAACACCCTCGGCGAAACTAGAAATTCTGGTTTGAGGTTGTAGAAAATACTTCAACACGATTACGGCCATGGGAAGAAACAAGACGATGGACTACTATAGCAAACTCTTTAACAGCTGAGATAGAAAAGAGACTACAGTCCACTGAGATGAGATGCTTTCGAGGACTCCTGGGCATCTCCTACAAAGATCATATTATCACGAACGAAAAAGTTTGGAACAGAATCAGGCAAGCCATTGGGCCCTACGAAGACCTGTTGACCTTGGTCAAGAGGCACGAGTTCAAATGATATGGCCATGTTATGAGATCATCAGGGCTTGCCAAGACATTCTTGCAAGGCACAGTGCAAGGAGGAAGAAGGAGAAGCAGACAGAAGAAGAGATGCTAGGACATTATCCCAGAATGGTCGGGCTTGAGGTTGAGCTATACAATCAGGAGGTCAGAAAACCGAGAGGATTGGAGGATGCTGGTTGCCAGGTCGCCTGTGGCGCCCCAAAACGGCCCACAAGACTACGGGATAGATAGAGAGAGAGAGAGAGAGAGAGAGAGAGAGAGAGAGAGAGAGAGAGAGAGAGAGAGAGAGAGAGAGAAGACAGCAAACTGACAGGACAGAAGAAGACCACACTGACGCCCACCAAAAGGGCCCACCAACCACAGCGACTAAAGTGCGCCTTTTGAACAATGGGTGCAACTGGACCTCCCAAGTTGATACTTCAAATGGTTGCAATGTAACTGTCTTGACTTGGAAGAATAAAATATTTTATTCTGACTAGCGACTTCAGTCACAGTCATAACAAAATCATGTTGAATAATATTACCAACTTCGCGAAGTGGATAACATAAAGCTGACATTTTTTTTTTGTGAGTGTGTCCATCTTTTCTCTTAAAGAACATGATTATTTAATCTCTTTGACCACTTTCTTTCTGTGGGAGTTTGGCCCCGGCATTGCCAACATTTTCTCAGCCCTTGCCTAGTAAAGGACATGAGAAATTATCGTTGTGTTTCACTGGCAGCAGCTGATTTATCATGTTCTCACGGGATATAAAGGGACTTTGAAAATCTGTGCCTCCTGAGCTCATTGGCCGACGAAAAGAGCGGGAAAGTTTGAAATCTTTTATATCCTATCTGATAACCATATCGTTGGTGATAGTGATTCTGGTGTCAGAGGTTTTGTCTCCCTTCCCTCTCCACTTCTCTTTAGCCGCACGTATATCCAGTTGTCTTGGTCAATTACACCTCGAGCACATTTTATACCTTTCCTTCAAGGATAATAGCTATGTCCAGTGCTTTTTGTACACCTATCTCTTCACACAAACATAATATTATTTACTTTACAATGACGGATCAGTGGACTGAGAGTCTGTCAGACAATCAACAATGATTTTGAATGCAATTAACGTGCTTCCGTTTTCAGACGGCAGTTCATTCTAACTGAGCACAACTTGTCTTATTGGGCCTAGTTGTCACTAGTTGTCTGCAATAATAACTTGTATAAGCATTATAACTCCGTATTCATTTTTTTTTTTTATGAAAATGAAA
This sequence comes from Onchidella celtica, assembly GCA_963931925.1. Lineage (NCBI taxonomy): Eukaryota > Metazoa > Mollusca > Gastropoda > Systellommatophora > Onchidiidae > Onchidella > Onchidella celtica. The sequence continues at coordinate 16,930,970 of OZ007570.1, read as the reverse complement.
AGCAATCGAAACTTCAAATTCAGACCGAGACAACAACAAACTGAAGAAAAACAACATAATTTGTCCGTCCTGTTTGATGGCAGCACTTTTGTGAATGAAATCACAAACCACAAAGCCAATTAACTGTAATTTCTGTTTTTCTAGTGCTTTTCGAATACTATTTTGATATAGATTCGTTTGAAATATCACCAAAGAAAACGTCTGTATTACTTGTATCAAAGGCCCTTCAGATTTTTTTCAATGATTTGCTTTAATAAGCTCATTATCTTACTTTATCAAAACACTAGCAGCATTCGCCTTTATGAGGTATACACTACATGTTAAACTCTGGATTGCACTTAGATAACATTTAAAATGGTTGGGAAAATCAGTAGTAATCGTCTCTCATTTTCCAATCCATCTGAGCGTGTCTTCAAAATTTTTCCGGCCGGTTTTAGTTCCCCGGATAATTATGAAAATGATTTGTTTACCGGCCAGATTCGCTCCAAATGCCATGCATAACTAATGATTTAATTACTTTACAGCGGATGCGATACCAGCCAACCTATTAGATTAGAAACTTTTAAAGCTGAAATGTCTTATTGTGTATTCAAGGGGAAGTACCCGCATGGGAGTCGTTCATCTTATTTCGTTCTAATTTAGACGGCCATTTCTGGTTTTATATCATTACTGAATCTAATTTTTTTGTACTATTTGAGTTGATTGAAAATAATCGTGATGAGAATTAAGAACATTCTACATTTCAGGCGGACAAACTTATTCACGTTTTGGAGAGATCAGTCTTCAATAACCGAAATTTATTCTGGCCGCATGGCCAATCTAATACCAAAGGTCACTCTGGCTAGTTACAATAAGCAACCAGAAGCGTTACGCTATTTTCGAAAGCATAATAATATAAATAAAAGGAGTTTCTGAGGCTGCATACTGAAGGTTCAGGTTTGCCCTGTCCTCAACGCTAACTCTGGCCCTGTCTCTAACACTGACCCTAACCCTGTACAACATTGGAAAAACAGAGCAGTGGCGTCGATGCGACCGACATACTTTGCAAAGTGATAACGACCGCAAAATGACCCGCACGCAATCTTAACTGATCGAAAATGTCCTAAACCTAGCCATGGTCATCACTTCGTTTTTTCAATCCATTTTATGTTATTTCACTATTATTTCTGAGAGATCAGAGATAGCACAATAATTTCATTCTTTGTAAAGTCGGTCTATTGTATTGCACATTTTATTTGAAAGCATGCTACTGAAACATAGATTATTATAGCAGAAGAAACGTAGACTTTATGTCAGAGGAAAGAACCACATATTTAATTGACATGGGTCATTTTTGAAAGGTGTGTATAGTTAGAGTTCTTGTTTCACTGAGTTACGTATTTTAAAAATGCGTATTCGAGTTATTTGCAGATTTTCTAGACCACGTTCGTTTGGATTTTTTTTTTCTTTTAGATACGCGAACTGCACTCATCCTGCAATGCACGGCACTTTATATGGTAGTTTGTTTTTTTGTTTTTTTTTTTTGCAATGCAACTTTAAAAGTACGTATTCATGTTATTTTCTGATTCGCTGATTCGTGATAAAAACATTTTTTGAGCCACAGCCACTGAATTCATCCCGTAATGCACGGTACTTTTTAAGGTCGTAAGAGAGTTGAAAATGGCTCACTTTTATTAAGTAAGCAATGAGATGGGTCTGTGAGAATGATGGGAATGGACATCCAGACGAATGGCGCCAGTTTCCGTGCTCAAATTGAATTGTCTCCTATCGGTCCACGGAATCATGTATTATGTAATGCTATAATTATCTCTCTCACACACACACACACAAAAGAGAATACAGCCAGCGGCACTTTTGCTGTTTCTCAACACATAAATCATTAATGAGTGATTAACCAGTGAATATACAATGACGTAATCAAAATTAGTCTGTTGTATTTTTTTTAAAGGCCATCTTCTGATCTTCTGGATTTTGTAGAAAAATTAACCTTCTAGCATCTACACATAATATATTGCCCCGTCTAAAAATCCTGAAAGTTGTAAGTTGTTTAAAATAGTGAAAAAAATGCATAAACGATTACCATTTTGAAGGTCATTAAAGTTTCGTCCAAATTGATACCCTTGGGCAGGCGGGCACGTGGTCCAGATGTTAGGGGGTCAATGCCCCTGAAGACTTCGGAAGGTCATGGAATCTACAGATTCAGATGAAATGAATCTGCAAGGTTGCACTCTTTTAGGGCCCTGAAGTATTATAGTTGTTGGTGTTGTTGTTGTTGCTGTTGGTGTTGTTGCTATTGCTGCTTCTGCTGCTGTTTTAAATTGCATTAAGTATGTTTCAGTGTGTGAGGTAAATAGTTGGAAATGTTGCGACTGTTCCATTTTTGGAAGTTGGTTTATCGTGTATTTGAGCTGCAGCTCGGGGAGGCATAACGCCAGATGAGCATTTCTAGGGGGAGGATTGACACGTTTGAGACTTTGTCTCCGAGCTGCAGCACGGATTTCGGTGGTCTGAGACAGTGAAGTTGTAGCCTGGCATTAAAACATTTATGTCATCTACACTATATATCTATTTGTGGACTTGAGATTTTTGGTTGCAAAAGGCTTCTGAACCACTCAGCACTCAGACTTCAAATTTTATGGATGTAACAGTGCACAGTTTTTAATAGAAGCCTCAAATCGGTGTATATTTTTTTTTAATTTAAAATTTATTGTTTCCCCAATTTTCACTAGGCTCATTGACATGCTGTAGGTTTTTATGACATCATCACTTCCTGAAAATTTCTGGTGCGTACCACTGCACACTGTGTACTGTCCTATCGCTGAGTTTTGGGGATGACCCCACACATCTCGGCTTTTGTTCTTATTCCTTTCGGTCTGAAGTGGTGTTCTTTGTTGTTGCATCTCTATCTAAGCAGCACTAATCATTAATGCCTTTCTTAGTTCACAGGTGTCTTTAAAAAAAAAACTACACAAACCTGTTCATCGAACGGGTACTCAGCTAGTGCATTAAAAAATGGCAAAATGCATTTGAGTTTACTATACTAAATAGATAACATTATTAGATCTATATGTTGATCATTACTCCATACCATAATTTTACTCTATTTATGCAAAAGATCAAGACATTTATTAGATGGTTTCCTGTGACTCCGTTTCCTTCTGATGTGGAAAGTTAATCATCATTTGAAATGAGAATGGTCTATGAAAACAAGCATTAATTTTAAGCAGCGTCTTTTTTGGGCCATGCAGCCAAAATATTTACAACAGGACTGTTTGTCACCAGTTTGTGGTCAATTTCTGAAAAACGTCACCGTGGCCATATATAACCAAAGAAAACGTTGTCGTGGTCAAGAAGCTAAACTTAATCCTTGTTCAAGACTTAACCCCAAAACTCGCAGTGCAAACTGACCCCAATTTGGCTACATCGTGATCTTAGATCTTGCTTGTTCTGGAGATCGTATAGAGTGTAGGAACAAATATACACTTTGACATTTGTATAAAATGCGTTGTTGCGTTGATTTATTCTAACTCCATACCATAATACTAAAGCCGTGGACGTTGCACGTCAAATTTCTCAGTTGTGCTATGTGGAGTCGGGACAAAATTAATAAGAAATACGGTCGTGACATGGCACAAAAACAGTTGATGACTTAGTTCATGTTTTTTTTTTTCACCTGAGCACTGAGGTCAGAGAACGCAGTTCTTCACGAAAAGAATAAGCCGTGGCTTTTGTGAGCTTGGTCCTTCTTTTTCAAAGCCAGGTCACTGTGGACAAGAGTAGCCTTGCGTGTGGCTACAAGCGCGTGAAAAGAGATCAAACTGTGAAATATGGATGAGCGCCAGTCAAGTTATTTGATTACTAGAGGAACATCGTGTTGTTGTTTTTTTCCGCCCGGGATCCTTTGGGAGCTTCACTTACATACGAGCGTCCCTTTGTTAGAGACAGAATGGCAGAGAAGAGTAATAGATATAGAGGGAGGTGAAGATCGAAGAAGGAACCGGTAATTCTGGTTCTTCACAAGCTCTGACCGAATATTATTAGGATAACCATTTACGATGTCAAGCAAGATGGGGGGGGGGGGATAGTTTGGGGGGGGAGGGGGGGCGGGGGCTAATCATATTGCATTTTTAGGGTGTTTGAATATAATTATATTGATCTGCTCGTGGGATTGTAATTTGATTTACCACCCAAGGTGTCTGTCTGTTTGCCGTGGACACAATTGCAATTTGTAAGTTCAGAAAGTCAGTAGAGGTTGTGTTAACTAGTCATTATTGCTGAGATATGTTATTGTTTATTCGAACTCCTGGTTACAATGGGCTTAATAAGAAATGAAAAGAGTTTACATTAATCGATGTTCTAAAAGCGTTCTTTTTTTTTTCTTTTTGGCAGTCAAGAGGAGCAGTAATATTGTACGTAGGATTGTTAGTGAAATAAAAGGACAGGGTATTCTCATCTTTGATGGGATTTTTTCCATTTAAATTACTGTACAGCAGGGATCGGCAACCAGCTAATCACACACTGTTCTTTTAGCCTTCATCTGTGGCTCTGAGCATTTTTTAATTTGCCGGTAAAACAGTATTTGAATAAAATTTAGTGCATCGTGTAAATTGTAGATACTTTCATGCATGTTGCGGCTCGCTCTTGAGCTAAATTCTGCTGAAAACCTCAAATGTGGCTTTCCGTCTCTGAAAGTCTCCTGACCTCCGGTGTACGACATTGAAATTCTGTTTATTTCATAAACAAAACCTTGAAAGGAAAACATGCATACACGCATTATTAAAATTGATCATCACTAATTCGGCCCTAGCTGACAAATGATGCCAGTGTTTACATTCCACGAGCTCAGTTCTTGTTTGTTCTATCTCCATTTTCTTAAAAAAACTGGAAATCTTTTAGTGTGTAGAAGAGGTATAAGAAATGTACATATTGGCACATCTTTAAAACTGCATTGTGGTACTTATCAAGCTGTGTTACAGTTCTGATTTATTCTAATAATATTCCTTATCAAAATTCTAAAAGCCGCAGACGACGAAGTGAAGTTTTGCAGTTAGAGAAAATGAAGAATGTTCGCTGTCCGAGCTCATGTCACATGACTTGAAGATGACAAGTGTCCCAGGACGAAGAGGAGAGCCCTCTCAGTGAAAATGGCCAAGTTATTGATCGCTTTCTTGGCTAAGATCTGTTGCACAACTAGCTGCCATTTATCAAGCCGTAAACGCCGATTCTTTACAGCCTGTCGGAGTTGGCCACTGGGACGGACAGCATTACAATGCTCCATGCAGTCAAATAAGCCCAGAAAAATCGAAGGCTTTCTTCGCGTTTATGCTATACGCGTCTTTATAAATATGTTATAAAGTGGTCACAGATTATAAACTCCAGTACTGGAGATTAAAATTGCAGGGCTGTTATTACTTCATCCTTGCAAAAGTTTTTCATTTATAACTGTTGTGTACTTTGGTATAGTGTGAAATAGTCTCAGTTGGGTCCCCGTAAAACGTTACAGAACTGGTAGCAAAATACGGGTGTTGAGGTACCTGTACTGGATATAGAAATGTTCGCATAATCAATATGTTAATGTAGGAAGAACAGCGTTGTTGTTGTTGATGTTGTTGCTATTTTGTTGTTGTTGTTGTTGTTGTTGTTGTTGTTGTTGTTGTTGTTCATGTTTTGTTGTTGTTGTTGTTCAACCATCGATGGACATGGGACACTCTGGATGGATCACCCACTTCATAGCACACACACGCCTGAAGCTCTTGAGAGTGCGAGACCAGGAGAGATCACCGGAGAAAGCGGACGCTGTTCAGAGGATGTTTCAAAGAAGAAAAAAACAACAAGAACATTGGATAAAAAGTTTTCCTGTTAAACGAATCATCAAGAATTTAGGAGTTTGCCAATGACGTAAGCTCATGTTGGAAAGCGAAAGTGAATCTTCTTCAGATCATTCTAGTCACATAATCTTTCAGCTGCACTATTGCACCTCTGAGTTGTAGCATCTATTCTTTGTTAACACTGAACATTACACTTCTGAGCTCTGATTTTGTACTTCTGAACTGTAACATACAGTATTCTTTGTTAACGGTGAAGATGGTAAACCCGAGCTATACTATTGCACCTCTGAGCTGTAGCATCTGCTCTTTGTTAATATAATACAAACCATATAAAATACGTGGGGGTCAAAGGCTTGAAACAAAGTTGCCCTCCGAAAATTCCAATCTGGATAGAAGCCGGTTTGATTTTAAATTCTGCATTTAAATTGTTTCGTTGGTTTAGTTTTCCACCCTGTTAGATTTTTCCCTTGATAAAGGTAAATATACTGATAGCTTGGTGTCTTCCCTTTTGCTTTGCGTTTTCTTGTATCGTTTCTGTATTAATTCACACGCGAGGCTTTGTTACAATAACTTTTCCTGTTTGCCACATATTGTTCTTTGTTAATAGTAAATAATTATTATAACATTCCAATTCTGTACATCTGAGATGTAGCATCTGTTCTTTGTTAACAATGTACATTATATCCCAGCGCTCTAACGCTATACCTCCGAGATGGAGCATCTGCTAGCGAGACAAAAGTACAAGCGTCAAATTGGCATCGGTTTTGATCATTCTATTTGTGGCTCCAGTGATAAACAGTTGCGTAATCTATGACCATCAGTTGGGTTTCTGACACAGAGGGGCCCCCACCAGTGTGGCTAACTGCCAGTGTCGCAACATTAGCTTGGAGTGCCCGGGTCAATGGAATCAAAATGTGAGGAAAAATACAGATACAGCTTCTGTGCATGCTTTTATTGATTTTGCACAGACTGGGATGGGGCCGGGGGGGGGGGGGTTTATGCGTCGTTGACCGGTGGTCAAGTCAGGCTCGACAGTCCCATCCTCACCCTCACCCCTACCTCTTACCCCCACCCTGTTGCCCCCAAAGGCCCGTCGGCATACATTATTGGTGATTTTGGGGTGGTAACGATGTTTTGGGGAGGCCGCTAGCGTGTCAATTTGGCAAAATATGCTTGCATCAGTGGTTCTCTTTGTTTCAGAGTGCGTCAAGTGTGCAGTCTGTGGTCGGTCCGCCAGTCTGTCGCTAGGTGTGTTCGGGTGGTTGATTAGTCTGTCCATTTATCGATTGCTGTGTCTGCTGTATGTGACATACGTCTGTATTATCACGGTTATATACCAATGTGTTTGTCTTAATGGTGATATATCCCCCCTTGATGTGATAAAGTTGCTTATATTATTATGCCTTCCACTGTTTATATGGTACGGTGTTCTTAATTGCGGTCTGCGCCCACCCACCCACTCTTTCTCTGTCTCCCACTCTCTCCGTCTCTCCCTCTGTCTCTCTGTCTCTCTCTCTCTCTCTGCGTCTCTCAGTATCTCTCTTTCTCTCTCTCTCTCTCTCTCTTCCCCCTCTCCCTTTCTCTCAATATTTGTCACTGTCCCTCCTTCAGTCGCGGCCTCCCTCTCTCTTACACACAGGGTCACACATACTCCTCACATAATTATACGCACATACATTCTTTCCGTATCTCCTTAATGCAAACGCCACTTAATAACATCACTCCTGGCCTTGAAGGCAACGACCTTTATCTTGTCGTCTTTTGTTTGTTCATTTTCTATTCGCCACTCTTTCAGTTTCTTCTCTTTGACACCATTTCACATTTATATCAACAAGAACGCAGGCACACCGCTTAAGAGCCTATCCCCATAGAACATTCGGCATCGGCCACGCCTAATAAAAAGGCGGAAAAACCAGAGCCAAAAAAAAACAAAAATGTACAGAAAATTTAAATTTGGCTTATTTTGTTTCAGGGTTGGTTTCGTTTTGTGATATAACTCTGGCCGGAGGATGGGAAACGTTGATGCCTGTTTGCCCCTCTGTTGGCCAATCATCCACGTCTTACGAAAGATGGACAAAACCCAAAAAAAATTTAAAAATTCAAGATTTGGCTCATTTTATACCAGTTTTGGTTTCGCCTTGTGACACAACTCTCTGGCCGGTCAATGGCAAACGTCGAAACGTGTTTGTTCTTGTGTTGGCCAATCAGGCAGGAAATTTCCAGGCTCGCCCAGAGAAACGATTGCTATCAAATGAAATTATAATGCTTCAGTGGCAAAGAGTTGGCCGAAAACAAGAGAAAAGAGAATAAAAACGAAGGCTGAAAAATGCGAAGTAAAATGGAATCGCACGATTATAGAAGCGATAGGGTAAAAAAACTAGGTCCTTTATAGATGATATTCTTTTATTTGAAGTTGTTGTTGTTTGCTGGTAATGTGTTGTTTTTGCTATTGATGTTGTTGTTGTTTTTTGTTGGTTATTCTCGCCGTTATGATCTTTTTTTATATTCCTCTATAATTATGCCCTGCACTTATTTCCGTAATTATAGTTTATTTCTCTTTCAGTCTTTCTGTTTTATCAGATTCATTTCTCTCTCTTTCTCTCTAATTCTCTCTCACTCTCTCTCTCTCTCTCTCCCTCTTTCTCTCTTTTTCCCTCTCTCTCTTTTTCTCTGTTTTTAAAATCTATCTATCTATCTATCTGTCTATCTCTCTATCTATCTATCTATCTATCTATCTATCTATCTATCATTCTATCTATCTATCTATCTATCTATCTATCTATCTATCTATCTATCTATCTATCTATCTATCTATCTATCTATCTATCTATCTATTTATCTATCTATCTATCTATTTCTTTGTCTCTGTCTGTCTGTCTCTGTCATTCTTTCACTCACTCTATCATTAATTCTTTCTCCTTCTCTCTCAGTTTATCCGTCTATCTTTTTCTCTATCTCTTTCTTTTTCTCTCTCTCTCTCTCCCTGTCTCTCATTCTGTCATTCCTTCGTTTTCTTCTTCTTCTTCTTCTGTCTGTCTCTCTTTCTCTCTCTTTCTCTTTCTCTCTTTCTTTCTGTCTCTCTCTCTCTATCCTCCCTCTTCTCTCTCTCCCATCTAAATCTGCCTATCCCACTCATTTCGTCATTCCCGACCTTTGGATTGGCCCAGCTCACACTTCAGGTGATCCAGTTAGGCGCAATCAGCAGGACAAGTGAACAACCTGTGAGGAGGCCCGAAATTGTTGTAGCGTAGGCGTGCCGGAATGACAACAGTTTTCCTTGGTGGGGACTCCAGTACTCTTGTCTTTCTTCAGTTTGTACACAGATACACAGTTTGTTTGTGTCAGTTTGTTAGTGTATTTGCTTGTTTGTTTATTAGTGAAATATTAAACAAACCACAGAAAACCTGTAGGGTCGCAGCAGGGCTTGAAACAGAGAAAAAATACGGCAAAAAGAAGACGTTGTATGTAGCAAAGCCTCGCGTCAGAAATTATACAGAAACGATACACTAAAACGCACAGAAAAAGGGAAGACATATACTGCGTTTTGTTGTATCTATTGCTGTATTATTTCTGCCCCGAGGCTTTGCTACATACAACTTCTTCTTTTTGCCACAATAATTTGTCTTTGTTTAATTAAGTCTCTTCAGCACGTTGAGTCCATGTCAGGGACGACGTGTGGGCTCTGCGGTGCATTAATTTAAAACACCCCGTAAAGTAAACTAGGTTGGAACGTGCCCCCAGTGGGATTGTAACTTCAGCCATCTAGCACCCTTGACAAGAGTTTTTATTACTGGTCCACTTCCCCGGCAGACAACTAGACATATTCACACACACACACACTCAGATATATTTTTATGTTGGATAGAAATGAGGGAGGCACCTCGGTTAACACCACTTTGTCGTCCGATCAAGGCTGCTTGATCGATAAGTGCAATACATTGCAATATATTAGCCATTAACACCTCCTTACATTAACCGAATTCGTGGGTTTGATCAATTTTAGGGTTACCGCACATCCACAAAATTTCTGCGAGGAAATTTTATTTCAAGAATTAGGCCAATTCTGTATCATTAGCAGAATAGTTTAGCATGTACCCATACTTGAAAATAAATAATATTTATATGCATATTATGCTTCCCCCAGCACCTTGGTTTGCGATATTTTGCGCACCATGAAAACTAATTTTCATGCCGCATCGCAGTGTGCCTTGAACTACCGAAAGATGATACCATGAAGCGATTTATTGATCCGTGTCGCTTTGCGGTAGAATGGCATTCTTAAAAAGTTGCGTAGGAATTTCGCAGCCTCACAATAAAATTATTATTTTATTTTCTGTTTAATTACTTTTCAGAACCATTCGTACACAAAATGGCTCGCTGAAAACAAATTTTATTCCATTACATTTCATCTCCGAAAATTTCATGCCTACAGGCTCAGTATTTTGTTCGAAAAGTGAGAACATGGTCGATCTCCAAGTTACTAAATTATAACGACAGAACAGATACTGAAGTGTCAACGGCTGCTCTTAACCAGTCTTGTAATGAATGTTAAAGCCCCTGATACAGCACTCGACTTATTCAACATTCGTTCATATTTTCATATGAACAATGAAAAGTGTGGGATTAATGTACTATACTTTGCCTGGTGTAACAGTGCACAACTAGAAATTTTGTAACAGATGTGCTTGTAATGAATTATTTGAATTGATAATGACATGTGAATAATAGTAAAAGGTCTGCACTTTTCGTTCTGTCACTAAGGTATAATTCTTCCCTGCTAATTTCTCAGTTACCCTCGAATTATTATCCGCTAATTGTGGCTAATGATGAGACCCACCGCCACTGTCTTCCACTTTGCCTTAAGTCTCTTCAGTAAACTCACGCAAGGTAATTGAATATTCAAAATAGAACACACAGTTTTAGCTCAAGGTTAAGTGACTACATGAAATGGGCACGTATTAATAGGTAGAAATATCAGACCCTCTACTTTGTGCAAGATCCTTTCTGCCTTAAAAACCTTCATTTTATTTGAAAGTCGATAATGTTTTAGCATTCAACGTTATTATGAATTCCCCGCCCTCTCTCATACACTCTGTTGTCCACAGTCTATACAAATGAATACCTTCCGAAAATCAGTTTATTCCGAATGTCACTGCTTCATCCATAAACAAACAACAACAAAAACAAGCACCGGCCCCAGTGTGTGAAACAAAAACAAAACAAACAAACAAAAACAGCACTATCTTCATGGGCTGTCCATCTAACAACCCTGACCCCACCTCTATTAACACCTTTCTTCTGGTTGCCCTTGACCATATTTACCTTTTCCATGTTTCAGCCGTCCTAAGAGCACCCTGGTCCCCGTTTCCAGTATACGCCCCTGGGTACAAATTAAAACAAAAGAAAAGAAAGAACATTCTCTTCATGGGTTGTCAATCCAATACCCCTCTCCCCACCTCTTTCACCCTCCTGTCTTTCCTTGCTGCCCCTGACAACAAATACACACCTTTTCCATGTTCCGGCCGTCCTAATTGCGGCGTGCCCCCATTTCCAGAGGTCCGCCCCTGGGGACGTCATCAGCAGGTCCGTACCGTGCCTAGATTAGCGAGATTACCAAGTTAGGGGGACATCAATACATCGATCGGCCGGGGCGCTTCCTTGCGTCTTGGCAAAACCCCATCCCAGAAGCCACTCTCCCTCCCCCCCCCCCCCTCACTGTCTATCCTCCTCCCCTCTCTTTTTTTCCCTCTCTCTCTTGTTCTGAGGTTCTTGTCTTCAGAAGACATTTTAAGCCACTCTCCCCTCTCTCTCTCTCTCTCTCTCTCTCTCTCTCTCTCTCTCTCTCTCTCTCTCTCTCTCTCTCTCACTGTCTATCCCCCTCTTTTCTTTTCTTTCTTTCTCTCTCTTGTTGGGAGGTTTTTGTCTTCAGAAGACGTCATTTTATGGTCGCCTTCCGTCATTTTATGGACACAGAGCTTCCCGTTGGACAAGGCGGGTTTAGAAAAGCGATTTCTTCTTTTCACGGAGTGCGAGCCAATTGTTCGGAGATGGAGCAGGAAAGAGAAATTCTCAAACTGGGTTGTTTTGTTTTTTTTCTTTCTAGAATTGGCAGGGTTCCTGTGGCAATCGAGTTTGTTGGGAAACGTGTGTATTCGAGTACATATTATTAGTTACTGAAATACAGGGTGTCCCAGAAGTCGCGCACCATCCTGGTTTTAAAATGACACCTTTAATGATTTCATAAACAAATTTATTGATAATAATCATAACCAATGCTCAAATTGAGCACCCTCTGCAATAAAACACGCATCAATTCTCGTCATCAAACTGTCTTTCACACTCCTGAGGATTTCAGGGGTGATCTTTTCAAAACGAGGATGGTGTGTGACTTCTGGGACACCCTGTACAGTGCCATTTATGAAAAATTAGATAAAGTTATAATGTGATCAGAACACAGACCTATATCTGCTACAAAATATTTTTATTTCAAAACCACAGAAAACCTGTGAGGTCGCAGCAAGGCTTGAAGCAAAGTCAAAATGTGGCCAAAAGAAAAGGTTGTATCGTGTCTGTTTCTTACGCGACGTTTTGAGACATTCAAGGTTGTTTTTTTTTGTTGCTTTTTTTGATAGTTTGTTTGTTGATGTTTTTGCCACATTTTGACTCTATCTGATACAATAAGCCTGACTCATTTATTGTCATGGTTAGGTCTTTATTTTAGGAGGTTCGCTGCCCTTGGCGTCTATATCTCACATTTTCTTGTTTTATTTTTCATGTTGTGATAGGGATTAGTTTTTTTTTTAGAATTTTGCTCGGGCATCGGGGCTATTCGACGTGCTATTTTCGATTTCCAACTACCAAGGTATCTTTAACGTGCGCAACGTTCACACGGGCCCTGCGAGTTTTTCGTCCTTTTTCCCTAGAAGACTAGGTGCTCGATCCTACCAACCATAGGATCAGGGACAGGAAAATATGAGAAAAATCTCAAAATTTCAGCATGCCCGCAACGACCGGGATTTGAACCCGATGCCTTCGGCATGAGAGGCAAGCACCTTGCCTCTAAACCACCGTGTCCCACAGACTAATAAATTAACCAGGCTGGAAACACGAGCTTCGGGCTGTGTCGTTTTGTACGGAATTTCCCGAGCGACGACTGTATAACCAATATGGCCGCCGCTCGGGAAATTCCGATTCTAGTTCTATCTGCAGTAGAAATTTCTTTTCATTTGTCAAGATTGGTTGTGCATGTATTAATTTCTTGGTGCGGAACCAAACTTCCGCGTTCAGTAGGCGCGTCAAAATGGTGTCATTCAAAATTGTAGCTATGCTGAAGCGTCGGTCGCTACCTTAAACCTAATATGGCGGATGGTTCATGACCTTTCGCTGTTTTGTGACGTCACACAATGGGATCATCCAGTCTGGGTATTTTATTAGTCTGTGCCGTGTCCTCTGTTCATTGTCGTTATTTATTTATTTATTTATCTATCTATGAATTTATTTACTATCTTTTCCCTCTGTTTATGTTGCCATGGTTGTGTTTGCTTGTTCCTTTTTAGCCTATTTAGTTTACTGTCTGTTGGTTTTAAAGTTGTTTATTTTTATTTCAAGCTTTTAAAATTTATCAGTTCATAGAATTTAAATGAAGGTCCAAACACTTTCTAAATGCTATGCAAACCCACGGGGGAAAGAAAAAACAAAACAACCGTTGTTTGATAAGACTAAGGAATGCAGGATATGCATCGCTTCTGTTCACGAAATCCTTAGATCAGCACGTCAGAAAGACAGACGCTTACGTGACGTGGCAGTTGGACAGAGGAATCTAGAGGCACATAAAATAACGGACAGGGGTGCAAAGCCGTGAAGGAATTCGGTCGTAAATTTTTTCAGCAAGCCAATGTTATTCATTTATTCATTCATTCTTTCTTTTACTCATCCATTCATTCATCCGTCCATCCACCCAGCCGCTCGTTCGTTCGTTCGTTCGTTCCTTTGTTCCTTCGTTTCATTCATTCATTCATTCACCCACTCACTCACTCACTCATTCACTCACTAATTCATTCATTCATTCATTCATTCATTCATGCATTCATTCATTCATTCATTCAGTCATTCATTCATTCATTCATTCATTTATTCATTCATTGATGTGAGTAAAGAACAGCGACCAGGAGGAAAGAACTGGACTGCCGCCTAGCCTGAAAAGGTAACATTTTCTCCGATATAACATAACAAAGTGGCAAACATTTCACAAACTGGACCCTTGACCGGATGGAAGTAGTATGGTCAATATTGTTTTGTTTGGGGTCAAACAGTGTGACAGGAACTATTTGCCTACGAGTATTGACACACTTTAAGTGTGTTAGTAGTTGCTTTTCCATGTGCCATGTTTCATCGTCATTATTATTAATTAGTCAATATGCGATCGACTTTCAACTTCATCAATTTGTGATTTTGTCAGAAACATACAAACAAAAAAAATCTCAGTCATCACATGACTTCAACTCGCCATTCTGAAAGACCATAGGCTATCATAATTAGCATTCGAATGTAGCTGAGTGTGAATAGGTCAGAGGGAGGAGAGAGAGGGGAACAACAGGGAGAGAGAAAAAGAGAGGATGCGAAAAAAAAGAGAGGAGAGAGAGAGAGATAGAGAAAAGGAGGGAAAGAAATAGAGAGAAGGAGATACCGGGAACAGGAAAAAGAGAGGATGCAAGAAAAGAAAGGTAGAGGAAACAGAGAAAGAGAGATGGGGAACGAGCGAGAGAAAGAAGGAGGGAGAAGAAGACGAGCTTGAGAGAGAAGAAGAGAGGATCCAAGAAAAGAGAGAGAGAGAGATGGAAAGAGGGAGGGAAAAAGAGAGAGAGACGGGAGAGAGAAAGAGAGAAGGTGCAAGAAAGAGAGAGAGAAGAGACGGAGAGAAAGAAGGAGTGAGAAAAAGAATAAGAAGGAGAAAAAGAGTCAGATGAGGAGAGGGCGTACAACGGAAAGGCTTCATTCGGGACACCAAACATTGCCCCTTTCTTCACTGCAATAATAAGCCAACCGCATTCAAGTTTTTCCCTCGCTCTCGTTTTTCTGTCTGAAAAACTGCCACTCGTTAAATTTATGCTTGTATTCGAGGCGTGTCCTTCCCTCTCCAAAACCTTTTCGATATTGGCCCCCAAACACTGAACAAGAAATGGGGTCCCAGTGAAAAAGACGAAAAAGATGAGATGGCATGCAAGAAAATTGGAAATTTTCGGAGACGTCGGAAAGGAGACGTAACGATTGGAAATACGAAAGATGGGACATGTTTATAGGAATGGCGGAAACAGGGTTATAGTTTTGTTCGTTTTTGTGACTTTCGGAACGTGGTTGGTGTTTGTTGTGGTTGGTGCTGTAGCTCTTGTTTGTTATTGTTGTTGTTGTTGTTGTTGTTGTTGTTGTTGTTGTTGTTGTTGTTGTTGCTACTCATGCTGCTGTTCTTGGTTTTGTTTGCTGCTGTGGTGGTTTTTGTTTTTATCGTTGTCTTTTTTTCTTGCTGTTGTTATTGCTATGGTTGTTGCTGTGGCTGCAGTTGTTGTTGTTTTTTTAATGCTGTCGTTGTTGTTTTTGGTGGTGGTGGTGCTGCTGCTGCTGCTGTTGCAGCTCTTGTTTTTCGCTGTTGCTGTCGTTGTTGTTGTTGTTTGATGTTGTTGCTGCAGCTGCTGCTCTTGTTGTGGCTGTCGTTGTTGTACTGTTGTTGATTTCCATGCCCTTCTTTTTTTTTTTTCCTCTTTTTCTTCTTCCTCTTCTTCGTCTTCTCTCTTGAGCCCTGTGGCCTGACTGTTGAACTGATCACAGAGATGGAACATTTATTTGAGACTGAGTTTGACTCTGGCTTTGATATCAGCTCTATCGCGCCAGACGCTGTTTACTGATTCGAAGTCTTATCTTTAAAACATGAAATCTGCTGAGTAGTCTACAGCGACGCCATGGTCCGACAAAAGGATGTATGTGTAATTTAGGTCAAATTCACTTTGTAAACTTCATTTTATAGAATGAAATGTACCTGGTCTTCCTATCTAGGTTTAGATTTGTAGGATATCTACTTTCTTTTGATCATCAAAAAATTGCAACTTTAGTTCTTGCTTGCTCTATTTCCATTTTCTGAAAAATCTAGTCTAGTATGTAGAAGTATAACAAATGCACACTTTGACACTTGTTTGAAATGCGTTATGGCATTTAGCAAGCCGTTTCACAGTTCCGATGTATTCTAACTCCTTATCATAATACCAAAGCTGACAACGTCGAATTTCTCAGTTGTGCAAAAAAGTCGAGTTGGCACAAACAAAAACTAAGATCGCGAAGTGGACATTCAACACATAATAAACCAGAGCGCATCCCCTGTAAACATTTGCATTTTGGTGCATACGCTGTTTTTCCATAACATGGCAGAAAAGGGAGGTTATCTACTGACATGAAAAGTGTATGCACTTAAGAGCTGGAAATGTTTCAAAAACATCCCTCTTGAGGGCAAAAAAAAACCAAACTATTTTTTATTGATTCTTTAAAAGAGTTAAGTCAAGGTGACATGCTAATATTCTCTTTTTCTTTAAAAAAAACAAAAAAAAAACCGGAATATAAATATATACGTAGATATTCAGTGGATATCTCATAGGAGAACGGCCGATTTGTTACAAAAGTCTGGAACACCGCAAGCTACCCACCAAGATATGTTCAAAATCTGAATAGTGGTGCAAACAAAAATAACGGTTTTCTCTGAGAACGGTTCGACTTACAGTATTCCTATTAAAATGGTGTTAAATTCATTGCAAATTTCGGGCAGGAGTTGTGCCCATGAACAAAACAGAAGTGGTCGTCCAACTCCACGTCAATCAGTACTGAGAATGTTATTATTTGACACGAAAACAACTATGTTGCGTTAGGAAGAAAAAACGCACGAAGCAAAATATATTATACTAGAATGATAGGACGGCAGGAGACAGCTGGAGACCCCATGACCCACCAGAACTGTCCACCAACCACCCGCCAAACACAAGTGGAGTTAGGTTACTCATGTATTCTTGGGCACTGTCGCTTTTGTCTCTGGATTTCAGACTTCAAATTTAAAGTTCGCGTCAGTTGTTTCAGTTCCTGTCCCCTCGGGCCATTTATTGAAGTGGAAAGCATTAGAGTGAAACTCTTGTGCGTGACATTTTGGAGGATTGAAGTGGTAACTTGTGATGTGTTCGGGGTGCCATGGTGTTGTGGTAGTTCATATTGCCGATATACCATCTGATTGTACGGCTA